>SSNP01000099.1:1391876-1723875 GCA_006937955.1 Pachypanchax playfairii
GCATGTAACTAAGTACCTGAGACTACAGCATGTAACTGAGTACCTGAGACTACAGCATGTAACTAACTGAGTACCTGAGACTACAGCATGTAAGTAACTGAGTACCTGAGACTACAGCATGTAACTGAGTACCTGAGACTACAGCATGTAACTAACTGAGTACCTGAGACTACAGCATGTAACTAACTGAGTACCTGAGACTACAGCATGTAACTGAGTACCTGAGACTACAGCATGTAACTGAGTACCTGAGACTACAGCATGTAACTGAGTACCTGAGACTACAGCATGTAACTGAGTACCTGAGACTACAGCATGTAACTAACTGAGTACCTGAGACTACAGCATGTAACTAACTGAGTACCTGAGACTACAGCATGTAACTAACTGAGTACCTGAGACTACAGCATGTAACTGAGTACCTGAGACTACAGCATGTAACTAACTGAGTACCTGAGACTACAGCATGTAACTACTGAGTACCTGAGACTACAGCATGTAACTAACTGAGTACCTGAGACTACAGCATGTAACTAACTGAGTACCTGAGACTACAGCATGTAACTGAGTACCTGAGACTACAGCATGTAACTGAGTACCTGAGACTACAGCATGTAACTGAGTACCTGAGACTACAGCATGTAACTAACTGAGTACCTGAGACTACAGCATGTAACTCTGAGTACCTGAGACTACAGCATGTAACTAACTGAGTACCTGAGACTACAGCATGTAACTGAGTACCTGAGACTACAGCATGTAACTCGAGTACCTGAGACTACAGCATGTAACTGAGTACCTGAGACTACAGCATGTAACTAACTGAGTACCTGAGACTACAGCATGTAACTAACTGAGTACCTGAGACTACAGCATGTAACTAACTGAGTACCTGAGACTACAGCATGTAACTGAGTACCTGAGACTACAGCATGTAACTGAGTACCTGAGACTACAGCATGTAACTGAGTACCTGAGACTACAGCATGTAACTAACTGAGTACCTGAGACTACAGCATGTAACTAACTGAGTACCTGAGACTACAGCATGTAACTAACTGAGTACCTGAGACTACAGCATGTAACTGAGTACCTGAGACTACAGCATGTAACTGAGTACCTGAGACTACAGCATGTAACTGAGTACCTGAGACTACAGCATGTAACTGAGTACCTGAGACTACAGCATGTAACTAACTGAGTACCTGAGACTACAGCATGTAACTAACTGAGTACCTGAGACTACAGCATGTAACTGAGTACCTGAGACTACAGCATGTAACTGAGTACCTGAGACTACAGCATGTAACTAACTGAGTACCTGAGACTACAGCATGTAACTGAGTACCTGAGACTACAGCATGTAACTAACTGAGTACCTGAGACTACAGCATGTAACTAACTGAGTACCTGAGACTACAGCATGTAACTAACTGAGTAACTGAGACTACAGCATGTAACCGAGTACCTGAGACTACAGCATGTAACCGACTACCTGAGACTACAGCATGTAACTGAGTACCTGAGACTACAGCATGTAACTAACTGAGTACCTGAGACTACAGCATGTAACTGAGTACCTGAGACTACAGCATGTAACTGAGTACCTGAGACTACAGCATCTAACTGAGTACCTGAGACTACAGCATGTAACTGACTGAGTACCTGAGACTACAGCATGTAACTAACTGAGTACCTGAGACTACAGCATGTAACTGAGTACCTGAGACTACAGCATGTAACTAACTGAGTACCTGAGACTACAGCATGTAACTGAGTACCTGAGACTACAGCATGTAACTGAGTACCTGAGACTACAGCATGTAACTAACTGAGTACCTGAGACTACAGCATGTAACCGAGTACCTGAGACTACAGCATGTAACTAACTGAGTACCTGAGACTACAGCATGTAACTGAGTAACTGAGACGACAGCATGTAACTGAGTACCTGAGACTACAGCATGTAACTAACTGACTACCTGAGACTACAGCATGTAACTAAGTACCTGAGACTACAGCATGTATCTAACTGAGTACCTGAGACTACAGCATGTAACTAACTGAGTACCTGAGACTACAGCATGTAACTGAGTACCTGAGACTACAGCATGTAACTGAGTACCTGAGACTACAGCATGTAACTGAGTACCTGAGACTACAGCATGTAACTAACTGAGTACCTGAGACTACAGCATGTAACCGAGTACCTGAGACTACAGCATGTAACTGAGTACCTGAGACTACAGCATGTAACTGAGTACCTGAGACTACAGCATGTAACTGAGTACCTGAGACTACAGCATGTAACTAACTGAGTACCTGAGACTACAGCATGTAACTAACTGAGTACCTGAGACTACAGCATGTAACTAACTGAGTACCTGAGACTACAGCATGTAACTGAGTACCTGAGACTACAGCATGTAACTAACTACCTGAGACTACAGCATGTAACTGAGTACCTGAGACTACAGCATGTAACTGACTGAGTACCTGAGACTACAGCATGTAACTAACTGAGTACCTGAGACTACAGCATGTAACTGAGTACCTGAGACTACAGCATGTAACTGAGTACCTGAGACTACAGCATGTAACCGAGTACCTGAGACTACAGCATGTAACTGAGTACCTGAGACTACAGCATGTAACTGAGTACCTGAGACTACAGCATGTAACTGAGTACCTGAGACTACAGCATGTAACTGACTGAGTACCTGAGACTACAGCATGTAACTGAGTACCTGAGACTACAGCATGTTAACTGAGTACCTGAGACTACAGCATGTAACTAACTGAGTACCTGAGACTACAGCATGTAACTGAGCATGTAACAGTACGATGTAACTAACTGAGTACCTGAGACTACAGATTAACGAGTACCTGAGACTACAGCAGTAACTAACTGAGTACCTGAGACTACAGCATGTAACTGAGTACCTGAGACTACAGCATGTAACTGAGTACCTGAGACTACAGCATGTAACTGAGTACCTGAGACTACAGCATCTAACTGAGTACCTGAGACTACAGCATGTAACTGAGTACCTGAGACTACAGCATGTAACTGAGTACCTGAGACTACAGCATGTAACTGAGTACCTGAGACTACAGCATGTAACTGAATACCTGAGACTACAGCATGTAACTAACTGAGTACCTGAGACTACAGCATGTAACTGAGTACCTGAGACTACAGCATGTAACTGAGTACCTGAGACTACAGCATCTAACTGAGTACCTGAGACTACAGCATCTAACTGAGTACCTGAGACTACAGCATGTAACTGAGTACCTGAGACTACAGCATGTAACTGAGTACCTGAGACTACAGCATGTAACTGAGTACCTGAGACTACAGCATGTAACTGTTGACAAAGTTCACTGTGCCTCCATGGACTTAATGCTTCATTTGTCTTTGTGTATTTTTAAATCATGCATGATGCCCAATGTACATAAACTAAACCTAACATGCAATGATGATCAAACAAGAGGGACAAATGGATACCACCTTATAATAAATACTCTTTAAATCAGTTTAAAGCAACAATAACAAAAATCATATTTAAGGACATGTTTTCTCTTCCTTTTGAAGCCTCACTGTTAGAAATGTCAAAAACTAGACTAGAGTCATAAAAGTTTTATGGCATCTAAAAAGATGCTTTCTCAGTCCACCTCAAAGGTTACGCCATGCTGACTGAAAAGTCTGGTGAGAATACACACACACACACACACGTTTGTTTTGCTATCCTTATGGGGCCCGTCCATTGACTTCCATTGATTTTAGTAACTAGATTTATACCTAACCCAAACCCTTTTACTAACCTTAACCATTACTGATTTATAACTAACCCTAAGACTAACTAAAACTTTATTCACACCATACCTCTAAAGCTGGACCCTAACCCGAAAAAGGGGGGTCCCCCGTATGGGGCCCAGGCTTCGGTCCCCACAAGAACCCTTGGTCCCCAGAAAGATAGTAAATATCTCAAAACTGGTCCTCAGTAGGGTAGAAAAACAAGAACACACACACACAGGAAAAAAATAACTAAGCACAGATTCTATTTACTGACAGCTTGCTGTTAGTCCTGTACAAACCTGAAAGGGAAGCACAATTGTAAAGTGCTCAAACTGAAGAAGACCTGAGTGTGTGTATGCATCGACGCAGCTGGATGCCATCACCGTGGTAACTGATGCCGAGCAGCAGGTGAGAGGAACTTGAGATGCAAGCGGGGAGTCGGGTCAGAGCAGAGGCAGGGGGGCGGCAGGAAATCAAGTTTGTATATAATCACGTCGAGCCTCTGCGGTCGGCCTGCAGGCTGAACACCCACAGCATGACGTGGTAAAAATATTATATAGTATCTCTGGAAAAGAACTCTCAGACCTGCTCGTCACATCAAACTAAACCAAACTGTGTAGCTGATAATTATTAACTGAGCTGCTGATGAGTTTTGTTCAACTAAAACAAATTAAAATCAATTGATCTGTTCCTGTCAGATGACTGACAGGAAATAGATAAGATCTGCTCTGACATAAACTCAGCTAATGAAAGCCCAGCAAGCTTCAATTTGTTGAATAAAGTCCAACTGAAATGTCAGATTTCAGTATCTGTGAGCTACTCTGAGCTTCTTATTGTTAATCTGTGGTACATCTGCCTTCCAACTTCAAAGAATATGGATTGTTTTTAAATAAAACTGTATATTTAGAATATCTAACAGCTGAAATAACAATAAATCAAAAGATCTTCCACCTATAAACTGTTTCTGTGTTTTAATTGTGCAAATAATGCAACCTAATATTGAGAGGTCTGAATGCCATGAAACAGTCTTCAACACATTAACATGCATGTATATAAAAATAACCGATCAACAAAAATACTTATTCATTTGAGGAATGTTGAGGAAAACAGCATTGGCTTTTGGCCGATCAATGTTATTTTGAAGATACTGATTGGTTTAAAATGCAGATTATTTACAAACCTTAATAGAAAAACTGAGCCTTATACTGGCAGCCACACAGATAATACATACTATAATATATACTATATAACTGTAGTTTATCTGACCACGAATAAAATGAGGAACTATGACTTTCTTACATCAGAACAATTTTCAAACTAAAGATTTATCTAGAGCATCAGAGTCTGAATGTAAAGCAACTTGCAGCAAATTGCTGTGGAATTTTAAGCCTGAGTAACTTGATTTTTCTTTCTGTGCTGGCAGCTTGCGTTGGTGTGTGTTTATGTAAATCCACTGCAGCTTGTTGCCAAAGCCTCCCACCTTGCCAGCACTCAGAGGAGCCGCAAAGCTTCTCTTAGCCAAATGTCACACAGCACCGTGCATCGCTAGAGCAACTCAAAAGTTCATTTACCACCAGAGACTCAAAAGCCACAGGAAAGGATGTGAATGAGAGATGCGTGTTCTGTTGTGGTGGTGTTTTGGGGACATGTTGAGCTGAGAATACACATAGCGCTGGGTGAAATGTGCCCTTTTTATGACAGCTTATAGTCAGAAACACCAGCTACAAGAGAAACAGGTTATTAACCCATTTCTCATGGAGACAACATGAAGACTGGTTGTGTATGGGTCATGTGGGAGGTTCATATCTGTGACCTTGAGACTAAATGTTTCAGAAAAGACAAATATGTGTGAGACACGTTTGTGCATACCACCTGAGGACAACATGTAAGTCTCCTTAGGACAGTACATAAAATCGGGTGACTTTTTATAAAACCCTGCAACAAGCCTCAGCCCAGAAGTTCTGCAGAATCATGAAGTATTCATGAAGAATACATTCTCAAAACTACATTTAAACATGACTGACATCATCACAAATTACTTTCTATCTACAGAATAACTGACAGAATCAGAAAATATGTGGTAAAGTTGTGTTTTTTTCTATTCAAATAGAAAACAAAAGGAAGTCACTGCAACTAACAGCAAAAAATATAAAATAAACATGAATACAAACCTGCATGAAGCCCTGCTGGATCTGCTGTGATGCAGGTGGTCTGGATCAACACATCACTCCTTCCCAAACTAAACTCTAAACTTTTTCCTGCTTCTGAAATACTCACTTACAGGACTGAGTATGTGGTTTTAGCAATGGAGTGGCTATCCACCAACATACTGCACGCCTGACTGTGGGAACAACTTCCAGTTGGAAAACCACTAAACTGACTCAGATCGCCACCCTGGAGGTGATTCTCGGTTCCATAATGACACAAGATTTCCACAAACCTTTCTTAAACTCCTCCAACATGGAGTCCAGTTTGGTGTCGTGGAAGACAAAGTGAACTGGGTGGTTGTAGAACTTGGTGATAGTCTTCAAGGTTGTGCAGTCATCAGAGTCCACAAAGGCCAGATCCTTGACAAAGAGGATGTCAACGATGTTGGAGCGCTCGTCCTCGTACACAGGTATCCTGGTGTATCCGCTCTCCATGATCTCGGACATGGTGTTGAAGTCCAGCACGGCGTCGCTGCTGATCATGTAACAGTTGTTGATAGGAGTCATGACATCCTCCACTGTTTTGGTCCTGAGCTCCAGCGCACCTTGGATCATGTTCAGCTCCTCTTTCACCAGGTCATTGTACGGTTCGGTGACTTTTAACATTTCCACCAGCTTCTCTCGGTTGTACACGGTTCCGATCTCCTGGCCCAGCACACAATCGAGGATCTTACTGATGGGCCAAGACAGAGGAAAAGTCAACAGCATGAAGAGTTTGGTAAGCAGGATGGTGTTGGCCCCCACTGCCAGACCGTGTCTGGAGCACAGCGCCTGGGGGACGATCTCTCCAAAGATCACGATGCCCACGGTGGAGGCAACAACAGCCCCGAGTCCTGACTTGGTGAGGTCATCCAGAAGGATGGTGAGGGTGGTGTTAACCAGGACGTTACCGAGAAGCAGCGAACACAGCAGGTAGTTACCCTTTCTGCGGATAGGCTCAATCTTCCGAGCGTATTTCTTCTCCTTCTCGGTGCCACAGCTCTGCACGATGCGCAGCTCCATCGGGTCCAGAGCCATCAGCCCCAGGTTGAGCCCGCTGAACATCCCGGACAGCACCAACAAGCAGCAGATCAGGAAGACCTGAAGCCAGATGGGCAGAAGAGACTTGATCTCCTCCACCACCCGCAGTCTGCCGTCCTTGTCGTCCAGCAGGTGCCACTTATTCTCCTGGACGTCCAGAACGCACAAGCCGAACTCTTTCTCAACTTCATTCTTCCGAAGCTGTTTGATGTTGAGGCGAACAACTCCGGACGTGTTCTGGTTGCTTGTCTTCATCGTCCCAATGACTACAACGTCCTTCGTGTGTTCGGAACAAGTCCTGTTAATTGAGTGCACCTCTGCATTGATGTTCAGTTCAGTGAACCTGATGAGCTCTGAGCTGTTTGGAAACAAGTGGAGCCCGTAGAACCTGAGGAAGATTTCGCTGTCCTCGGTCACTTGGATAACTCCTGTCCCGGTGGTCTCGGCCGGCCTGCTGCTGTTCTCCAGCCTCATGCCGAGTATCCGAGTGACGTCTCTTGGCTCTGGAACCGCTGCTTCGACCTCCCTGCCCGCTAACACACACAAAAACACAAATAAACTCAGCTGAAACCCTAGTCCGCTCCAGTCTGTCGCCATGTTTATTTCACTCTCTGACAACGGAGGAACTGACGTAATCTACTACTTTCCACAGGCCCGCCCTCCTCATTAGCATAAAATATCTAAACCAATTGGTTGACGAGATGTCACTCAAAACTTTGAACCAAGCCCCCTTGTCTTGGATTTATTTAAGGTCGACTGGTTGTTTATACTTTTAAGGTGGAATTGTCGAGTCTTGCAGACATTTACTAAAGAATATGTTTTTAATTATTTAATGTATTGAAATTTTTACGTTCTAAACACAAAAATTAGGCTAGTACTACCTCTTATTTAACTGTAACTTTGATTAATTTAAATAAAAAAAAATGTCCATAATGATTGGACTTTTGATGCACCAAACTTAGTAGCAGTATTTTTTTGTAGTGAGGGAGAGAACAAACTATAAACAAGTGATAAAGGTAAACTTGTTCTGCTTCAAGTTCCAGTGTGAAGCTATTAGAACAAAATTATAAGAACAAAATTGACGCAAGAGAACAAACATTGTCCAAAAAATGTATTTAACCTGATATACATTTACTGAACCCTAAACACCAAACATGTTCTGTTTTATTTTCTCAGATCTGATATTTTTGGCCTATTGGGAATTACCCAACACACAGAATTTTTTCTGACAAAAATCTGAGTCAGGTGGGAGCCATTTGTTAAATCTGCATGGAATGACATTCACCAGGTGAAGCAGCTGAGTTTCATTGTAGCAGTTTACAAATAAAAAAACAAATAAAAAATATATCCTATAGAGAAAAAACACATTTTATGAGTAAAGTCAATCAACAGTGACTCCAGATCAGTTTGTTTCTGCTGAAATTTGCTCATGACTATAATACATAAATGATAAGGCTTCAACCAGCCTTACAGTAATAGTTGTTACTGTAAATGACAAAGGATCTGATGTTTGAGGTAAGAAATATGCGGAACATATATTTCCTGTTATTCTACGTGAATATAGCGGGAATATAGCCCCACCTTGTGGGCAGATTAAGAACATCCGGGTCTCAGTGTTAATTTACTGGATCAAAGTTCTTCTTCAGTGTTTTCTAATTAAATCTGCTGCTTTTGTTGGAAGTAGCTCATTGTTTATGTTCTGCATGATTTAAGTATCACAGATCAAATCATCAATTGTTCAGTTTTTTTTTTATCAGTGCCAAAAAAAGTCTCATTCTACCTTAAAAGACCACAGCAGGAGTCCACTGGATGAACTTAAGCTCTTGTTTTTGAGTTTGTTTATTTAAAACGGGGACAATAATGAAAACGCACATGTAAATGCAAGATTATAGCCTATGGCTAATTTCAATCTACAGTCCCTTCGGCAGGCTGATGTCAACAACATAAGACAATAAAATCAATAAAACAGAAGTAACAGCAGATAACAAAGTTTGCCTTCATGGCCAGTATGAGTAAGAAGAGTATTTACAAATAGAGGAAAACATGTCCTTAAAAACACAGTAAGAGCTCATGCCTGTCTTGTCTCACATCTCTTTCAACTGGTTTTTAGCACATTCAGCTGACTGTTTCTGATTTAACAAAGACTTAATTTTAACATTCAAATTTATACTTTAATTTCAAAAGAACATATGAATCCATAAAGTTCTCATACACTTACTTCTTCTTCTTTTCTTTTTTGCTGTTGTAATTTTGTAAAACTTGCACAAAAGGGCGAAAGGTTCTGGTCCTGTCTGACATCAACAAGTTCTAAATGAACTCACACAGGTGTGGATGCAGTCAGCTTCCGTGAGTTTAAATATACAGTACAATGTAAATTTGTTAACTTTAAACAAAGAATGCTTGTGCATCTGTTTGGAGGACTGAAGCTGTCAGTAGGTGGCGCGTGGTGCCTGATTTGGGGCCACTGAAGCACGAGCCCATAAAGACAGCAGTGAAGCGAACCTGTGGATAAATGATTCTTCTCTTGTGAAACTGAACAAACTTTCAGCAGGCACCACGCACTAAAACAACACAAACAACTACTTCCATCGTTTTTTTTTTAACATACAGGTACAGGAGAGATTTTTTGTCTCCTCTCAAACTTTTCTGTATCTCGTAACAGATAAGAGAAAAATACATTTAGTCGGTTCATAAAATGGAACAACCTCGAATTTGTTCTTGCCTTTCAGGAATTCAGTGGACTTTTTTGATGATGCTGAAACAAAAAAACCTCTCACGTTTCACGGTTCGTCAGCTAGAGGTCATTATAGTCCCAAACATCTTAATTAACGCTTGGTGTCACGTGACAGCACTGTTATTTTGATTCAGCTTAAGTTTTTTTCTTTCGTCTCTGGGTTTTCTCCGAGCTTAAGTCGCGTGCGCAGTCCTGAACAGAACGCGCGTGGAGGGGAGTGGAGGCGAGAGCGAGAGGAGGAGAAAGAAGCAGGGGTGAGAGGGGCGACAGCAGGGAAACTTCTGACTACGTTTCTCCACGTAGTTTGGACACTTTAAACTCATTTACGCACCAAAATCCACCGGCGACGCGCAGCGCAACACGACGGCAGGACGCAAGGTAAGAGAGAAAGTCAGTTTTCTTTCTTTTGCTGATCTCTGAAGGGTCAAGGTGAGACTGTGAGGAGGAGTCGACACTCTGGGATGGATTTTGGGAAGAACACTAAAGAAATGTGTTAGGAAGAGTTTAAGGGAAAGCTGGACTTTGCGCATTTCCTTCCTTTTCTGCCTTTTTTTCCCGCGGGCCTCCTGAAAAACAACGGAACTGTAAAAGTAACGGGGAGAATGAAAAGTTGGCAAGGCAGAGTGTGAGAAAGGGAAAACGGCACCGCTTTTTGTGGAGTTCCTTTAAAACGGAAATAGCAGGCGGTACTCTGCGTTTCCAAAAAGAGTTGACAAACTTTACATATTAGGGTTTTTGGGTCTGATATGAACTTTATTCCGTTTGATGCGCTGAAAGAACAAAGAGGCTGCCTTTAATCCAAATTATTGATGACCTAATGATGTTATTTTGTGTTGTTTTACTGAACTTGAATGTCAATGATGATCAACTGAAGCGGAAGACCTTCAGCAGCTCATTCATATCCTGTATCAGCGATGCTTTCAAGTTCACACAGAACTCTGGTTAAGGCATGTTTCCCAATTCCTGCCCTCGGGACTAGAGACACTCCTCGTTTCTTTAACTCCTTTTCCAAGAAGTCAAACATTCAACTTAAGACTGTTGTGGGATTTTAAAGGTCATTTTAGGTTTTCCTTGTGATACATTTTTGCTCTATCTCTAAACCACGATGACAGTTTAAATGTAGTTAAACAGAAAAGTTAGTGAATTTCAGAGTTTATTGATCAAATTCAACCAGATGAGTCTTCCAGAAAGAAGGTTTGATGTAAATAAAGCAGGAGTCATTTCCAGAAAGCAGTATGACCCCCCCACACACACACACCACCATCCCCACCCCCTCAAAAGCAGCTGTCCCACATCAGTTCTGCATTTCTACAGCTGGATTGATATCAAAGCAGATTAACTTTATATTACTTTACATACACTCACATCAGCAAATTTTGTGTGTAGCTGTTTTCTTTTTTTAAATGAGTGTTTTGAATGTTTGTTATTATTCTAAAAAAACAAATATGGTTAAAATAAATGAAGTGGTGACTGAATTAAAGGTACCTTGTGGTCCGCAGTTCATGTAGAAAAACAAACCTGTCTGCTCTCAGCCACTCACCCCCTCCCCTCCCTGACTTTTCTATAGGGTTGCCAGTTCTGATCTTCGTTTTGTTTCTCTTGTAGTTGTTCAATTTTTAAGAGGGATGCCGTGGTTGCTTAAGCCCCTTTCAGACAGGCCATGAAAAACTGTAATGGTCCAGACTTCGTCAGTTTCACTTTTGAGTCTGAAAGCACTGTTCCAGAATCTGTTCGGATAATCTTTTCCTGAACTTTTGCGGCTGAAGACCCAGTAACGAGCAGACTTTTTGCGGTAAGGTGTTTGTGTTCAGACAGTCAGGAAATGTTCCAGAGAAGCAGAAGGGGTGTGGGGCGGCGGGGAGACGGGGGAAACTCTGTGAACGCACACTGATGAAGTATCTCACATGAAGGTCAGTGTATAAGAACATGTGATTTCCCCTTGACCAAAACACGAACCAAAACACTCTTAATCATGTTCATGTGTGCAGAATTGTCCACATCACAAAGACGAGCACTGTGAGCAGGTCCATGTACACCTGGCTGCAGCGCCCTTTGTTTGGGGAAATGACATGTACATGCTTACGTCACATCCAGATGGTTTGTTTGAAAAGATGACTCCGGTTAAAAACTTTTGTCTGAAAACAGCTTTAGGTTTACTACAAGTTACCCCAGAGCTGCTAGTCATTGTAGAATTACAGCTGCTTGTGTTGAAGACTTTGCAGCCTTGCAGGCTCACGTGTGATTCGCTAAGGAACCAGGAAGTCTGGTTGTGGAATAGTTATTGTAAATGATTCCGTCATGGAACAGCATTTTTAAGGTGACAGAAACTGGCGACCATGTTCTGGTAAATCATTAAGAAAGTTCCATCTTTATTCTCTTAGTGATGTTTTTGTTCTTCATTTGGACCTGGGTCAGAATCTGCTTAGATAGATTAAATAAAAATGGATTTAGTCTCTCCACCAATCAAGAGTTTCACAGCGACTCACACAGCTTCAGACATCATAATTGTTTTTTTAGGTACATGGTCGTATTGGTCCCAAGCTCAGAGGAAGATCCTGTGCACTGACCCACAGTTACAACATGTAGGTGAAAAACTGGTGGAGTTTGATTTGTTGAATCTGCTGACAAACCGGTGGTTCCCAAACAAACAGTGGCAGATGAATTCAAACTGAAACTAAGCTAAATAAATAAAGGGAAATGACAACACAAGCACCTTCAGCACACAGGCATCATTTCTTGTAATTCAGGGTTAAATCAAGAAACTAGTATGTTTACTTGTAGTTTCTGAAGATCATCATGGAGATCAGACCCTAACTGGTGTTTCATGACCCGCAGTGGGACCCTGACCCCAACTTTAGGAGCAACTTTAATAAACTGTCATGTGATTCAAAGAGCACTACCTGAAAAAGCGTTGAGGTTGATTCTGAAGCTTGTTGTTAGTAAATTACAGGTTCTGCGATAATGAACGTGTTATCTTGTTTGTGACTCTGCACTTTATTTGTTGTGATTTTTCCTCTTTAGAAGTGAGATTTTGGAGATCAGTACAGTTTTAGGACCTCACACAGAACCAGACTCTCCCACCGGCATCATTTATCTGCACTTTGCAGGCCTCAATAAACCTGCCACTGTATGATTTATGTGAGATCCCACCAGTAACGAAATATCTAAAGATGCAACTGAAGATATTTTCTTTACTAACGTGAAACAATCATGATTCATCCCTTTAGTTTTTTTATGTTTGAATGATTCAAGCCAGAGTTCAGCGAATGAGGAAACCCATTTCTCTGAAAGCTGTCAGGTATAAAAATAGGACCATAAATGTGTGAAATGTTCACCGAAAACTCTGGAAGATCTCCAGAAAACCTGGAGTTCTGTTACTGAAACTACTTTAAAAGTTCATGAGAAGGTTTGGCTCCTTGGAAATGAATCAGTTAAACATAAAACTGGTTTTAAGAAGTTTGTAATTTTCTTTACTTGCTTGTTCCTATTCAGGGTCACACCTGGACAGGTTACCTATCCATCACACACAAACACACACACCTAGGGCTAATTTAGAGTTAGAATACAAAGTTACAGACATAAAGAAGATGTTCACATCTTTTATTTACTAAATTTTAAACATATACATGCATTCTGACTCGGCCATAATTACACAGATAAACTTGTTGAGCATCAGTATCTGGTATCACGTCTTAAAGAGCTGCTTGTTGGATGTGTGAGTGCAGCTGCTGGAGTTTTCATGGTGCTCGGAGAAAATTATTAAGCTTCAAAGGTCAATCAAAATGTTAGTGTTTTACCAGGTAAGATGAGAAGAGGAGTGGCTTTTGTGTGGCCTGAGAGGTCAGGTAAATAATTCAGAGGTTGATTGTTTTGGGTCTTTTGGTGCTGCGCTCCAGCCTCAACACACACATTATCATAACAGCTTCCCATTTTCCTGTTCATGCTCCGCTAATTAGTGTAATCAGTGAGGAAGAGACTCTTTTTCAGGTTAATAAGTAATGTAATAATACAAAAAGTTTCCTGATGGAGTAAAGCAGAAATCTGTGTGAACATCTCTGTCCATCAGAATCAAATCAGCTCAGCTTTAAAATAATTATATAAGTTCTCTAAAAAAAAAAAACAGGGGTGATGTTTTCATGTTCTCTTCCTCTTTTCAGGCAGAAACAATGGAGAGTTTTAGATGATTACAAATGTTTTTTGTTCTCTCACAGTCAGATCTGCTGATGATATTAATCAGTAACCAACAGGAACTTTGAAAAGCACGCTGGGTTTCACTGTTTGCTCAGGCTCGTTACTGGTTAGATTTAATCAATTTTTAGTGTTTCAGCTCAAATCATTACGATTGACAGATTCAAGGAACATGGAAACCTGATAACGATATAACTAATAAACAATAATCAGGTTCCCATTCTGGATCCAGTCTGGTTCCGTCCTTTGTAAATAGATGTTGTGATAAAATCTAATAAACTTCTCTTTTTTCCAGATGACTGAATCTTTAAATTATGACCAAACAGAACTGTAAAGACTGTGAGGTGGTCACATGATGCGTACGTGTATTAAATAGATCAGCATAATCATAATGAAACTGTTGCATCAACATATTTATATAAAATAATATCTGGTGATAATCAAGTTTTAACCTCGTTAACATGGTCATGTGGTTTATTTTAAACAGGTTGATAGAAGCAATCTGACTGCGTCCACCTGCAGTGCATCAGTTTTCATCTCTTTACTCGGCTTTGATGTAAAAATCAAATAACAATTTTGGATTTTACGACAAAAATTTTATGAACATCTGAAGTTGTTTTTTTTTTCAAATTATTGCATCAGAAATTTGTTAGAAATAAAAGTAATTTTTAATATTTTTGAGGAGATACTTCAGAAGATTTCTTCAGATTCATGCAGCAACTCAGATTTGAAATCACAAGATTTTTAAGAAACAAACAAACAAACTGTTGACTATAACAAGCATGATCGAACTTTAAGAAACTCACTGAGTGCTAAAAGAGTAAAAGCTCCTAACGTTAGTGTTGGACTTCTGCTCATTGTGAGACTTTACAGTTGTATTGCTGCTTTTTTTATGGTATTTGTGTATGTTACCATGGTAACAGACTGAACTAAACCTGCTCACTGGCAGGTTTTATTCAAGAAAGTCAGAATTAATAAGCCCCTCCCCCTGAAGCAGCTCTCTGCCATCAGTTACATATATTTACGTTGAAACAGAAATATTTCAAGGTGTTGGGAGATGATTCTTCCATGTTTTCTCATTACCAGATAGTTTTTGGTTAGAATTTGATCCATTTTCATCATATTTCCTCATTCATCTCAGTAACATTCTCTGACCACAGATTAAGTGTCTCTCTGAGACGTGCGTCACATCAGAGCTCAGTTTGTGCATCATGCTGTTCGTTTCCTTCATACAGGGGTTGAACCGCAGGTGAAGGGACTCAGAGTGAACTGAACAAATTCAGATCAGTTGTTTTGGAATTGTAAATTCAGAGCTTCCCACTCCAAATGAGTTACCTCAAAGTTAAAGGATAAACCCAGAGTTTGTTGAACTTGCTTTATGAAATACCCCAGAACATCGAGTGTAATGATAAAATCTTATGAAAGATCAGCTGACAAGGTGAATCTGCAGAGAAAGTTAAGTTTGACAGTTTGTTTTATGGAACACATGGACTGATTTAACCTTTTCAGACATTCAGAAATCTCTTAACTCCTAAATAAAAATGTGTTGATAGTTTGGATTGGTTTTTAACTTGGTGCTGCAACCCTTGAATATTTAATCTGATGCAACTGCAACATGTCTGTGGTTGCTGGCTGAAACTGTTCAAATTTCACAATGTTTTCATCTCTGACTCTGGAAAAAAAAACTGGTTTATAAATATATGAAGCAAATATTAGTAAATATAAAAATGTGTCTTGTATATAAACAGCAGATGTCAGGTCTTAGCTGAAAGATGGTTTTATTTCAACAGCCAGAGGTTAAAGTGTGATTTTTGTGTGTGTGTGGTTGAACTGTAGGTGAAAGTCAACAACAGAATGAAGGTTTGATGCATTTCCGGGTTTCTTGTTCTACAGTCTGTTCGGCATGTAGACCTTCCAAAGCTGTCAGAATAAGTCACAGTAACAACTTCAAAGACTTCCTCTAGATTTAATTGAAGACCAAAAACATTTTTTGTGCAAATGGTTTAATTTGCAAATGTGAAACTGGAATAGAGTCACATGACTCAGTGACTTCTGACACTGTAGGAATAAAAACCACATTTAAATACAGAGCAAACTTTGGTTGTATATAATTATTACATCCTCACTTACTGTAAATCTGCTGTGATGTCAGTTTAGATTCATTCTATAAACAAAAGATGTTTCATGTGTGAGATCCACATTCAGCAGCATCAGTGTTAAACTCATTCATTGAGATTTCTGCTTGTTGTTACACGTGTAAAAAAAAACGTCTCTGGGTCTCTGAGCATTAATATTTCTTTTTATTAAACCAAATCCCAGATTTTCAGTTCATAAATCAGTTACTGAAACTCAAAAATATCAAGTAGTAAAAAGAAGTGAAATTACCTTGAATCTGATTGACTTTAACGTTGTTTTTAAAAGGAAGCTGGTTAAAAAGAGGAATTACACGCTAATATTTAAAGCCTTGATCACATGGTACAGTAGGTTGGAGTCACACGGTTTTCCTTTGTTTTAGGTCTTTTACTGATGATTTTGTTGAGAACTTTTTTATCACTGAAGCTGACAGTTGCTCATCCATAAAAATAAACAGATTCCTTGTAGAATTTTTTAGTGAATTTGTGCTTTAACTTAAATCATTTGAAAAACAAACAGAAACTAACCAAGAAATCAAACATCACAGTTACACTAAAGACAGAAAAAATGTTTTTACTCTTTTAATCTGCATCTTCTTCTAGTAATAAAACTTTTTAAGATGCAGTTAAGCTTCATGTGACGTCATATAATTTTAGTTTTTTCTGAGCAGAATTCCACCCAACATGTTTAAACAATTAACACAGTTGTTGTTTCTGTTCGTTATCCTGTTGATCATTTAATTCAATAATCAGTTAATCTTTTCTTCCCCCATCCCCTGCACATCCACAGACTCTGAAACATGCAGCATTGCAGCTATTATTAGCCAGAAGTCTGATAAGTCGAGTACCTGTTGATAGAAATGCAGCTGAAAATGCAGACGGGTGCTTTTGGACTTGAGCCAAACATAACAGGCAAACCAGAACCTTTTTTTAAGCTTCATTTAGACTTTATACAACATTGTTCTAACATATAGACTGCTCCTCTACATTCAGGCACAGTTATGATTTTGGTTTTTTATAGACTTTTGATGAATGTTTAAGCATAAAAAGATGCAAAAGGTTTACACTGAGAAAAAAGTGCACATCAGATATGAAACTAGACCAGAAATTGTTGCATTATACCAAATAAATGACTAAAAAATCTTCCCAAGTGACCAAAGACAAGATAACCAACACAAAGTAATTAAGAATAACCAATTATAGAACATTTTTTTTTAGACATAGTCTGTTTTCATGGAGCAGAATGTGAGTTTCGCATGTGATTTTGTTGTTTGGGTTCTTTACTTTCTGTTAACAGTCTTGTTTGTTTTTGTTGTTTGTTCTGTTGGTTTTTGCTTCCTCATGTCTGGTTGTGGTTTGCCTTCCCTCAGTTGTGTTTGTACATATTGTTTTAGTGTGAAAAACCTTTTAGTTTAGTTGATCTGTTATCTGTGACAGGATCTCCTCTGCTCCTCACCTGCTCACCATCCTGCAGTTTAGTTCCTGCTCAGCTGATCCTTGTCAGTAATCACCTAGTTACCAGTATGTCAACTCAGTTAGTGTCTGCAGTCGTTCCCTGAGAGCCTCTTTTCTTCCATGTTACTTGTGCCTATTCTTGTGTTTTGTAAGTTTATTTGCTGCAATACAAGCCTGTTTTTTTTTAATTAAAAGTATTTTATTTTATTATCTTTGAATCCCCCTTGTGTCCTGCCTGTACCTGGGTTCCTTCACCCCACACAACACCAAACAATCCAAAGAGAAAGGGAAAAGCTAATTATGTGGGACATTAAGTGACCATGATGACAACTGATTAAAAATAATAATAATTTATTATTGAATAATAAATAAAGCACTTAAAATAAGTTTTATTTGTAGAAGACTTTAGAGATGCCAAATAAAAACAGAGATATGACATTTATTTTAAAGACATGAAACCAGAGCTGAAGTTTATGCTCATATGTTGGAGAGTCTTTAAAATGTCCAGGGGTCTGTTGTTTATATAAACTCTCCCTTTCCATTAATACCAGCCATTAAAAGCCCACCCATACAGTTTATACAAAACACGCTGTTCTGGAAGCACAAGCTGGATTTCTGCAGCCTTCCTTCTTTTCATACATCAAACTATTTTAAAAATATATCTAGATCTGTTTATTGTTAGAAAAAACACACTTTGAGGGAACTTGTTGAAAACCCAGCAGCTGCACTCATTGGCTTATCTTGTACTGCAAGTCCTCCTGTGATGGACCAACCTGTGGAAACTATTACGCAATAACTCTGATCTCAGTTTGCTTACTTTAAAAGTTTTCTGAAGAGAACCCCCATGGGGCGTCAGCATAAAGACGAGAATGTCAGTAAAAACTTTAGATTACACAATAAAACAATACAGGCGCGGTTTACAAACTAGAACCAGGTGTATAAAGAGAGAAACAGGAAGTGAGACAGAAATTAAATCATGATCAACTGAGAGCCTAATATCAAACTGTAAAACACTATAAAATAGTAAATTAAGAACTTAATTAAGTTTCTAAACAATCATCAAGACTAATGAAACATTTTATAAGTTCAGACCATTTACCTTTTTATTTACTCTTCTAAATAATGTTTAGTGGGAGAAACAAACTTATTTAAATTGTCCAAAAGTAGAAAGGCTTCTCCAGTCTGACAAACAGGAGAAAACCTTCTTATAAGCTGTAAAAACAGCAGTCAGGTTTGATAATAGACCAGTGTTCAGCTGAGAAACAGGAGATCACTGATCAGACAAGAGAGCCATTCATCTGTGTGACCTTTGACCTGTGAAGCCAGACACAGGTGACTCTGACACTGGGATACTTTTACTCACCTTTTGTTTGAATGGATTCTAACAGTAATATGTGTTGCTTGTACTTTAAAGATTTTAGTTTCTTAGAGGAGATGTGTTGTGTTCGTGTGTTGTCGGGACAAAAAGCTGTTGTTCCCTTCTGCTGGAAACCCCCTCTCTTTTAAAAGTTAAATCATTTTAGTTCCATTATAATTGAAGATATTAGGGTTAAAAGAGTTAATTATCTTTATAATAAATAATGCACTGTGCAGTATAGGGCAGGAGGTTCAAGCTATGGATGGAGCCAGAACTGACTGTTATAAAAGAATCAAAATAAAAGAATCAATAAAAAACTTATATATTGTTGTGGCACCTGACCTGAGTGGTGGAGGAATGACAGGAATCAAGTTGATGAAGAGGGGCGGGGCCACAGAGGGCACTACTATACATAATGTGCATGTGTTTGAGAAAACGTGACTCTTCCTGACCTGGTCAGTCGTTCACCAGACAGCAGTGGTACAATTACCAAATCTAATTATACTATTTAAACTACTTAAAATTAAAAACATTACTTGTATGTATTGGGCTACTTTTTAAAGGCTTGTGGGGATGAAGGTTATCAGTCATACTGGTGTTAATAACACAAGTAGGTTAAAAAAGAAAGCTGGACTTTTTTCTGTTCATGATGAAAAGGTGAAGCTACTCAGATGGAAAACAAAAGATCTTTAAGGATCTTTAAAACAAGTCCAGTTGCCATTTGAACCTTTTTAGAGGCTGATTCCCTGATTCTTGATAAATATTTGAGCTTGATTTAAATGCACGTTGTGCCTTTTATAGTCTAACATTGCATTTTTATCGTCCAGTAGCAAGAATAGGTAATATACGTACTTCAAACACGTATCCTCTTCTCAGAAACCAGATACAGTACAACCCATGTTTCTACAGTTTTTGACAAAGTAGAGGACTTTGTGGCTGAAACTATAGATTCAAATTTATCTCTTCTTTTTGTAGATCTGTCTGTGAAAGTGACTGAAAACGGATTCATGTGATTAGACAGTAAATCCAGTTACATTTTTTGCTAACGTTTAATGGAGTTGTACTTTCTCCCGTCTTCACACCGTGAGAACTTATATTTTTTTGCTAAGTATGAAGTGATAGTGTAACAAAACAATGCAGTTGAAGAGACCCTGAGTACTTTCAAACATATTCTTTAGGAATCAGTGTTACAGTTGTGAGAATTTATTTGCACTACGTATAATTTTTATCAACATATTCCCAGGAACATAATCTCCACTGTCACTCATATTTGTCAGATATGAAGTTAAAAGTTTAAATATTTATACTTTTTCTCATAAAAATAATTTTATTTTGTCATGAAAAAGGATATCATAACAAACCAGTGTTATTTATTTCTTTGCTATACATGTTTCTCAAATGTAATATCTGAAAAAGAGCTTGTGAGTGTTAAAGTAGAGAAATACATGTACAGGAAATGGATCAGTATATAAAAGTGGTTTAAATTAAACCTCAATTCACACTTTTCCACTGCGGTTTTAAACCATATGTGAATCTGTTTTTGTGTCATGACCTATTTATCATCGATGTAGTTTAATACCTAATAAAACTCAGTTTTATTTAAAGATTTAAATGTATGTTAATAAAGTAGTCTTAAATGTTTAGTTGTATTAGATTTGTTAAAGAGTTTTTACTTCTTCTCATAGTCTTTTCAAATCATCTTTCAAAATAAAACAGTGGGTTGTATTTACAGCAACCAGAGAGGTTTTTGGCTTAATACACGCATTTCTCAGTAATTGTCCTGCATCCTGCACTCTGAGCAGCTGCTCCACCCTCTCCTGGAAAACGACTGATGTAACATAGTGATGTAATAATGTTACACCAGGAGGTCCCCAACATGTCCAGACGAGTTGATTTTATAAAAAAGAAGTTTATTATAGAAATCTTGCATGATTGAGAGCAGTCAGTCAAATGTTAGGGCATCACAATCAGTCTCCCCGTTTAAGGCTGCTTTATTTTTGATACAAAGAGATTTCTAGACATTATCAGAACCCTGAATGTCTCTGAAAGACTGATAAGCTATGAGCTGTGAATCTAGTCTTGGCACAAAGTGTTAGATCACTGTCACATGTACAGATGAAAGGAGGTAACCCTAATTTCCTCCACACAAGGTCTGGGGGAGAGACTAGATTTTAGGTAAACTGAGTGTTTTACTTCCTGGTTGGAGAATAACTTGAGAATATAAGTTATATTTTAGGACAAATGAAGACTATATAACACCAAAAGTAATATTGAAAGCTGTAAAACAGCAGGATACAGAACCTTTAAGTGTAACAGCCTTATTTCAGCATCATAATCATTGTTTTACATTAATGATAAAGGCTTAATGCAACTTTGCTGCTTCTTCTTTGTCTGTGGTGTGAGACAAAATACTCATTTGGGTCGTTGTAAAATGATGTTTCGGGTTATTCTGTCGAAACTCAACTATAGTAAAAATAAGGAGTATCAAATAATAATCAGTGGGAAAGTAAAAGTATATTATCAGCAGAATCAGACTGAGGGAGGAGCTTCAGTTAGGATGATGAAATGGGAAACATGAAAAGGACCAAATAAGGATCAATAACAGACTCTGGACAGGTTGGTCGAGAACAAACCAAACAGAAACATGCAGCTGTAGAGCCGGAGGTGCCTGCAAAGTATAAGAAAACAATTACTTGTATCCAGTAATGACATACAGATGCTTAGAGAGAAAAGAGAAGCAGAAAGAAGGTTTTCAGGCTGATACTGGATCAGAAAACAAACCAGAGAAAGTTTCAGCCTAATCATAAAGTTCTAGAGTTTTTACTACTCCATCGTTACAAACTACAAGCCTGCTGTCTGAGAATAAAAGTAATCTGTTGGAATTATCTGATTATTAAAGGGGGGGTTACTTATATCAGTGTCATTAAAGTTATGTGGACTTTGTTGCAGCCCTGCTTGGTATCAGTGTCTCATTTCAGATGTCTGTAGACCAACAGACTTGCTGGTCTTGTCATTACCTCATTAGGAGAGAGACCCAGGATCTGACGTGGACCTGTCTCTTTCCTGTTAGTATTCTTGAGTTTCTTAAGGAGTGTCCTTAAAGTGGAATCCTCCCTCTGAGTCACCGACTCAGGCAGGGAAACATCAAGGGTCTGATGCAACCCTGAAATATAAAGACTTGGAACTGGACTTGTGGAAGTTTATGGAACACTTTCCCAGTATGGTGACCATTTCTCTTTAACATTTATTCCCTTTCACAAAAAAACCAACAACTTGACATTTAGAAGGTAAACCTTTAATACTTGGTCTAATAAACAGATTCAGCCAGATGTTAAGTGCATTTAAAGAGGTTTGGAAAATAAAAAGAGGTATTATAAGGAAGGATGACCTCATAGAGCACATTATGGAAAAGGACCTTAAGAAATGGGAGTAAACATGTTTAAACTTTTATATTTTCCTGGAAACAGTGTTTATCTTTAAAAAGAGGAGGGGCTTACTCACTTGAATGGAGATTATGAGTAACATTTGTTTTCTTGTTTACAGATTTGGATGATGGACAGATAACAGAGGGGAAAAGAAGTAAAAAAGATGTCGTTCTTTGGTTTGGATTGTGCCACAAAGACAGAAATAGGTAAAGTTTAAGAGAACAGATTGTTAATTTGCAACAAAATCAGATATATAAAGTTTTATCATTGAAAGTAATGAGCAATTTATCAAAATTAGCTTTGTATTTGTACATGTTTTTTTAGTATTAAAATCGAGCCATCAGTCTATTTTATAATGTTATGTTATTATTTATCTCCATGTAAAAAAACGAGAGTCTGATAAACTCACTTTTTATGACATTTTTAAATTATGTTTTATGAATCTGATTCAGAGACAAAATTTCTAAATTGTTGATGTTTTTAAAGGTTTTTTCATTTTTCAACCTTAAGTTAATTTTTTGTTGTGGCATATTAACAAAATTCGGTAAGGATAAAACATCATCATGCAAATTTACTCTTTTAACAAGTAAAACATTTACATATAGAAGATTATAAAAATGTTAACATTGTCACATGAAGATAAAAGCCCTCATAAATAATCCATGGCACTATTTGCAAGTTTAATGTGTGTGTTTTTAGTAATTTTTAACATGAGGTGTGTCTTGGATAAAAAATACAATATATATCATTTTAATCATTTCATACATGATTTCTGACTGTGTTGTTTCTTAGTTTTAGTTTTTTTTATTGAAAAGTCCAAAGAAATTTCAGTCTAAAAAAACCTTTGTGACTATAAACAGACTTTTAAATGTTGCTCTTAGATGTTAAAATTAACTGTATAATGCTGTTTTCTGTTTGGTCCAATGGGGTTTGGAGTTTGGCTTCTTTTATAAAACTCTTAAAACTTGTTTTAAAAGAAATATCAGAAGAAGGGAACTGTATTGGTTGATGCATCTTAAATAAAACTGTCTTTGTGTTTTCAAATCAGAACTGGAGAGGAAACTCAGAGCCAACGATCGAGAGTACAATCGCTCCTTTAAATATGCAGTAAGTATTGTTAGAGTATGGACACTCCAGTGTTTTTTTTCTAACGAGTTCTTTAGTTTGATGTCTTTTGTTTTTGTTTTTATGATTTCTAAAATAGAAGAGGGCATAAAGAGCAGATCAAGCTCACATACCGAGCAATTTACCACACAGATTTCTTTTTTTGCATATAGAAGAAAGTCCCCCGGTGGTGTGAGTTTATGTCTGGTTGTTATCAGGAGACTGGATGTCAGCCAGATTTAAAAAAAAAACCCAACTCTGAACATACTGCTGGGTTAAATATGGAGTTTCTATTCTGTCCTGCTGTCAGTGGCTGAACTCCAACTGCAGTTTGATGTTTGAAAACAGAAGAAACGGCATGAAATCAACTTCAAATGATCAATAAAATTCAGATACAATATTTTAAAAAATGTACTACATAGTTGGGATATTTAAAAGGGGATTCAGGCATAACTGAAAGAGTTTCATCAAGAAGTTGACTTAAAATGTAATTAAATAACATTTACCAATCACATGTTGGAATAAGAATTGCGTGACATGTAAACTTAAAGGGAGAAAAGATGAAAAAAGCCTAAATGTAACTTCTCCTGTTTGGTTGTAGTTTAACTTTTCCCATCCAGGTCTGTGTAAACACGCATTTCCCTGCTCGTGTATTTAGGCATTAACATACTGAACTGAAATGTTTAGTATGGGGGGGGGGGACACTACAGTCTGACTGGACAGCAGCACTTTCATCCTCCTGACAAGATCCATCTGCTGCAACACAGAAACCTTCAACCCAAATTACTCCTAAATGTCACATGGAGACCTGAGGAAGAGTTTCACTCCCAGTTCATCTGGTTTCCTGTCTGTATCACCAACCTGCTTTGAGATGGTTTAGAATTATTTTTGATCCTCTGATTTATTTCAACATCCTGGTGTTGGTATTTTAGTCATGGCTGCACATAATAATAACAATAATAATAATGATAATAAAACATATTAAAATTATTTAATCATGTACTGATTAAGCTCTTAAACTTTTTTCCAGACAAACGCCATCAAGACGTCCAAGTACAACGCCTTCACCTTTCTTCCTCTCAACCTGTTCGAACAGTTTCAGAGGATCGCCAACGCCTACTTTCTAGTTCTGCTGGTGCTTCAGGTGAGCTGAAACTAAATGCATACATTTTATTTATTTGATTTCTAGTTTTTCAGAAGCACAACCCTCAAACCTTCAGATCAAAGTGAAATGAAAACTTTTTTCACATTTTGTTCTGTTGAAATGTCACATTTCTGACACGCAGTCTCAAACAGCACGTATACACTTCTCACTAAAAGGCTGTGTGCTAACCAAACAGGAAAAGGATGAGCTAAGTGTATAGAAATTAAGGAAGTGTAATATCCAGTACAGGAAATTGCCTCATCATGTACAAAACGGTCCTTTAGCACCACAGACGTTCTGGAGAATGACTGATCAGATGATAAAGAGGAACCAAGTTTTATAACTCATGAATGAAATTAAGGTCATAATGTCACACCAAGCCAATCTGTTTAAAGATTAGACACATTTGTTTGAATGTAGTTGGAATTACAGGAGCGACATTGATAAGATTTCACTTCTTTTGTTTCCTTTTCACATCACAATGTTGTTTTTGGGGGTCATTCTGTAAATTTTTTTTTCACAGTTTAGCTTCAGACTTTAAAATTCTATGAAATCAGATAGAAAAATGTGATATAATAAAGTAGTAAACACCATCCTATAGATCAAGTTTTTGGCTTTTCTCTAGATTAAGTTTCACTCTAACAGCACAATCTGTTCAGTCTTTCTCACTGCACTTTTTTACAGCGTGTCTTTGAAGCTAAACCGCTTTCTCCAAACATATGCATCAGGATGTGGGCTGTTATTCTGAAGTAAAAAAAAAATCTCTCTGCTTTTCTTCATTGTTCATTGCCTTCTGTTTGTTGTGCTTGTCTAGTATTTGAGAAATGCTGAATGATTTAAAGGTATAGTTAGACAAATGCAAACAAAAGGTGGGTGTGCTTGTTCTGTTCAGGTGATTCCTCAGATCTCTTCCCTGTCCTGGTTCACCACCGTCGTGCCGCTCATCCTCGTGTTGTCGGTCACAGCTGCCAAGGACGCAACTGATGATATAGTGAGTAGATTAGAAAAACTCTTATCTGCCAGGATATTTATTTTTTACATTAATTAATAAAATGTTAGTGTAAAACCTCATTTCATGTCTATATTTTATTAAAACCTGCTCTGTTTTAAACCTGATGTGTTTTAATGATCTAAGTTGGCACTGCCCACCATCCACTTCTCTGGTAATTAAGATAAATAAAAAAAGTGTAAACATAGTTCACTTGGATGTGGTACTTGCATAGATCATAAACAATGTTGGTAAAATTGAAGAACCGAAGAATTAGAAGAAGTCGGCTCTAGAAAATTCCACCTGAGTAAACAACGTTGTCACTGCCGTTTGAGAAGCGCGACCATGACGGTATTTTTCCTTTTGACACGTTGCTTTTCAATCAACTGCTGAGTTGAAAGTGGTACAGATGTGTTAATTTGGGTCATTAGTTTGGCTTTAAAAAGCATCTGAGAGTTATTAACTAGAAAAGTTTCTTGCTTTTGTTTGAAAGGAAACATTTGAGGTTGTTGGACGTTGATCCATGAGGTTAGATGTAATATTTCCAGCTGATATGAAAAATTAAACTAAAACCCAAAGGAAGTAACTTTTCCATTTAGTAGCTTATTGTCATGTTCTTCATCATGCACTGAGAAATAATTAACTGAAAATAAAAACAAGCCGGAGTTGAAGTTTTAAAGTGACGGGATTTATCTGGAATGTTTCTGTCTGACTTTGAGACTCAACAATGAGCGATAGTTATATTTTTGTCAGGGTGTGTTCACTAATGCACATCACTGATTATACAGCATCTCCTGTTTCTGTCAGTCACTGACAAATAATTTATTGTGTCCTTGTTTCCCAGTACTTTTAAATAAAACAGTTAGACAATAAGAAATCAGAGCGGATTTTCCCCCAAATATAAATACTGTCACTTTTAGAGAGTTAATTTAAACTTCCATCTCAGTGCCTATTTAAAATTATTTATTTGATTTTTGCACAAATAGAAGAATATTACTGATTTTATAACATCTTGGCTTGGTCAAGGTTTTCACACTGTACTCTCATTATTGCACATTCTCTCCTTTTTGGGCCCTTTTTTAAAATTATTGTCATTGTTTAACTTATTTTAAACTTTAAATTAACCTTAATGACTGATAAAGATTTTAATTACCACATTTTGCCTTCTGGCAGCTGATTCATGAAATTACCTCAAGAAGCATTTTATAAAATATGAAAATTAGCTGCACTTTCTTAAATTTCCTCTCAGATTTGTAGGATTTGTCCATTCTTGGTGAACTGTTTCATCTGCCATATTTGTTGAGTTTCTTCTTTACACCTTATATTATGTCTTCTAGGAATTGTGACCTGTTAAGAAATAATGCAAGTTCCCCTCCATCAAGATTAACACAACTTGAACTCATGTGACCCTCACATCAAGTGGACTTTTTACTGAGAAGCTGTTACTAAACACAGATTTAAAGAAGAATAAAGCGTAACTTTAACACAGTGAAGCCTCATTTTTTTATTGGAAAATGGTTGAATATACTTGTATGTGTATAAAAGGGAATTTAATGATTAAATCTTGAGCGTTAAGAGGAAATAGCTGATGAAATAAGTTGAACATTATCACCAGGAAGAGAAGCAGGATTGTTTCTGTTAACTGACCTGAACAGTCAATCTCAGCTGCTTCTTTAGTGAAATCATGAGGTTAATAATCTGTTCCAGAGTTTCAGGTACTCAAACACTCAAGATACTTAAGACTGACAATGTGTAACGAAGGAGATGAACTTAAAAAACAAATGCTGAAGTAACTGCAGGGACGGATTTACCAACACGCCCAAAGTTTAACTCTGTGATGTCAAATGCATCGTGTCTGAGACTGAAAGTTCTACCTCTATAACACGACTTGTCTCATAAACATGCTTAATCAAATCCTACACATCTGCATTTTGGTGTGATATCTATTTATTACAAGTGCCAATTTTAATATTGTTATAGATATTATTATAAAATTACACAATAAAATGCAAAATATCATTTATGTCGCTGTTAGCCAATAAACAGTTAATCAATTTTTAATTAGTATTAAATGTAGGAAGCTTTAAAGGATTTTTAAAAATTGAGTTATGTTACAAGTTCCCAGATTCCAAGTTTTCTAACTTATTGTAATAAATTCTTTCTTTCTAAAGCTTCACCAGATTTGATTTTTTAAATCAGTTAAATTTGGACCTCAGCGCCACCTGTAGAAAAATGATTTTTATTATAGTGTCTGTCAGGTTTTACTTTAGGTGCAATGTAAGCAGAAGAAGGAGGAGAAAATCAGTTAATCATGTTAACTGTTATGTTAATCATGTTAATCAATGTGCTTTATTTCGTATATTGAATATTTTGGCTCATGATTTTAAATTGTTTTGTTTGTAAATTAAGTTTTTACTGTCTCTGAATGTAGTTTGAGATTTATTACAGGAGATTAAGGAACTTGGAAAAACAAAAGAAAATTGTTAATTTTAATGCCAGTTATAACGATCGTCCCCTCGATAGTTCCTTCTTTTATACTTGTGACTTTTAAAAAGGAAATTAAATCTGTCGTCAGTGGAAGTGGTCATACGAGTTCAATGCAGTTTGGGACTGGAAGGACTCTGGTGGAAATCTGCCTGCATTTTAAAGAAATAACTCAAACGTGTCAGTTTGTTCTGTTAATAAGTAATTCAAAAGTAAAACTACTTTTAAATGGATTCAATAAGTTCAATATTAACTATCATTTTCTCTGAGGTTGTGTGGTGGAGCCTAAGATCCGAGCTTCTGTTCAGGAGGAAGACTGTCGGGATGTTAATCATCTCTCAGCTGTGCAGGATAACGAAGCGATAACTGGAAGAATGAAAAGATCACTGACTGTAAACCCATTAAAAAATTCAGAAAACAGGGATTTTTACCCAAAAACATTTACCAAAGGGAAGCTAGATATCAGAAATAACTGCCTCAGGAACTGCCTGTTTATCTCAGTTACAGAAATAATAAAAGAAACCAGGCGAAAAGAGAAAAACATCAAAGATTTTGTCATAGTTGAGTTATTGCTGCTCAAAAAAGGAATATTTTTATTAAGAGTATCATATTTTCTACCACATCCTATAAAAACAATCTGTTAATCTGTGAGAGATGCATGTAATTATATTTTACCAGAACATCTGAGAGATTTTTTATAGAATTTTGTTTGTTTTGTGTTTCATTCTCTCACAGAATCGCCACAGAAGTGACAACCGAGTAAACAACCGAAAAGTTCAAGTTCTTATTGACAAAAAGTAAGTTCTTTATGTGTCACTGTGTTTTCTGTTTATATTTATATCATAAATCAACATAATAAGATTTTATTTAATTGTTAATACTGGTCAGGTTTTCTACACAAGGTTGGATGATGATGCTTTTTTAATTCTATATGAAGACGTGTAAAATAATCCTTGAACTCACAGAATTTACCTTTTTAGTTCTAAACATGGAAGTGAGTTTTTGTTCTTGTGATTTGTCCAAATCAACAAGATGTCAAATATTTGAAATAGCAGCTATCAAGTCAACAGGATATTGAAACGAGCCCTGCTCTCCATCTGCTTCCTGGAGACTGTTAAACTCAACATGAATCAAAATACAGGAATTTTACAAGTCAAAACACGCCCACAGAAATTATCCGTAAACAACAAAAATAAACAGTTTATATGATGATAATACAGTTTTAGACAGAACATTTAGACATTTCCATCTATATCAGTTTTTCTAAAAATAAATAAATAAATAAATAATAAAAAAGTATATATACAGAGTTAATATTCATGTGACTGTCTTGCATCATGTTTTACCTGTAACATCATCTCTGTTACAACTGACTGGGAAAAAAGAGTTTGAGTTTATGGACTGATTGATGGTCTGATAGAAAATTATATTTTCATGCTTAGAGAGTCAGTTATTCCTCCTGGATGTCTTGTTTTCTGCTGTCGTCCCAGTTCAGTCCTTTATAGGAAGCAGCTGTGGGATTGAAGGAGCAGAAGTTTACTTCCTGTTGACATGATGTCTGCTCTTCCTAAAAATGTATCTGCCTTGATCTGACTGCTTGTTCTCCTGAATGACAGATTATTTCCTTCTGCTTTTGTGTTTCATTAATTAAGATAAACTGTGAATTAAAGGCAGGGAAAACCTCATCCAATCAACTTCCACAGTCCGTCCAGGATAATTGGCTTGTAAGCAAAGCTTCCATGTTCCAGCTCCTCCCCCTCAGCACGTCCCATCTGTGTACTCGCAATGCTCGTTCTGGCCTATAAACAGGAAGTGAGCTTGCGCTACTTTGTCGCACCAGCAGATAAATAGATTGCGTAAGCTGCATTAGCCGGCGTTTTTGTTTGGTGAAGCATCAAGTTCGACGTTAATGCAGATAAGCTTCCCAAAATTAATCGAAAACGCAAAGCTGTTGTGGAAATAGCAACGAGAAAGAAGAAAGCTGAAGAAAAGCGTACCAAAAGCCGAATCTGCATTGGAGCTGCTGCATTTACACGGTGGCGTCAACTCAAGGAAGCTAACCGACTTGCTAACCGACTTGCGTTGGTTGCTGATTTTCTTCTGGACGGGTGGTTTTGTATTTTGTGACTTTGGCGGCGACCCATCAAGAACATGCTGGCTGCGCGTGTCCGTTATTGAGGTGTGGCTTAGGGGGAGAGCAGGAAGCAAGGGGTGGGACTTTTTATTTCGCAATAACACCCTCTTGAGGAGCGCTCACACAATCGGATACCTCGCCTTTAACCTTCTTACCCTCGCAGCTTTAAATATTGGCCTTATTAAAAATTAACAAGTTTCTCTATTGGTTAAGAACAATCACCCGTGTGTCACCTTGCTGATCTACTGAACTCCTCATTTGGTTTTCAGGGAGAACCTTCATACATTTACTTATTAACCCTTATTAACCAAAATAAAAGTCCAAAGCAAAGAACATGAATCATAAACCAAAAGATTTAACTTCTTTCCAAAGACTTACATTCATCCTGACACCTCTGATTGTTTTAGTCACAATAACAGAAAATAAAACTTTTCAAAAGTTTGAAGGGAATACAGAATCAAACCAGCAACTCAGGCCTCATCTTTAACCCTCAGCTTGTTTAATGAACTTTACTCCTAATTTAATTCAACCAAATTCTAAAAGTGTTCTGTTATTTTCAGAGCAGAGTGATAATACAGGAAACTGGCAGGAACATAAAGGAAAGTAACTGGTATTAGGATGACCTTCTGTCGGCGTGTGTATTTATGGTCCTTCAGTTTATTTCCTGAACAGAAACAGGAAAACTCTGACAGTTACTCGACAGTAAATCCACATAACGCTGCACAAACATAAATTTATCTAAGTGGTTTCTGTTCTCAGGCTGCGTAGTGAGAAATGGATGGACGTCCAGGTAGGAGACATCATCAAGCTGGAAAACAACCAGTTTGTCACTGTAAGTAAAACATGAAAGTACTTTTACTTCCTGTTCATACCAGTTACTGAACAGATCTGATCTCACTTCCTTAGTGTTCTGATTGTTCTGGCTGTTTCTACAGAAAGACAATTAAATCAATTATACTTGTGTTGTCCTTATGTAGAAATAAAGTTTTATTCATGAATTCATTAGTTTCAGTGTTTTGAAAACCAAAAATTGACATTTAGTCAAATTTGAAGCGTTTTGTTTTTCATAGCGTCTGTTTTAAGTGTTTTTATAATTTCAGGCCGACCTTTTGCTGCTTTCCAGCAGCGAACCGCTCAACCTTGTGTACATTGAAACAGCAGAATTGGACGGGTCAGTGGAGCTTCATGTTCAGAACAACTTCCTCATGTGTTACAATCGTTATGTTGTTCAGTTTGATTCATTTTACAATGTTTCTCTGTTCCTCTAACTCGTCGTTGCTTTGATTATCATATTTTCTCCTGAATTCATCCTTCTTTATTTCTTCATACCTTCCTTTTCTTCCTCCTCAGAGAGACAAACCTGAAGGTGAGACAAGCCCTGCCAGTGACAGGAGACCTGGGAGATGATATCGAAAAACTGGCCGACTTTAATGGTAAGACTGGTGCAGATTAACTCAATAACTGGTTATGTCATGAATAATAAGTGTCTAAAACACATAAAAAGTGCATACATTACCAATAGATATGGATCTTTGCAATTAAAACTTATTAATGTTAAATTTATTTTGTCTTTTGTCAAGGTGAGGTGCGCTGTGAACCCCCCAACAACCGCCTCGATCGTTTCACAGGAACGCTCAGCTACAGCGGTCAGAAATATCCTCTGGACAACGAGAAGATCCTGCTGCGCGGCTGCACGCTGAGAAACACGGAGTGGTGCTTTGGGCTGGTGCTGTTTGCAGGTACAGTAGATGCTTCATTACATTAGGTCCCAAATCAGGAGAACAGAAATCATTTGAGACTTTTTTCTGTTTTTTCGTTTCAGGTCAGGAGACGAAGCTGATGCAGAACTGTGGGAAGAGCACGTTCAAGAGGACGAGTATAGACCGTCTGATGAACGTCCTGGTCCTCTGTGTGAGTTTCATTCCTCTTGTCTTATACAGTTAATCTCTTATTCTAAATCAGATATCTCGCTAATCAAACTCTACATTTTTATTTGCTTGTAGCTTTTGCAAAAATAAGCTATAGAATAAAATTATGTGTTTTTGTTATTTTAAATTAAATTAGATGATTTCAGCAAAATTAAAGTTCTGCAACTTCATCTGTGAACACTGATAATCTATTTTCTCCATGTAGCTGTGAACCATAAACTACAACCCCGAGTAGTAAAATATTTAATCTGCCTTCTTCTCCTGCAGATTTTTGGTTTTCTGGTCGTCATGTGCACAGTCTTGGCGATAGGAAACTACATCTGGGAGACAAACAAAGGCTCAAACTTCACCGTCTTCCTGCCAAGAGAAAATGACAACAACGCTGGTTTCTCTGCCTTTCTTACCTTCTGGTCTTACATCATTATCCTCAACACAGTGGTGCCCATTTCTCTTTATGTTAGGTAACCTAGACTCGGCTGTTTTATCATGCCCAAAATTCAAGATTTAGGTTTTTAAACCAACAGCATGCTGTGCATCATTTGGCAGTGTGGAGATAATTCGCCTGGGAAACAGCTTCTACATCGACTGGGACAGGAAGATGTATTATCCTGATAGTGACACTCCAGCAGAAGCTCGAACTACCACACTGAACGAAGAGCTCGGCCAGATCAAGTACATCTTCAGTGATAAAACAGGGACTCTTACCCAGAACATCATGATCTTCAACAAGTGCTCAATCAACGGCAAATCCTACGGTAAGATTCAGCAAAGTTTATCTACGACTTCATTATTCACCCATAGAAGTTACTTTTACCTCAGAGTACACGCGTGTATTTTATGTGTATTCTTCTTTTTCTGCAGGAGACGTGTATGACTACACAGGACAGAGACTTGACATTTCTGATGTGAGTTGATGGAAATTCAAGTTGTTTTATAATAATACAGGCTGTTTGTAAGATTATTAGCAGATATAATATTTGTTAGAAGTAATTTTTTCCTGGAAGTAAATGTAGATTTTTTATTGTTTTTGATGTCACATAAAACTTATTAATTCTATATTCTGACCATAAAAGTTACTAATTTACTTTTAAAGTAAAGCCATGTTTTATACATTAAAATGATTTGGTTTTTTGGGGGGTTATGAGAAATAGGCAATAATAATAATATTAAGAAGAAGAAGAATTCATTTATTGAGAACTTCTCTTGTACGTATTTGAACACTTCAATAATTTTCTTCAAGTTTAAAATTTTGGGGTTTTTAATTTCACCAAAGCAACAGATTTTTTTAGATAAATTTCGGGTTTAATATTTATGTATTCATCTGTAGTTAAACTGTAAGTGTTACATTGATTTTACTGGATTCAGATTATTTTTATATAAACATTTTTAGGTATTTTTAGGACATTGTTACTGTTCACATTAGACTCACAACATATTTGTGTTGAACAGCTGAAGTTTTTTGGGACCATCCCTGATGTTCATCTTCCTGTTCATTTATATTCTTTAATCTTGTGACTGTGCAGTATAAATCCCCGGTGGACTTCTCCTTTAACCCTCTGGCCGACCCTCGTTTCGTGTTTTATGACCACTCCTTGGTGGAGGCGGTGAAGCTGGAGAACCCAGAGGTCCACGCCTTCTTCCGACTGCTGGCTCTCTGCCACACTGTGATGGCGGAAGAGAAGAAAGAAGGTGAGGATGGAGCGATTATATGTAGGACTGAAACACGACAATAACCTTAATGAAAAAAGTTTGTTTCTTCTTACTAAAAGAAAAATTAAACCTCTTCCAAATAATTTGGTAGGATTTCTATATTTTGTATTTTATCTTTTTACCAAAACAAAAACCACATGGCCAGAATTTGAAATAGTTACCTTCCTTGTGTTACATTGATTATATTTTTTCCCTCCAGGTGAACTTTTATATCTGGCCCAGTCTCCAGATGAAGGAGCGCTGGTGACTGCAGCCAGGAACTTTGGGTTTGTCTTCCGCTCTCGGACACCAGACAGCATCTCCATCGTGGAAATGGGGAAACAGCGCAGCTATGAACTCCTGGCAATCCTGGACTTTAACAATGTTCGTAAGAGGATGTCTGTCATTGGTAAGAATCACATTAAAAACAGATTATTGAAAATAAACAGAGAGTTCTTATAAAAACTGTTTGACAGCTGCATGTTGTTTTTTCTTGTGTAAACAGTACGCAGTCCAGAGGGGAAGCTGTCTCTTTACTGTAAAGGTGCAGACACAATCATCTACGAGAGGCTTCATCAGTCCTGCAGCACACTGATGGACGTCACAACAGAGCACCTTAATGTCAGTGACTACATCTGTTCACCTGTCAGACAAAGTGAAGATGACTTTTTGTTTTTCATACTTGATCTAAATTTTAAGCACTTTTTGTTCACTTATTATTTAACTCCTATTTCCTGAAATATATATTTTTTATTTTCTTTTAAAAGATCTTTTTAAAAATAGCTGACACATAAGTTGATTATTAAAAGTAATAATGACTTCCATTAATAATAGCTGTGTCCTATTAAAACGTCAACAGGATGTCTGTCTGCTTGTGTTGGTGGAAAAATACATAAACTTGATTAACTTTGTTTTGTCTTTTTGTCATCGATTTTATTGCTTAGAGCTCATAATTTACACAGCTGTGCAGATGTGTTTCACTTTGTTTATATCTTCAGATGCCATCAGCGTAGTGTTTAGTGTACTAACACGTGTGTGTGTGTGTAATGTAGTGTTCATCCATATAAGTATGTGTATGCTGATCTGCAGGAATTTGCAGGGGAAGGTTTGCGGACTCTCGCTCTTGCCTACAAGGATTTGGATGAGGAGTACTTCAGCCAGTGGAAACAGCGCCACCATGAGGCGAGCATCACACTGAACGACAAAGAGAGCAAACTGGATGAGCTGTATGAGGAGATCGAGAAGGATCTGCTGGTAGGAAACTAAAGAATGTTTTAGTGAAGCTCAGGAAGTGAATGAAGAACTGGAACTTTCTTGGTTTCATGTGTGCAGCTGCTCGGAGCAACAGCAATAGAAGACAAGTTACAAGATGGAGTTCCTCAGACCATCGAGCAGCTGTCCAAAGCTGACATTAAAATCTGGGTACTGACAGGAGACAAACAAGGTATCCACGGTGTTTTCTGTACTCAGATTTTCACTAAACATCAGGACATTCAGACTGACTGTGGAGTAAAACTTACCTTATGTTACCTGAAGGTAACAGAAATAAATAATTTTGTAAATATTAACGAATCTTAATTATTGATCTTACAGAAACTGCTGAGAACATCGGTTACTCATGTAACTTACTGCGTGAAGAGATGAACGAGGTTTTTATCATCTCAGGAAACTCATCTGAGGACGTCAGACATGAACTGAGGTCAGGGGAAGAAAGTTAAAAATGTTATCTATTTAAAGAGCTGATTACAACATTGTTTCCATGTATTGATCTATTATTGATTTTCATTTTGAACAGAAATGCACAGAACTCCATGAAACCAAATGCAACAGTCAGTTCTGTGATTTTATCAGACGAGTCGGGTGAAAGTGTGAAGCTGATGAAGGACGAGGCGGTTAATGGAGAATACGGCCTTGTTATCAACGGACACAGTCTGGTACGTCATTTAAAACTGAAAACTTTCTAACTTTACAAAGTACTTTTAAGGATTTTTAGAAATGATTACCACATGGCAGTACAGCAGGAATATCTTGTATAATTCTTGTCTGTTGCCTCCTTTTAGGCGTACGCCCTGGACCACAGAATGGCGCTGGAGTTCCTCAGGACGGCCTGTATGTGTAAATCTGTGATCTGCTGCAGGGTGACGCCCCTACAGAAAGCTCAGGTGGTCGAATTGGTCAAAAAATATAAGCAGGTGGTCACGCTGGCGATAGGGGACGGAGCAAATGATGTCAGCATGATCAAAGGTAACAGCAAAGGAAACATCACAACTCCTATTTTAATGAAAAGTTAAAAATGTTATTGAAACTATGTGACAGTCTAAGATCACGTGAAAAACACTGAGTTTAACTTCTTCTTTTAGCGTTAGCTATTTGCTCATATTAGCGTCTCATCGCTGTTTAGTTAATAAATATTAAATAAGTAAATATTTCTCACCCTCTCGCTTGGTTTTTTTTTTGTCTCAAGCGGCTCATATCGGTGTGGGCATCTCAGGTCAGGAGGGCATGCAGGCCGTCTTGTCCAGCGACTACTCCTTCGCCCAGTTCCGCTTCCTGCAGCGTCTCCTGCTGGTGCACGGACGCTGGTCTTACCTGCGCATGTGCAAGTTCCTGCGCTACTTCTTTTACAAAAACTTCACCTTCACTTTTGTCCATTTCTGGTTTGCCTTCTTTTGTGGCTTCTCTGCACAGGTGAGACAGTAAGAAGAGTTATAAATATAAAATACCTGTTTCTCTCAGTTTAATATTGTTATAATGAGAAATCAGCTTGGAATCCTTTTGTTTTATGTTTGTTGTTGCATATCTATAAATAGATTTTGTTAATAGAAGCTGTGTATGATTTTGCTTTTCAGACAGTGTATGATGAGTGGTTCATCACATGCTACAATCTGATGTACACAGCACTACCTGTACTGGGAATGAGTCTGTTTGATCAGGTAATGACAGTAAACTGATACATTTAACCTTATAGGCTTGATTAAATAGTCAACACATATATTTGCCATAATTCCCAGACTATTGAACGCAGCTGACTATAAGCCACTCCCACTAACTTTAAAAAAAAGAGACTTGGCCACACACTGAGCTGCAGATATCCATGTTGTAACATGAGATATTTACACAGAAAGATACGTACCATTAACATAAATAAATACATATACCATGTTTATGTTTTTATTAACATTGTCTGGTTAAAAAAAAAAAAAAAACATTAGCCTGCAAGGAAAAGTAATTGATAGCTATTTTCATCTTCCCCCTGTGCACTTAAATTTAATTCAAACAATTTCATTGTTCCTCTGTGACGAGGCTAAAAGTTTTGGTGGGATGAAGCTTGTTATAATTAGCTGCATCGTTTTTTTAAGTCACAATGTTCAAAGCCTGATAAAAGTAGCAGCTTATAGTCTGGAAATTAATTGTAATTGATAATTGTATTTTACACGAGATTTATCCTTTAAACTTGATTTATATAAATATATGTATTAATAATAATGTTCTTTCAGGCTATTATATAAATATTTATCATATTAATAAATAAAATAAGTCACCAGTTTTATTAAAAGAAACCAGAAAAGGAGCTCAAGTCATTTCATTCAGTAAAAAACCTTCACAGTTGTCTGCATCAACTAACTTAACTGAAGGATTTAACCACGTGTGATCTTGTGTTTTTGTCTCCCCCTGCTGGTCAGGATGTTAATGACGTGTGGAGCTTCCAGCATCCTCAGCTCTACATTCCCGGGCAATTGAACCTGTATTTCAGCAAGAAAGCGTTTTTAAAATGTGCCCTCCACAGCTGCTACAGCTCCCTGGTGCTCTTCTTCATCCCCTACGCTGCTTTACAGGACACAGTGAGGGATGATGGGAAGGACGCCGCTGACTACCAGTCCTTCGCCCTTCTAACACAGACATGTCTGCTGTTCGCAGTGAGCATCCAGGTATAAATAAATAATTCAGTTTTCGTTTTTAATTTTAAAGTTTGAATTCTATAAAGTGTAAAACCATTTTAATGTAACTTTTATGTGTTTTTATGTAGTTGGGGTTGGAGATGTCTTACTGGACGGCGGTTAACACCTTCTTTGTTTTGGGCAGTTTGATCATGTACTTTGTGGTCACATTCACTATGTACAGTAACGGCATGTTCCTCATCGTACCGACGGCGTTTCCTTTCATAGGTGAGTGTTAAACTTCATCTGTAACCTCGTCTCGGGCCAAAGGAAGAAAATATTTTGGATAAAATCTGTTCTTTTATGTTTCTGAACAGAAAATATCTCCCTCGGTTTCTTTAACTATTTAATTTACTTCCCACTTCTGAGTCTAAAGAATCAAGTTCTTGCCTTTATATTTATCAAAAATTTGATCCTTTTTATATTTTATTTTCATGGTAGCAAAATTAAACTGAGTCATAATATTTTAAACAATAGTTAGAAGTTCAGCTTGAGGTTATTTACAAACTGTGGTGACAGTTTAATCTAACATCTCATGGACTGTTTAAGAACAGCGTTTATGAGGCAGTTTTCAAAATATCTTGAGTTGTTTATAAGAGTTCTTAATTTCCTCATCATTCACTTTGTTATTGTATCACTGTTTGACTATCTGACATGTTGTTTACCTTCTATTGTGAATAAATAAACAAGTTTATGAGATTTCAAATCATTTTATTAACATTCTTCACAGTAAATTCTTTATTTTTATCCAGGAACGGCTCGAAACTCTTTGAACCAGCCCAACATCTGGCTGACGATCGTCCTCACGTCCATCCTGTGTATCGTTCCTGTGATCGCCTTCCGATTCCTGCTGACTCAGATCTGCCCCACCATCAATGACAAGGTACAGAAAATAACTAGCTCACCTGCACCTGTAGAGCAGAATGGTCTCAAATATAAACATAAATATGACCTTTTACCAGCTTTTAAAATAATAAACCAACAAATCACAAAAACTATTTAATTTTTCAAGATACAGTTTACAAAAAATATCTGTTCATTTTTAGATTTTCAGTGTTACCAGAGAAATGTTTGACTAGAACAACTGATAGAAAGTCAGAAATAGTTTTAAAGGTGCCAAAATTTAACTGAATCCACTAACTAATGTAACTAATGCTCCCTGACACAGTGATTGCTTCATACTTGCATATTTTATAGAAGTTATAGTTTAAATGTTCAGAGAATGATTTACAGCCAAATATACGAGGAATTTCACTGTTCTTCCAGACACACTGGGTGTGTTATCAGGAGAAAGCGTCGAACCCTGACTGGAGGATGAAATTAGAACAGTGTTTTTCTTTCAGTTTAAGATAAATTTATTTTAACTTCAGCTTGTTTAGATTTAAATATGTGGATGCATTTATCTCCATCCAGAAGGTTTTTATTGTTTTTGTCAGGTGATGTTTAAGGTGAGACAGGCCAAAGCGACTCCTCCCCCTCCTCCTCGACGGGCTCGTATTCGCCGCACCAGCTCCCGCCGCTCGGGCTACGCCTTCTCACACGCACAGGGCTACGGCGATCTGGTCACGTCGGGTCGGTTCCTGCGACGTCCTGCCATCTCACGATCTTCAGGCTTCCCCCAGCTGGGTCGGCCCACCACTGGATTCAGTCCCATGGGCCGATCGGCTGGTTACAGCCCGACGGGACGACCCCAGAACTCCAAGGTTCCAGATGTGGAGGTGACTTCACTGCAGATGTACAGAACAATCACAGATCCTGCTCTATGACACAGGACAGATACTCACTGTGGACGGGACACATAAATCTTACTTGGATTCTTCAGGAAGCTCAAAGTTTTATCATCTGCTCAGACTCTTAACGTGCGTCACTTTAACTCAACTTATTTCCTGAAGTAGTTTCACTTAAAGAAGCTGCTGTAGAATGTGGGTTCCCTTCTGAAAGCTGCACCAATCACTGCCTTTAAATCCTCAGTGTTTCTATAAAACATCTTACAGGGAAGCAGCTGAGGAGATTTTCCTGTAACAGGAGGACAAAAGAGTTATTATGTTTACAGACAGACCAGACTTTCCTAATCCTGGGAGTCCAGATGCACAGCAGAGCTTTGATAGGAGGAAATAACCAGCAAAGACATGTTGCTTCAAATACTTAGCTTTTGTACTTTAAGATCCTTTTTAAAACATTTTATTTTCCAGTCTGGAAAACTTTGTGAGCAGCCGACAGTGTGACTGTGTCACTTTGCCACAGGATGAAACTGAATGTTTAAAAGATTTTAAAAAATCATCTGTAGACCGTCTGTGTTGAAGAAAATCATTTATACAGAAGGACTGAGTTTTTTATTGTCCTGTTTTAGATTTTAAAGGACATCGAGTCTTGAATAAAGACTCTTCTATTATTATTATTAATTTGGAAACTCAATAACATGCAGAATTGATTCTGCTGCAGTCTGTCCTGTTTATGAAGGTCATTCAGATAATAACCAGTGCCACTGTATAATAAGACACTTTATAATTTAGTGTTTTCACAGCTTTAAATTATTTTAATTGATTTTATGATTGGTTAAAAAAGCTTTTATTGTAGTTTTATTAGGGCATCAACATTCCTTTACGTCTTATTTTTTATTCGTCCCTTTCTGCTACTTTTAAATTTGCTTTTAAATACATTTTAAAAGTCTGAACGTTCAATCTGGAAAAAAAAAATAGATATGTATGAAAATATGAATATGTTCTTGTTTCAATTACAGATCTTAATATTACAGATGTTCACACTAAACAACAGATCTACAATTGTCAAAAAAAAAAAAATCTACAAAGTATTTGAGTATTTTACAAGGTAAATCTGTATAAATTTGTCCTGGTTTAGAAGTTGTAAATATGGTTGTGGGGGTGCTTTTTAATTTTGTTCCACTTTACACTGTTATATTTATCAGTTTTTTTATTATTCACCAATAAACACATTGTTTATAACTTTTTATTTTATAAAAACTCGCTTGTGTCGTGGTGGTTACAGACTTTTATACGTTATGAAAGAATTTCTCTTGTTTCAGTGTAATTTTCTGGTACAGCAGCTGAAATCAGACCCGTCTGTTTTATGTCTGTTTTCAGTTTTTAGGACTTTTAAAATAAGATAAAATTTGCACTCCAATAATGATATAAAAGCAACATCAATTTGCACATTTCTCTCAGCTATAAAACACAAACTCTCACTTTTTAGGGTTAAAATCAGAATAAAATCAGAATTCTTTCAGAAACACATTTAGATTTAAAGTTTTTGCTTCACAAACTTAATGTTATTTATATCTGTAAGGCTTTTGGTCATTTCAAGAGGTCAGAAGTGCCCACCCCCCAAAAAAAGAAAAAATATCGTACTACATCGACTATTATTATAGTTTATTATAAAAATACTAAATTAAGCACCCAAACACATTTCTGTCACATAAATTATGTAAAAATTTTCCATTTGCATTCAGTGAACTCACAGTGTGACAATCAGCTGGGTGGTTTATCCTTTATTTGTATTTTTTGTATTTTGATAACATATGAAAACTATCCTTTAAGTGCTGCCTTGATACTTCTGTTGTAATATTTTATACAGTTTCTAAAATTTTATTTTGAAATTAAGGAACATTGTTGTTGTTTTCCTGCATCGTATTGATGGAAATGCAACTCACAGGTGACGGATGTTAAACTACCACTTCTTTCACACTGATACGATACCGATTCTTGGATCTGAGTACTTGCCAATACCAAGTACCAATGCAGATACTTCTATCATACAGGAAATGCAGTAAATTGTTTTATTTTCTTCTCTGTTACAACAAATGATGGTGAACTCAATAACTTAAACATTAATAAAAATAACCACAAAACGAACATTTCAAGTGAAAAATAAAAAATTTATATTGAAGAGTTTCTACATTTTATCGGTTAGGTAACGAGTACATTAGAATGGTATCACCCCGGTATCAGTATCAGTATTGGTGCATCCTTAATGTAAACTGTTAGATGTCTTTAATTCTGAACGTCTGACAGCTGAATGTATGAAAAATCCCTTTTAACGAACCAAAGATTTGTGAAGCTTTATATTATAAAATAGGAATTATAAAATAAAGCTATTGCTTTAAATTTGATGCTGGAAGTCAAAGAAGCAGCTGTTACAGGAAATAATCATTCAACCTTAAAACATTTGAGAGGAAACGTGTTCTACACTCTGGTGACGCACTCAGAACTTTTTCATTTGAAATTCCAACAAGTCAAATCAAGTTTGTAACATGTCGGTTGGAACTGCCTCATAATTAATCCTGTTTGTGTTCCAGTGTATTAGATTGTGACACTTTGTGTGGCAGCTAACAGATACAATACATGCAACATCCTGCAGGGCTTCTGTGTAACTTTGTGCAGGGAAAAATCACATGAAGGCATTTATTTAGAAAATAAGACTTGTGATGATGAAAAGCAACAATCTTAGCAGCAAATGTTTTAATTAAAACCTGTTCACAGGTAAGACAGAATAAATGAAAATGTTTTCACCAGAAAGTAACAGAATGTTTTCAGTCCTTTCCCAACGCTTCTCTGTAACTCTGTACATTACAACCTTCATGCTGTATGTTTATATTTCTTTCCTTCAGGAAGGGATTTTCCTCATTGTTTTTTAAAGTGAGCTGATTTTTATCTCTGCTCTTTTGTATCATTTTATACCCTTAAAATATTTTTAATAGAATAAAGAAACTTTAAAAGACCAAATTTTACAATTTCAACTTTGTGAAATTATTCTGGGTTAAAGCTAAATACTTTAGTTATCGTTCTTCTGTATCACTCAGAAATATTTCTCTACTGTTTTATGGATTATTTAACCCGTGTGGTCACTACAGTGTTTTAAAGATGTTTTGTGGCGCATGTTTAGTTATTTCTGATTTTATTGCACATAAGCCACCATAGACATCCACCTGCTGTAGGTTTATAATATTATATGAATTACTGTGTATCATTTTATTGTAATAATCTATGTTTGTTTGTAAAGTATTTCGAAGATGTTCATGTTGTTTACCAGAGTGGACATGTGGGAACTTTTTAACAAGTTAAAAAACAAAGTTCATAAATTGTTTCTTTTATATCCAAAAATAAACTAGAATCCTGACTGATGTTATAATATTTCAGCCATGGGAACAAGCTTCGGTGGGTCATTCTATTATAAAATGGACAGACTGCTTTCAGCTTTTAATAGAACTACCAGATCTGAGTGTCCAAGAAATCTCAGGTCCTGGTCGATGGACCAGATGAGCAGCAGTAAGAGTCACAGCAGTCATGTTTGGGAAAGAAAGATGTCCGACATCTGATGAAGCTCCTGTCTGAGATTTAAGGTCATAATTTCTGCTGATCAGCCTTTCTTTCTGTATCAAACCCATAAATATTTGTTTAGTTTGACAAACTTCCCTGTGAAATATTTCACTGTGTTTTTGTTCTGTAACTGATAAACTTTACCGTGACACACATTCATGTTCTTACCAAACAAACTACATTTATAAGGACAGTAAGTGTGTTTAAAAACAATCATGAAACTGTTTTATATCAGTAAACAGATCACATTCCTCCCTGTTTGAGAGGTTTGACTCATACAGTTCATTGTTCCTGTAACCTGAGGAGAAAAGAAGTTTAACAGGGAAAATCACCTTCTTTTTCTAAGGAAATGTTATACATCTGCACCTTCAGGCTTTCACAGATTACAATTTATAAAAACTGAAGCTTTACTATCTAAACAAAGCTGCTGGGTAACATGTCACCGATCAAAGGTTCAAATGCACTCTTGCTCCTACACGCCACCCTATCCTGCCGTCTGATTGGCTGGGACATGTGAAACCCAGGGAGCCATGCTTACACACACAGGTGAAGGAGCAGCGGATCAGGCTGCAGGCTCGTCTCACCTTTCAGTGGTTACAGCAGAGACGAGGACGGGCAGCTAGTCGATCAGTAATATCTTCAGTGTGATGACAGAACAGTGTGTCAACCAGCAGACGTCTCAGGAAGATGTCAGGAAGTCCAACAGAGGAGCTACAAAACATGAAGAAAGAGATTATCAGTGAGTTTGTGACTGTGAACACAGTCTAAAACCTTTCTGCACCACCGTCTCAGCTGTCGTTCTTGTTGTAACAGGGAAAAAAGGTTTTAGGTATCTCTGTCTAACAATCAGTCAGTTAATCGATTGATTTAATGATTAATCTTCTTGATGGGAATAAAGGTCTGTTGTTTTAAGGCTCCTGATAATTCCATGTCACTGTTGTTTACAGGTAAAAACATTTTTAAACCAATGAAATACTAAATAATTTCTAGGTTTTACCAGACAGCCTAGATAAAAAGCTGCATCATGGAAATGGTTTACAATCTGAGTCAACTCTGGTTTGGTTTCTGCAAAATTCCCTCTCTAAGTTGTCTGCCGTTTGGCAGGAGGTAAACTCAAGGCCACGCCCACCAACTATCAGATGTTTACTATGAATTCTTTCCTTGTGGCTGTTTGTCCTGCTTCATACCTTCGTTTTCTGCTCCTCTTCCTGATAAATTTATCTCTTAGTGAAAACATACTACACGTATTAAAGATGTTTGAAGCTGGTAGATCCTCCTCTACCTCTTGAATCCCTGTATAGTTCTGATGCTGAGAATGTGATGGAGGAGCATCAGAGTCAAGGCAGGATGGTCGGTGAGTCTTTCCAGGCTGCTAATCAGGAGCAACAGGAGCCGTCAGACAGAAGGAAACCAGTGTTAGTCAGGTAAACAGCTGTTCTGAAGTTTCACATGGTTTTACTCATGTTACAGTTAAACACTATAGATAATTCAATCTATTTAAGGTCATTCAAACCTATTATTCATTGTAGATGTTGTTTTGTTGTGAAGATCTAGATCTACTTATTGTACATTTCCATGTTTCCTATCTGTTTATTTAAGGTCTGACTTGTTGTGTTGAAAGTGAAATCATTTTGAACTTTTTGCCTGCAGGTCAAAGACTTTTGACAACTCCATGCTGACTCAGGTCCAAATAGATTCAGACTCAAAGATTGAGAGAAAAAAGTCTCACTACAGTCAGGTGAGCTTTCAGTAACACTCATACACATTTTATAGCACCAACAAGGTGGTTTAATTTAGATTTGATTAGATTTTAGACTGATCAGATTTAATCCTGCAGAAATCAACATTATTACTGTGTTTAACACTCTGGATACAGATGAGTTGCTCATGCAGATTTTATTGATTTGTTAGTTGTTTTTTACCTGAACCTTTATATTTGAACACTGAATTACATCTTTATTATTGATGAATATGTTGCACCTTCACAGTTCTTGTTGACTTTTCCTGAATTGTGTAAACTGGATTAGTGAAGGGGTTTTCTGAACATCTAAGTAACACCTACAGTATATAGGAACATACATAGATATAGTGAAGTTAAAACAAAGAAGTCAGGGCCGGTTCTGGGCATAGGCAGACTAGGCAATTGCCTAGGGCGCCCTCTGCTGGAGGAGGCGCCAAATTCTCCTTTTTTTTTTTTTTTTTTTTTTGAGCAAACTGTTGGACACACCATTCATCTCATGTAAAGAGCAAAATAAGTAATAATTAAATATCTATCTATCATCTCAACTGTTCATTTTAGTATAAATCAATATTTTTTACAAAGCAATCCAGTTATTGAGTTACGTTGTTTCTGTTCTGGGCAGTAGGGGGCGTCAAAATCCTTTTTCGCTTAGGGCAGCTCAAGGCCAGCCTTGAGTTTATTAATAATCATCTCCACTTTTATAGCCTCATTAAACACTCCTGGAATACATAATTTTAGGTAGTAAAACTTTTAATTTGAATGTAAACTCTAATCCTCTAAATCTTATAAAGTGCATGTATCTGTCATGTGCAGCTTAAGTGAGAACATGGAGGCAAGGAAGGAAATGCTAAAGAAAACTAAACAAAACAGCCTGATGAGTCAGCAGCAAAGAATTAAACAGAGAACTGGAGAATACAGGAAACAAACAGGGACATAAAAAACGTTCACAACGCTTCAAGTTTGACGCTTGAACGTTGACGTCTCTGACGTTGACGTTTGGGCCGGTGTGAACGCACCATAATGGTTGTTATTCCCAACCGAAACTGAAAAATTGAATCTATTTCAGTTCACGACTTTTTTAGTTAAACGTTTAAATAAACTAAGTCATGATTAAACAACATCAGTAACAATAAGGCAGGTTCAATGACAGAAACCAGGATCGATAACTCGACACCCTGAAAGCATCTTTTAACACTGACGGTCTGCTGTATTTTCAAACCTATCACACAGTTTTATCCACTGACCTGAAAGTTTGTTGTTTTTCAGCTTTCGAAGAGCAACGGTCATTACCATAAAATATTTAAGGAGATCAGCAAAGAGGAGCAGCTCAGACAGAGTAAGTCTTTAATCATCACGTCAGTCGACTCAACCTCAAAAACTGAATGAAGGATTTAAAACAAACAGCTGAATATTTGATCCCAAAAGCAGTTTCAAGAAACAATGTACAGCTCTTTATAATAATAATAAAACTGTTTATATTCTGGCTTTAAAACAGATTAGGTTCTCATGTTGCCTTCTGTAAACTGATGTAATTTACCTGTTTGTCAGGTTACACCTGTGCTTTGCAGAAAGACATCCTCTATCAGGGACGGATGTTTCTCTCTGATCACTGGATCTGTTTTCACTCAAAGGTTTTTGGCAAAGATACTAAGGTACCAAAAAATATGACATGGAACATTGATTCTGAAATTCTTTGGGATTTTTTATGACGTCTCGGTTTTCCTCAGTGTTACCTGTTGTTGTTCATGTCAAAGTTTTGATGTGACGTGACGTCCAAATCTAAATGAGAGGACGTCTCTAAGTGTTGATTTTCCTCTTGTTCTTAATGACATCAGCTTGAAACATGTTTGCATGTAAACAAAACATTAGACTTGACTCTGGGAATTTACTCGTGTGTTTTTTTCAGATCGCCATCCCAGTGATGTCTGTCACGAACATCAAGAAGACCAAAACCGCCATCTTGGTGCCAAACGCTCTTGTGATCGCCACTGCAAATGACAGGGTGAAAGCTAAACCCTCGGTGTTGTTTCTTAAATTAAATCATTTTTGCTGTTTGCATTTTAAAGTGTATTTTTCTGTTTTTATTGCTACAGTACGTGTTTGTGTCCTTCCTGTCCAGAGACAACACCTACAAGTTCCTGATGTCAGTGTGTCTTCACCTGGAGGTGAGAGAGATGTCCTACACACTGTCTCATTTATCTTTAACCCCTCTGTCTCTGAGCTCAGATCATAAACTCATCCACTTTACACACAGACTTGTTATAAACTACTGCCCCCTCAGGCAACAGAAGGTACAGCACATTCCAGAACTCCAACAAATGGGATCTTTAAACATCTTTTATTGTGATATTTAGAAATAAATGTGTAATTTTAGTTTTACACAGACTTTTCGTGTCTAGCTATCAGGTTATTTGTTTTTCTGTGTCATCACGTTGGGAGTGATTGTGATATACAATCTGCTTTGTTTATTAACTTATTTAAAATGTTTTAGAACTCAGATTTGAGTAAGTAAAAATGAAGATAACGGGATCTCTTGAGTAACTAAACATTCTGGTTGTACAGGAGAGGAGCCCATGCAGCAGCCCCATCCCCTCCTCGGCCGAAAACAGCTTCAGAGGTCAGAGGTCACCTCTATCACCTCGCTTCCCTCTGGTGAGTTCATGGACACATGGAACCCACAGTGTTTTATCACCTGATTTTTCTTTAAAGAACCGAAAAGTCACAGTCTAAATTATTTCCATAAAATTTTTTGTACCTCATCTTGTCTGCTGATCACAGTTTGATGGATTACTAATGTTATATTCAGAATTTGTTGATACAGAACTAGTTCTCACACTGCAAAGACCCATTGAGCTGCTAAGACATGCTGATTGTTTCTGCTGCATTGCTGGTAATAATGTGACTGTCACACATTAGCTTAGAATCAGTGCAACACAATTTATACACAGTATGAAACACGTACTGCAGTTGTTTGTGAATCCCAGTCTAATCTGATAAATTAAATCCTGCAGTTCTGACAAAAAACTTTAATTTACCATGTTTCTTTAAGTTGTCAGAGAGATAATGAGGATAAGTAAATATTTTGTGCTTGTTAATGTGAGTGCATGTATATGCATTGCAGAGTGATTTCTGTGATCTGAATGGAGCCGTGATACAAAGGAGGCAGGAGATGGAGAGCAGCAGCTCCGACTCCCCAGAGGCTCCAGACTATGACAAGATAGCTGGTATCACTGTTCAGCCAATAAGCAGATATTTAATGTCAAGTGTTGTTAATAACCACAACTTTTACCCATTAACATGTCAAAGGGCAACAGAAACATCTAATGCCTCTTAATTTCAACATTTTGCTCAGTTTTCTTTATCTGTGTCATAAATCTGCATGTCTGTTTCCATGAGTATGATAAACTGAGTAATACTGTGTGAAAAAGAAAAAAACAAAACTAGACATGAAGAGAAAAACTCTGAACTAAAGTAAATATTAATATAATTAAATATAATATAACTAAAGGCCTTGGTAAAAGTAATAAATCCTAAAACTACAACTGAAAACAAAGACAGAGCAAAACCTGGAAAAATTATTAACAAACAAACTGTCACATGACCAGCTCCACTGAATCAGTGGGAATTTATATTTATACTTGGACACGATCAAATTTATTGGAATAGGAGCCTAAAATTTTCAAAAGAAACATCACAAGTTCACCAGACTTCTAAAACTTCTAAAACAAGATTGTAAAATGTAGCAAAAATATATACATAGTGATAAATAAGGATAAAGAGTCAAGGCAGTTAAAGGAATAAAGCACAACAACATACAGACTATTGATGTACCAAATTCTACAAGAACTCAAGAAAATATAACTTTAATTGCTATAATTCAAATCCTTATAAAACAGACAAGTTCTCTTGCTTAATGTTTGTCAAAGAAATTAAAGATTTTTTTCTTTTACAAATGAGAAAAGAACAAATTATTAAGGAGTTTTTCATTCATCCACAGAAAACAAAGTTTGTTCCACTTTTGGTTTTCAGGTAAAATTAATCTTTTTTTATTGTTTCATACAGAATTGCCTGTTCCTCCTTTCCTGGATGGTCTGAATCAAAAAGACACAACGTCACCAGAGCAGCAGCACAAAGTGAAGAAGCAACATCTGAACCAGCAGAACTCAGACAGCAAACAGCACAGCAGCCATGAACCCGGTACAACGACAAGATGTTCCCACATATTTGTACTGATGCGTCATGATCATTCTAAAGAAACTGATGGAGTTTAAACATCTTTAAACAAGTTCAGTTATGTTTATAATCACTCTGCTCTAATCAAAAGGAATTTATATTTCTAATCACTTTAATTTGTGAGGAAAATTGATCGACATTCATGTAAGAATTTTTGAATAAACTCTTTTTTGGTCCAATAAATCAAAAACAAGTTTCCTTGTCAGGAATGATTCTGAGTAAATAAATGAAAAAAGTAAAACTGTTTAGTTTTTGTTTTCTGTTTCCAGGGTCAGAGGTCGTGATCGGCAGCAGGGTTGTGAAACCAGTTTCTCTCAACATGCTGTTATTTATCTACATGTTTCTGTAAGTTACTTCAGTTAAATTCATTTATTACATCACTCATACACTAACTGCTGTTTACTGAGGCAGCAGAGAAAATCATCAATGATGACTGTTTTCATTTCATGACATTTTCAGATTTTAATTCACATGATATTTTCTCTTTAGAGCTGAAACATAATTGGTATTTTTTGGTTTTTGTCCCCAGAGTGTGTGTCCTGGTCATGTCTTCCTGTTATCTGGCATTTAGGATTGTGTCGTTGGAACAGAGACTGATGACGCTGGGATCTCTCGCTGAGTTCACGCATCATGAGTAAGTCCAAGTAACAGATTTTAAGCTTATAAATAATTATTAGTGTTTGAAGAAATTGTATAAACATGTGAAATAAATCCACAAGAAATTTCACACAGGTAGAAAATATTAGGTTTGAAAATCTGTTTACAGACATAAAGAAGAATGTCCTCACACTTAAAACTGATTGGATGGTGTAAACTAACCACATATTCAATAGTCCAATCAGAGGACAGGTGCTGCCTTTGTGTCTGCTGATAGTCCTGAAACTCACTTATTAAAAGGTCATTATATAATTATCTCTACAGCTCATGTGAGTTATAATTCTTGTGATTCTGAGAACAAAATGTTCAGAGTTTATTTGTATATTTTACTTGTTTTCATGACAGGAAGTTTTTCTTCCTGTTTAGGTGAATCACTCCAGAAAACAAAAACTATCTGTCATCTGATTGGACAATTTGATTTGTGATTGATTTCTCACCAATCCAGTTTTTGGTAAAAAAAAAAAAAAAAAAAAAAATTTAAATTTTAAAGAGTTTAAGTTTGAGATGAATTTCTCACAGTTTTCTCCTTCTATCTTTTTATTAGTATCATTACATTATTTTCACATTTTCACCTAAATTTATCAGACATGTTTAACTTACAGAGGTGCAACAACTCAAGTTAAATTTTAATCTCAGTAGTTTTGCCTCAGCTCTTGGTTTGGTGAAGGAATAAATGATAGAAATATTTGTTATGATTCTCAGGTTCTATATTGTGTGTTTTTTTTTAGAAACAACTTTATTTCTGGGAGTTCGGGTGTAAAAAACAATCTCTTCTCTGAAATGTTGACAATCAACCTGCTGAAGCTGGAAAAGGTCGGTTTCTCTGTTTTTCATGCTGAAAAAAAAAAACTGAAACAACCCCCCTGATTTTAAGTGCTCTGTTAATATGTAATGATGCCAAATTCTTCTGATTAACTTGTTTTCACACGGTTTGCAGACTAATAATGAGAAAGCTTCTAGGAAAAAAAGAAAAAGACCCAGAAATCAGCTGCTCACGTTTATTCAGTGGAACCAACAGAGAAGATAGTTGCATTTTAAAATAATAATAACTAAAATGGATCAGATTTAAATTGAATATTTTAACAAAACTATAGATTCAAATAGCTGAATTTGTTTTACTGAACCTTTTAATGGTGTTACTTAATGATTCTAACCTTTTCTGTAAAGTTAGGCATGACTAGTTGAACTATATGGTATAAATAGCAGGTGCAGCTTAAAAGCAGGAAGCTTTTCAGAAAACAAAGTCACTTCTTGGGATTGATTAAATATTTATACTGAGTGATTTGAACTGAGAAGCGTGAACGTTACCTGTAAGATGAGCTCGTTCTCCATCCAGCAGTTCTGAACAACATTAACATTTCAGGCTGACATCAACCCTGAAAAACTGCAGCAACAGCTGACGGTCACGGTCTTTTTCAAGGCTTCGAAAATCCGAAACTATTTAAAGTCTCTTGTCTGCGTCGCCGGATTGTTTCTCTGATTGTTCAAACCAGAAACAAACACAACATAAAACCAAAAAAAGAGTTTGTCTTATCTTGAGTTAAACTGATGCTACAACCCATAAAATCAAACCAACTCAAACATTTTGTCATAAGTTTCAGTTTTATTACAGCTTAAGATTCTGTCAGTAAAACTACTTGTTACTGATTGTTTTCAGGTGCAGAAGAATCTTCAAAGACTTCTGGAAGAAACCGGCTGAAGTTTTTGGAAAATGATGCACTGAAATCGAAGAGAAAAATACTGTAAAACACATTTTAATTTCTCAGATGTTACAAACCAGAAACACTAAGAAAAAGTTTACCCCAAACCAGTAAAACATGCAGATCTCTCTGCTTTCCTTTTGATTCTATTAAGATGTTTTATTTTAAATTCCTGCTGCTGTGGAACGATCTGTGACTCTTATTTAATTTGTTTATGTTCACCTTTATTCTGTAATAATGGGACAGAGTATTAATGCAGAGCTATCTTTCTATTGAGTGGGTCAGTTGTTCTCAAACTGTGTCTAACAGAACATGCACGACATTTTAAGAACATCTGTAAATTGCAAAATATCAACTTTAATGAATCAAAAATTTGATACATTTTTCTTGGCAGTTTGTTCAGAAATCTTATTTACTTATTTCCTTGGTGGATTAATAAAGTCAGCACTATGAGATTACAAGTTATCTTTAGCTTTTCATTGGAATTTAGTCTTGATAAACAAACCTGATGAATCATTTTAGGATTGTTGGCGTGTCACTGAGTATGAAGAAAGTATCAGTATTGTGGACCAAGTGTTGCATTTTGCATCACAATCTGTGGAGCAGAATCTCACACGTCCTCTAACTGTCCATGATGCAGGAACATGGTCTTTAATTCACATACTGAGTTTAATATAATGTTAATATGGCAGACGTTGAAGCTGGATTGTGTTGAATTGATGTAAAGCAGCGTTTTGAATCTCTGATTTACTATATAGTCACATTTTCAGACATTAATAACTTCATTTTTCTGTATTTTGCTGAAACTTTTCTGTTTAAACAACTTCTCTTTACCTCAGATAGTAACAAACCCAGAACAGGTGAATCAGCTGATCAGTCAGGTGATTTTCCTTCATGACTTTAAAATTAATTTAGTATAATTTTAAGTCAGAAAAATCAGTTAAAACCTTTGTGACTGTGGTTTCTAGGTTTGTTTCAGATTCATGTGTTGATGTGATGCAGGATTTTTACTTCAGTTTTACTTCATCCTCCTGGACATGATACTTTACCTTGTGTTCATCAGATTTTATGGACAGTTTTTTATAAACTCTGATAAAAAACGTCTCTTGTTCAAACTTTGTACAGCCTGTAAATAAGTAATTTAAAGTTGTGTGTAGTTTCTTAGATCTTGTTACATTGTTGAACTTCAGTTGTATTTCGGACTGTGAAACTAATTCGGATGTTTTATTTGTTACAGAGACAAGAATTACTGTGATTGTTAAAAACATTGAAAACACAGATTGTTAAGTGAAAAGAATCTGTGTTATATTGAAGTAAAGTTTTATTTTTGCTGTAAAATTTGTGTGAATTCTTTTTTGTTCTGTAGTTTGTGTTAAACAGTTGAAACTAATGAGACCTCGTTCTGATTACACTGAGATCGGGTCATCAGGTTTGGTTTTCTTTTGAAATCTTGGATTACCAAAGAATGGAAACAGTTATTAAAAAAGAAACAGTGAATGTCTTTCACTATAAACAATAACGTTGCTTTTAAGACTTATTTTCTGTTCCAAACCTGTTTCATGCAGAATATCTGAGCAATAACAGTAAAACATTGTGACAGTTTTTTTTTCTAGTTCATGCTGTTGTGGTTATATTTTCTGATCAAATCCCATTTTAAATTATGCACTGAAGATATTACATTGACTTAATCTATAAAATACAAAGCAAAATAATTTAATCTTCAATCAAAGAAATCATTTGGAAAATCTGGAAACATTTCTGTCAATGGGGTAAAATATTTTCCTAGAAACATCTAGAAAAAGAGTGTGTGTTTGTTAATAATTATCTGGGTCCTGACTTCAGCCTGGCTTATCAGGATTCCTCAACGTAAGATTTATGGAGGTGAATCCACCCGCGTGTGAGCTTCATCTTTTCCTGGAGACTGAGCTGCTTTCCAGGGTCAGTCCTCTGTTTACCTCTCTGAACTGTGACACCGTGATGAGACTTGAAAGCAGGAGAAACTTTAACCTGAGGTGATTATTAAATGACTCTTTAGTGTTCTTGTAAATACGCTTTCTAAACAGATTATTTTGACCCCTCGTTTACGTTTATACGCGTCTTTGCAGAGGTGGGTTTGTTCTTCAGATAAAATCAAAGAAACCGCACTGACAGAAGTGATGGAAGGTTTTCTGTCACCAAAAACTGTCACGTCTGTCATGAAGTATTGGTACAATGGAAAAGATTGGAATTTTAACCAAATGAATCAATTTAACTTTGGAACAATAAACAAGAATTGAATTTACTACCAGGATAACACTTACAAACAGCTGGAGGAAAGACAAAAAACAACAGGGACATTTCCAGAATATAAAAGTCAAATCCTCCTGGAATGATCTGTAGTCAGCAGATTTATGAAAGGTGAGTGAGTCACGAGTTTTTACTTCATCAGAGAACATTGACAAATTGACAAAACAGTTTTTTCTCAATGTAAAACTGAATGGAAGTTCTAGGTCTTTCATCATCCAAACTTTGGGACATTTATGAACAGATTCTGGGATTTTGAAGAAATCTCCAGTGCTGGAAGGTTCACGGCTGGAACTTCTGGATGCCGGCTGCGCAGTTACTGATGCCAGACTATCAGTAATCAGTAGGTAGCCGGCACTGGCCGATCAGTGGTCTTATTTTTGGCCCCCTTTCTGCACCATACTGGATGAGCTGTGAGCCTGCAGATGATTCTGCGTGAGAAACCATCATGTCACAGACGCATACAGTCTGCTGCTGCACAGATTTCTCAGCTGAAGCTCTTTGAGTGTGAGATACTCTCAGATTTACGGACCGTGGACACGTGTTCTGTGGACAGAAGATGTTTCAGCTGATTTGTGGATGTGATGGAATGAAGAACATCGATGTTTGTGTGGAGGGATCACTGATGCAGAGACACTCTGGGATTTTTGACAGACAGTTGGTACCATGTGACATTTTTCTCAGAAGGCTTGTGATTATTTCAGCCGGACCTCGTTCCACACGGGCCTGCATCTGGTCCACATCTGTCCACTACTGAAAAGGTGTCATGAAAAGGAGAACCAGACAACGACAACCACAGCCTGCTTTACTTAATAAATAAAAAAGGGAGATACAATCATATTTCTGCACTTTCTACTTCAGCTTAAAAACTTGGTTAAAATAAATGACTAATTAAAGGTTTTGTGAATTTTTAGAAAATGCCCAAATTTTTCCAAATACTGGGGCTGTAACCTTCCTGCTGTAATCATCATCATCAGCAGCAGCAGCATCGTTAGAACCCTAAAAGTTTCTGTTGCAAGATTTTTATCCCCGTTTAATCAGCTGATCAGTTCCTGCAGTTCCACCTCTGACCACATGAGGTCGTTGTTTTGTGATGCAGCACAGCCTCAGCAGCGTTTCCTTCCTTTTTATAAACAAAACGCGTTGACTTCATCAGGTGAGAAGAAACAGGCACAAATACAGAATCTGGAAATCTTTATATTTGGGACCATCTGAACAACCCGACGGACAAGAAGAGCAGACTAACTGTTTTTTAACAATATTTAGAACAATTTGAAAGTGTTAAAAGCACATCAGAAAGTCATTTCGTCTTGGTTTAGATGGTTTATGTCGTTCTGGATTTATTGTTCAGTGTTTGCGCTCAGATTCAGGATCAGTGTCAGAGAAAGCAGCTGTTGTTCTCTGTATGCTAATGCTGCTGCTGTCCCACATGGGGATCTTGGCCTCGTGCGTAAGTGTCTGTGTGTCATCAGAACCTTTAACAAATGGCTTTGTTAAAAGCAAATTCACGTATATTTACGCGCACGGAGCGTGGGAGGTGAAATATAAAATCAAAAACATGTTTTGGTGGTTTATGGCCTTTAGTATATAATATATAATCTAATCAACTGAGTCAAGGATTTATTGTTATCATTATATTATTATTATTTTAAGATTCTTGACTCTGGTGCGTCACAAGCTGCTAGTTTTGGACCTTCATCTCCTCCGTTCATGTCTTTGGCGCAGAGTCGTCACGCGCGTGCACGCACACACGCACAGGGTTGTGTCGCATGTCGGGAGGCAGGGAGGAGGGGACAAACAGAAAGATAACAATAAACTGTTTGAGGGATCATCTGAGAGACAGACGGAGAGCCGCGCGGGGAACGAGTCAGTGTGCTTTACGCACGGTATGTGCACGTTGCTGCTGTGCGTCCTGGCGCATCCACTGCCCGGACTTCAGCTGGAAACAGCAGAGGACAACACATCTTGTTAAATTCTGAAACTTGGTTTTGGATTTCTGTTTCATGGTTTATCTCTGCGCGTGTCGGTTCCGTTTGGATTTAAATGCTCTCTGATTTCGGAGCTGGAGCTTTTGTCCAAAGTTTGTCTGTCAGTGCGTCTCTGTCACCGATCCACAAATACCCATGTCGGATAAGAAACCGTCTTTGAGGAGCGGTGGTTCCGCTCAAAGTCGCTTTCAGGTGGACGTGGTGACGGAGGCGTCATCCTCCCCGACTCCCGCTGCTGTCACCGGTACCACCGATGGATCAAGGGCTCCCGAGGAGTCTAAAGGCCGGTTCCGGGTGGTGGGCTTCTTGGACTCGGGCGCGCTGGGCCCCGCCACGGACATCGGCCTTCCTCCAGATGTTTCCCACGAGCCGGACCAGACTAAAAGTGACTCTGTTAGCCTCCATTCGACCGGAACGGGGCAGACGCACATCTCGGACTCTCACTCCAACACCTACTACATGCGGACCTTCGGCCACAACACCATAGACGCGGTGCCCAACATCGAGTTCTACCGGCAGACCGCTGCTCCTTTCGGGGAAAAACTGACCAGACCGTCGCTGTCGGAGCTGCACGATGAACTCGACAAAGTAATACACTCATCTCTTAAAGGGCAGCCTACTATTTTATTATACTTCATTTTCAGGAAAATAAGATGTAACATAAGATTCTAATATTTGGGGGATTTCTATTAAATAAGAATCTGGTTCAACCAGCACATATTATCATGTCCAGGTTAAGACAGCTCATGTTTCCAGAAGAAATAATTTCTTCTTTTCAAAGTTATGTGACATGTCCTCATTTGAAATAACGATCCCAGTCCAGACTAGTTTCTTTATTCAGTTCTTCTTTTTGTCAGGAACCTTTTGAGGATGGTTTGGCCAATGGGGAGGAGCCGTCAGCAGCCGAGGAGGCCGCAGCTCTGATGGCAAAGGAGGCAAAAGGAGGAACTATTAAGTTTGGTTGGATCAGAGGAGTTCTGGTTAGTGTTACCTGCACACATAAGCTGATGTTGAGAAATAAGAATATAATGACATATTTAAATGGGACAGCTTCTATAACTGACTCAGGTTGTACAAGTGAAGAAGAAAACCAGAGAGTCATGCGTGTGTTGCAGGTGCGCTGTATGCTGAATATCTGGGGTGTGATGCTGTTTATCAGGATGTCCTGGATTGTTGGACAGGCTGGAATTGGTGGGTATCAATCCGTCCTTCATCGAAGCCTTTCTCAGTCCTCTAGAACCACAGATGTGCATGTTTTAGAGATTTTCCTGCTTGAACACACCTGATTTAGATTACTGCAGTCCAGCAGATGCCCATCAGAACCACAGGAAACATCTAAAACATGGAGCGTAGTTTTAGAAATAAACATCATCTCAAAGAAACGATGATGCTAAATACAAAATTACCATCCAAAATATTCAATATTTTAGTTAGATGTGGGCAGAAAGCAACATTAAAACAAGTAGTTGTTTATATTATTATCAAGAATTCACAGCATTTATCTACTTGGAATAAAAAAAACTTCTTCCTGGAAGATTCACTCAGAGTCCAATTTAAACCCACTTCATCTTGGGGGGAATAAGTCCAACTTTTTTAGAACATAAACTGATTTTACTTTTCTTACTTTGATGAAACAGGACTCACTATTGCGATTATTCTGATGGCCACTGTGGTCACTACCATCACTGGTCTGTCTACTTCTGCTATAGCAACAAATGGTTTTGTACGAGGAGGTGAGTACGAGCTCCTGTTTACAACACGCTCCAAAACACAAATACAGAATGTTCAAGTTTCCCAGATCAAAGATCAGTGTAATGCCTGTAAAATACATTATTTGAGGGTTTTTTTGCATCTCTATTTTCTGGTGATGATTAATTCTAAATTTCAACACAATTTGCTCAAATAGGAGCTCAGCGTCAAACTGAAGTTTACTTTTGTAATTTTTAGAGCACACTGAAATTGTTAAAGCAGAAAGTAATAAGTGATTGTAAAAGGATAGTAAATTATGTCCAACCTCCATCCATCCAGTCATTTCTATACCATCTTGTTCCTTCAGGGCTGCCTGATGCTGTCAAGATATGAAAAACACCCAATAATACATGATGGTGTATTTGGAGAAACTGTACTAACGTTGTCTTTCAGGAGGAGCGTACTACCTGATCTCCAGAAGTTTGGGTCCTGAATTCGGAGGTTCTATCGGTCTCATATTTGCTTTTGCAAATGCCGTAGCCGTGGCCATGTATGTTGTTGGCTTTGCTGAGACTGTTGTGGAGATGCTAAATGTAAGAAATGTTTCCATATGAATCAACATGTCTGATGAGTATTCAGGCTGATATCAGTTTGGTTTTGGTTGCAGGACGTTGATGCGCTGATGACTGATGAGCTTAATGACATTCGCATCGTCGGTACTTTGACCATCATATTGTTGTTGGGAATCTCTGTAGCAGGGATGGAGTGGGAAGCCAAGGTACAACAGAACATCACAGAAGAACCATGTTATCATCACAATACTGGTTGTTTCTGACCAAAATGAAAATGCAAACTAGTCTAATACATTTTATGCTGCAAAAAAAAAAAACATCAAAATTTGTTATAGTTGCCTTTTATTTTGCTTGATCTGTAGCATGATGTTAAAATAACACAGAAACCAGAATACAGATACGTTTTGTTGCTAATGGAGCATTTGGTGGATGATTCTCAGAGCTGGAAGTGGTTTAAAGCAGGGGTGCCCAAAGTCGGGCCTCGAGGGCCACTATCCTGCATGTTTTAGATGTTGGCCTGCTTCAACACACCTGATTCCAATCTGCAACATCTCAACAAGTCCAGCAGAAGCCTGTTAATGACCCATTCATCTGCATCAGGTGTGTTGAAGCAGAGGAACATCTAAAACATGCAGGATATTGGCCCTTGAGGCCTGGAGTTGGACACCCCTGGTTTAAAGTTTCAGATTAGACTCATCATGGTTTAGCTTGTTGTGCACTTTCAGACACTCAGACATGATCTTAATGATCACTTAAATATGTTCATAATTTAGTTTTTTATGTGTTTTCAATTTTTAAAACTACGAACATGCTTTGACTCACTTTTAATGCTAATTAACAAATTTGGTCCCGTTAAAATTTAAAAAGATGGAAATTTTAACATCAAACATGCAAAATATTGACCAAATTTATTGGTTTTTATCTGAACATCATCAGTGTCACTGTATTGTTACTGCTCTAATATTTAATATTGTTACATAAATGTCTGAATGTTACATTCAACTGATCAGCTCGAGTTTTTGCAAAGTTCTCGGAACACTAACAATGTGTAAAACTGGTTATCAGATGTGTAAAAGTGGGTAGTTCAAAATCAAAATGATGCATTTTCTCTCTAAATATAACTTCCATCTTCTTTTTCTTGTTTTGAACCATCAGGCTCAGATTGTTCTCCTGGTGATCCTGCTGGCAGCCATTTTTAACTTCTTTTTAGGGACATTTATGCCCACAGACGACAAAGAGCCCAAAGGATTCTTTGGCTACCAAAGTAAGTTTTTATTCTTACAACAATCTTGTTTTTAATGTAAATTTAAACTCATTTCTATATGAATTTGTCTGGTCTCTTGTAGCCGCCCTATTTTTAGAGAACTTTGGTCCAGATTTCAGAGATGAAGAGACCTTCTTTTCTGTGTTTGCCATTTTTTTTCCTGCTGCGACCGGTATTCTGGCTGGAGCCAACATCTCTGGGGACCTCACTGTAGGTTTCACATTCTACTTTGTAAATCAAACAATTTAAGATGTTTTTCCAGACATGCAGACTTTAAAACTTTATCATGTCTCTGTAACATCAGGACCCCCAGTCTGCAATCCCTAAAGGAACCTTACTGGCCATCCTCATCACAGGACTCACCTACGTGGCTGTCGCCATCTCAACAGGTCACTCAGCACCTTCTCCAAATTAAATGTTTTCTTAGACTTTCTTCTTTAAGTAAAAGGGTGATTTTTCTCCAATAATTTAAACACACTGATCACTTTTTAAAAACTCAGATTATATTAAGTCCCGGTAGTAAAACTATGAAATGTTAAGCACCTGTACAGTCGCAGCCTTTACTCTCAGTGAAAGAGGATTCTGCTGTTGTTATGTTGGTGTTTGCTTCTTTCTCCTCCTGCAGGTTCTTGTATTGTCAGAGATGCAACCGGTGATCACAATGACACCGTCAGCGACACGGTGAACTGCACCGACGCTGCCTGCACACTCGGTTATGACTTTTCTATTTGCAAAGAAGGAGGTTGTCAGTTCGGCCTGATGAACGACTTTCAGGTAATAAAGCCGAGAGCGAAACACTCTGGTTGAAGAGAACTACACAGAACCTGAACCACGACCTGAAATGAACTAAAATTATGAGAAACTACTTTTAAAAATTACCAACTTCACTGGATTCATTACATTTATGGTCATAAAGAGAAGTGTGGAAACTGTTACACTTCTGTAAACAACCTGCCTGTCGTATGCCTTAAATAACCTTAACATAAGAAAGAAAATGTACATCTTTCTGTTAAGTAGAATAAAATACAGTAATAAGTCATAATGTGGTGTATTTGCAGGTAAAGTCTTTAATTCATGGTTCATCAAACAGCATTTAAACTGTTTGTACCAAGTGATAATTAGCTTCATGTCCAGTTTGTAAAGAATCAAATCTATTAAACATATAATTTAATGTTCAAGGACCCAAAATGAATCTGTTTAAAGTAAATAATTCTGTTTGGGTGATTTTAAATATTTAGAAATCAGAGGACTTAGTCAGCTTCTGTAGCTCTTCATTTTTCTATAAATAAACTACCAGGTAACATTTTTCTATTACAGGTAAATTAACTAGAGCTGATCACATCAAAGAAACTGGCCTCAGAATGCCAAAATTAACCCTTTAAACAAGTTACTTTTTAAACTTTTACATTTTGTGCAAGTGATTTTAAAGGGATTGACAGAAGACAAGTTTTTCTAAAACATTTTATTAAATAAGAAAATTATAAGAGAAGATTACAAGTGAATCAGTATGTGTTTTATTTTAGTTATTTGACAGTGTAGGAGGAAGAATCTCATTTTATTTTTGACTAAATCTGAAAAATGTGGAATTTTAAGACTTTATTCTTTTCTTTAAGAATAACAAAGAAAGCCATCTTGTAAAATGTATGCCTTCACTTTAGTATATATAAGATAATTAAAAATAAATGGATAAAATAAGATATTTGACCCTAAACATTGTGAAAAGCTCAGGAATGTTGTGTTAGATAAAACCAGCTCATTGGTGGAGAGTGACGTGCGTCCACACACCCACAGCCATTGTTTCTCTGGACTTCTGCACACTGGTGGTGATGCTGTCTGAGAATACAACTCGGTCCCATTTCCCACTGTCCACAAACGTCACAGTCATCCACAAACGCAGTGGTTCGATAGCATCCTGCAGCAGGATGGACTGGGGTTTACATTCATGTTGTCTGTTCTACACCATGTTCCACCTTCTACAAATCTAAGATTCATCAGTATATCAGTTAAAATATCTGAGTTTTATTTTTCCATCTAATTGTAAAAGTCCTTATTGTTTGACCCACATGTGAATCACATGACCTACTGCTTCACTGTGTGAGGATGTCACGTATGTGTGTGTGAGTTTTCGTGTGTTTATGAGAGACAGAGCTGCGAAGTGCAGCAGAGATGAAAGAGTCTCTTGTTTTCAGTCACAAGATTCCTGCTGGTCAGATCTGAATGAGAGCATTCAGCATCCACCTACAGTCACATCCAGCTCACTGTCACTGATATCGCTGAGCTCGTGTCACACACACACAAACAGCTGCTTTTGTTTTGATGTGGTTCTTGTGTTTCTTAGATCATGTTCTGTAAATTAAGAAAACCCATTTAAAGCAGGTTTATTGTCTTTGCAGGATTATTTCAGGTTCAGTTTAGGGTTTGCAGCAGATTTTATTACCGTGTCTCAGTAACAGTGTAATTCAGAGCACATTCTGTCATCACAAAGGAGGTGTGGCTCTCAAAAGCAGAGAGTGACAAGCTCAAATGAAAAGAGTTTATTGTAATAAACAGGATGGGGGAAAAACAGAACACAAATAAGCTGCTTGCTGTGGGAGACAAAGGGGGTTAGTTCAAAGTATCAAATAAATCCAAAAGTCCAAAAGCTCAAAATACAAAGTAACAAATAAAAAGCACTCTACTCACTTGGAGGAGGAGGAGGCAGGCGTAAGTCCAAAACATAATCCAAGGGGGGAAAGAAAAAACTCAAACTCCAGATGTCCAAACAGTGAAGGAATATTCTTGGCAATAATGGCTATGACTCAGGTACAAACATGATAGGAACGCCACCACGACCACGACGACGACATTTGACATACGACATCAGAAGACACCGGTCCACAGAAGACAACAGTGCAGCACTAAACAGACAGACCTCTCAAACCTTAAATAGCGACGGACCAGGACAAGACACAGGTGCAGACAAATGATCTAATAGACAAAGGTGAGGTACAGGAAATGACAAGACCATATATGGACACAGACTGTTAAAACCAGAGATGACAAACAGATCCTAAACATGAAACTGTGACAAAAGACGATGAAAAGATACAAACTCAACACTAGACACACACTACCTAAACATAAAGACATGATACTATAACTGAATCTAAATCTAAACTAAACCAGATAACAAACACTGACAAAAACCCTTTAATCAAAAAACTCAAAATCCTGAACCAAAACACAGAACAGGAAACCGTGAAACCCCCACGGCTCCTGACAACATTCATTCAGTAAAATGTGCTAAATAAACAGATGTTCTTGTGTTCTGATGATGGAGTCAGATTACTGAGGAGCCTTTTAATGGATCCAATCAGCACCAGAATAAAACTATTTTTGCATGAACATCCACATATTCACATCCAGAAGCTGATAACCAGCTAATCTGCTGAACTTCAGTTCAATCAGTTCTATTAACGTTTCTATGAAGTTCTTTTTACAATATTCTGAGACGTTTCTCTGATCATCATCCAGGTGATGAGTCTGGTGTCCTTCTTCAGTCCTCTGATCACTGCAGGGATTTTTTCAGCTACTCTGTCTTCAGCTCTGGCTTCGCTGGTCAGCGCTCCCAAAGTCTTCCAGGTCAGACAACAACAATTTGATTTCTCTTTTTATTCCTTCAGTTTTTCTACCTGCGTTTCGTTTACTTTGTGCTGATGTTTTACCTTGAAACATACAGCAAATGTTCTCGTGGAGATTTTATTTATTGTTTGTTTATTACTTTATTTATTTTGACAGCTTTTCTTTAAAATTCAGCTACTAAAGGATTATTCTGTGGTTTTTCTTTGTGTTTTATGTAAAGATAATTTAATCTTACTTTAAAAAGCTTCAGTAATAGATTAGATTATTCAGATCTGATCCAGAAACAGCTGGTACCAAAACTTTTTATCCCAAAACCCTCATTTCATTTCAGATCTGTATAAATCCACCTTGTTCTGAACTTTCAAACACTGTTACCGTTCCAGGCTCTCTGTAAGGACAACATCTATCCAGGATTGGGGATATTTGCTAAGGGATATGGTAAAAACAACGAGCCTCTCCGTGGTTACGTCCTTACCTTCTGCATCGGCCTCGCCTTCATCCTCATCGGTGGGCTGAAAAAAAATTAACCTTCAAAGTAAGAAACAGAAAAAAGAACTAAATCATGAAAAGTTTTTCTCCAAACAGCTGAGCTGAACATCATCGCTCCCATCATCTCGAACTTCTTCCTGGCTTCATACGCTCTCATCAACTTTTCAGTCTTCCATGCCTCCCTGGCCAACTCTCCAGGTAAACACTGACTGCTTTATATACAGTAGATGTCGAAATATTTTCCTTCCAAACTGTCAGAAATTCTCTTTTTAAATCGATCAGTATTTCCTCAGGCTTTTTAAAAGTCTTTTCAAGTGTTTCTTTAGATTTTGGCAATTTTTTTTAACAGTTTTAATCATCATCACTGAGCGTATTCAGACAAATATTTAGTCTTTGTTTTTTTTTTGGATAAATGAATCATTCAGGAACAAAATAAAGGCCCATCAGACTTGTACATTGTTTTTCTTAAAAGAATATGTTGAATTTTGTTTTAATCAAAACTCTTAGTAAGATTATCAGTGGGATTGTAAGAGTTTTGGTTCTTTATCCGTGTGTATTTGTCAGCTTAGTAAAATATTTTGAGTTTTTTTTTTTTAGTAGAAATGTCTAAGATACGTTTTCTCCACAGGGTGGCGCCCCAGCTTTAAATATTACAACATGTGGGTGTCTCTTGCGGGGGCGATTCTCTGCTGCGTTGTGATGTTTGTCATTAATTGGTGGGCCGCCCTCGTCACCCTGCTCATCGTCCTGGCTCTCTACATCTACGTCAGCTACAAGAAACCAGGTGAGAACATTCTGAAGGAACTGGACTTCAGGTGAAGTCCTTCTTTATATCAGCTTCCTTTAAAAAATTACATCAAAAAATTGTAAAAACATTAAGAAACACGTTTAAATGTATTTTGATGCAAATTCTTTCCTCCACGTTTGATTGAACATCATTAAATCTTAAATTCCTTTGGATTTACTGACATCAGTTCACTCACAGGTTAAATCTGCTGTTTCCTGTAGATGTGAACTGGGGTTCTTCCACTCAGGCGTTGATCTACAATCAGGCTCTGACACACTGTCTGAATCTGTCCGGAGTCGAGGATCATGTCAAAAACTTCAGGTCTGTTTAAAACACGTTTAGACACGTTTAGCTCTTCAGAGCGCTGCAGGGGATTTTTGTCTGATTTATTCAGAGGAATTATAACAAACTAATACAACTTTTTTGATTTGGACAGACTGAAACTTATTAAAGAAGTTTTATACAACCATTTTCACTAAATCTTAATATTATAATGCCTTGCCTTGGCTTTCCCCCCATCTTGAGCCTTTCTATCTTTGTCATGTTATTTTATGTCTTTGTTTTTTATTGTTCATATATGTTTAATGTTTCACATTCTTTTGTGGTGTTTTTATCTGTTTAACTTTGTTCAGCGCTTTGTATCAGCTGCTATATAAATAAAGTTGACTTGACTTATAACCCTAAATCTACTAAAAACTGACAGACTTTATTGGACCAGATTAGCTTCCTTCTAAGAGAACCTGAAACCCAGTTTGAATAAAACTTCCTGTTTTCAGGCCACAGTGTTTGGTTCTGGCCGGTTATCCGAACTCTCGTCCCGCGCTGCTTCAGCTGGTTCATTCTTTCACCAAGGACGTCAGCCTCATGGTCTGCGGTCACGTCAGGACTGTGCGTAACTACTGTGATGTCGTGATGATTCAGTAGAACAACTTCTTCAACCACTGACTGTTTTCTTCTTTCACAGACGTCTCGTCGACCAAACTCTAAGGAGCTGTCTCAGGATTACACTCGCTGTCGGCGCTGGATCAGTAAGAAACGGATCAAGGCCTTTTATGCTCCTGTTTTTGCAGATAATTTGAGGCAAGGGGCGCAACTTCTCCTGCAGGTGAAGATCCTGCTGCTCCTTCTATTTATTATCCAAATCCTTTTAAAATTTACACCAAAGCACTTTATTTCAGATACTATTATTATTTCTTGTATCTGCCAAAATGTTCCTTTATGGCATCTTCTTCTTCAGGCTGTTGGTTTGGGTCGTCTGAAGCCCAACACTCTGGTTATGGGTTTCAAAAACAACTGGAGTGATGGAGACAAAAGAGATTTGGAGAATTACATCAACACAATACAGTAAGGGCTTTCAAACATATCCCAACATTTTACAGAATAAAGACAAAAAAATCATCTTTAACAGAGTCGAAGGCTGAAATTTAACCATGTTTGAAGTGCCAATTAAAACAAATCCAAAGAAGATTTTCAGCCTCAGACTTAAACAGAATGTTTCACTTCATCTTTCATTCATTTATATTTTAAACTCTAGTGACGCCTTTGATCTTCAGTTTGGAGTTGTAATCCTCAGACTCCAAGACGGACTGGACATCTCTCACATTCAGGGACAAGGTACTTTTATCTTTTCGTGTAAAGTGACCAGTTCATCAGCATCTGTCGTCTTTGTGGATGTGACAAAGATTTGGTAGCATCAGAAAAACATGGAAGAGCTTCATATCATGTCTCACTTCAGGTTTCATTTGAAAACATGATTTGATTCATATTGTTTAACTTGGTTTTCAGCTTCCTGCTGGAATTAAAATACAGAAAGTGAAAACTGATTGTTTTTTCTGTTTGCCTGCAGATGAGCTACTGGCACCGAATGAGAAACCACCTAAAGGCAGTAAAGACGTCCTGATTTCTGTTAGTTTGGCTAAAGACTCAGACTCTGACTCTTGTCCTTCAAAAACCACCAGCAACCAAAGCAGCCCGCTCATCATGAGAGGTAGAAGATGTTTTCAAACAGCTTGTTCATCAGAACTGAACAGTCTGAGTTACAGAATTCAATAAGAGTTTGATCTTGTTTTCTACCAGCAACAGAAACCAAATCTCCTCTAAGCCTGTCTGACCAGCGTCTTTTAGAGAGCAGCCAGATGTTTAAGAAGAAGCAGGGTAAAGGAACCATAGATGTGTGGTGGCTGTTTGATGACGGAGGTCCGTTTTTATTATAAAAACAAACCACTTAATCAGTTTTAATTTACAAAAAGCAACAGATAAATCAGTTCATTAAATACTAATAATGTTTGCAGGTTTGACTCTGCTGATTCCCTACCTGCTGACCACCAGGAGCAAATGGGGCGACTGCAGAATCAGAGTCTTCATCGGTGGAAAGATCAACCGGATCGACCACGACCGCCGAGCGTGAGTCCACATCCAGGAGAGGCTGCAGATTAAAAGGAAGTGGAAAAGCTGAACACACATCTTGGTCTTTTCTTCTGCTTGTGTCTCATTAGGATGGCCACGTTGCTCAGCAGGTTCAGAATTGACTTCTCTGACATCAATGTTCTCGGAGACATCAACGTGAAACCTAAAAAACACAAGTAGGACTTCTAAAGACATTTCCCCGTCTTCCTGGAGCGTGCTGACATATTTACTGGTTGATTTTCTTGATAACAGCATCATTTGTTTACCGTCTCTTTGTGACCAGAGCTGCAGTTAATAACATTATTCTTATTAGTCACATCGGTTAAAACTCTGAAGACAATTAAGGATTTTCAAAAGTAATAATTAAAATATGTAGATGGAGATAATTTAAGAGTATAATAAAGTCACTTCTCTTGCTCAGTGTCTAATCTCAGTTCTGTTTAACAGTAAGCTGAGTTTTAAGGAGCTGATCGAGCCGTACCGGCTGAAGGAGGATGACATGGAGCAGGAGGCTGCAGAGAGGATGAAGGCTCAGGAACCGTGGAGGATCACCGACAATGAACTGGAGCTCTATAAGGCCAAGGTTTGTCTAAGTGCCACCAGAACCAGCGCTCGCTTAACCACTGTCCTAAAGTTCTGTTTCTGTGTCTGACCTTCAGACTAACCGTCAGATCAGGCTGAACGAGCTGCTGAAGGAACATTCCAGCGCTGCCAAACTTATTGTCATGTAAGAACTGATCTGAGAAATGAACGCTTTTATTTTCCTCCTGTTTCATCAAATGTTTCTTTACTAACGAGATACCAGCTCATCGTACACCCTCCCGAGATGGATCAATCAGACCAGTGTCAGAGTAATAATTCTATATCTATATTAGCTATTGATCAAACGTTTAGCAAAATAACAAGTACATTTTATTTTATTTTCCTTAAAAATGATTGATAAATATCAACATTTATTTTCAAAATAAGACCATGTCACAAATTCTGTGTTATTTATTTGGGAATGATTGATTTGTTAATAGAATCTTTAGTTTCTAACGTGTAGGTGAAGTTAGGAAAATTAATACATTTCTGTGTTTATGAGCAGAAGTATGCCTTTGGCGAGGAAAGGCACCGTGTCGAGCGCCCTCTACATGTGCTGGCTGGAGACTCTGTCCAAAGACCTCCCACCGCTGCTGCTGGTCCGAGGAAACCACCAGAGTGTCCTCACCTTCTACTCATAACACACGCAGTGTTTGTTGGTCCGAGGTTATTCATTACATCATCACACAGCTGCCAGAACAGAAACATCATCAGGCGTTAAGTTTGGGAATCTTTTCGGTTGTGAAGAAAAAAATAATAGTTTTCTCTTGTTTGATTAATCAACTGATCAAATTAATCAACTCAGTCAAGATGAAGTTTCTTTAACAACAGGCTGTATATTTATTGGCTTCTGTGTGTTTAAACAGGTTAACTGTAAGTGTTTTAAGCAAAGATGTTAGAATGATGACTTGTGTTTATATTTTCTGTAGTTATTTAGTTTTTAATTTTGTAAAATATTTTATTAAAGTATTAACAAAACCAGATGTTTTGCCTTGTTCTTGTCAGGGTTTGGGGTTTTGGGGGGTGTTTTATTTTTGTGGTGAACTTTCCAGGGTTTCCTGGGATTTTGTTTTAAAACTAAAGCTTTTCTTGTTTGCTGTTTTTCCTTCTCGTATGTGTTATTCTTCTCTTAGTCAGGGTTGTGGGGATTTTGTGTTGAGTTTTAAGCCACGTCCTGTGATTTTACTTTGGAAGAGTTGGCTTCCTGTTTTATTTTGTAGTGTTCCTTGTTTCCCTTGATTCTTGTTTTGTTCTTGAGTTCTGTGGGTTGTTTGGTTTCAGGTGTTTTTTCTTTCTGTCTGGTTTCTTGTAAGATCCTTGTTGCCCCTCCAGTTGTGTATTCGTCTCCAGGTTCTTGTTGTTCTGTGACATTATTCCCTCAGTCCTCTTTCTGGTTATTCCCAAGCTGTTCCACATCGCTCTGATTAGGTTCTCGCTGCTCCTTTTTAAATACTGTATCTCTTTCCTTCTCAGTCACTTGTGAGTACGTATGTTTTTACCCTTTTTGTCAGTCTCTTGTCATGTCACCTTGTCATCACACACCCGTGTACTTGTATTTTCTGCCTCGTCAACCATTTGGTTTGTCTTTTAATAAGTGTTTTATTTTATTCCTGCGCCTCCTGCATCCTGGGTCCAGACTAACCACACAGTTGACAGTTCTTGGTCATCTTCCAGGGTTCAGTTTAAGTAAATTTGGCATTTTTCAAAACCTTTTATTGTTGTAAATGACTTTGGAATTTTATCGCAGTGTAAAAAATGAGTTGAATTCAAACATGAGTCAATGTTTACTTCTATAACACAACAACCTTTTTATGATCATCTTTATTTCAGTAATTGATTTTACTTACACTTTTTTTAAGTCTTAAACACATAATAAGAAAATCATAAACATAATTACTCGCCGTATTTTCAGACATAAATTTGAGCTTGAAAACAATGTTTCATCTGTTAATGTGTTAAATCATGTTTTGTTTTAACCCAATGTACAGTAACCTGCAGACAAGAGACACAAGCAGATAAAAATGTGATTATCACTGCTGTGTTTACAAAATGTTGGACTAAGCTAAGGCCAAAGGTCAGATTGGTCAACCCAGACGGCTTGTATACTTTAAACTGTCGCCACCATTTAAAAATCAGTGAGTCTCAAAGCCAGGAGAGGCGGGGTTTGTGTGAACAGAGAATAACAGGCACTGCAGGAGACTTTGGAAAAGACAGAGGGAAAGCTGTGGACACGAAACATCTGCAGCCTTCACACTCACACCATGGAGCTCTATCTTGACCTGGTCTCTCCCCCGTGCCGCTCTGTCTACCTGTTTGCCAGAGCGTTCGGGATCCCTTTCGAATTTAAGGTGGTCGAACTCTTAGCAGGTACGTTTTTAGAGATACTGAGAGAGGAAGAAGATGCATTTTAAGTTCATCTTATTCATTAAAACATTGATAGAATCTGGAATTTTACACCAAACGTTGTGTTTCCACAGCACATTCTGTCATTTGAGTATTTTTGATGCACAAAATGAGACTTTGTTTTTATTCCTTGTTGGTTTGTTTGTTTTTATTTGGAGACATATTGAATTTTATTTGTGTCCTTGTTTCAGGTCAACAGTACAGTGAAGAATTTGGGAAACTCAACATCGTGAGGAAGATTCCTGTAATGAAGGATGGCAACTTCATTCTGACTGAAAGGTGTAAAAGAGTTAAAAGTTTTTGTTACTTAAACAGTTTGTTTTTATAAACTGATCATTTCTGTGTTCAGAGCTGAAGTAACTCTTCACCCATCAGAGCTGTTGGAAGGTTTCAAGTTACATTTTGACTACAGTTATTTTACCTCCCATAAAGGCGTGGGCAGGATTTAGTTCCTCAGAGCGTACAGGAAGTTTCTGGTGGGCTTACATTCTTCATCAGCCTTCAAAATAAAGACTCTATAATTTAACTTTTAGATGCACTATGATGAGGGTTATTAAAATAACATTTAAACGGACCCACTGATGCTTGATTCAGTTGCTGTGGGACAGTTTAGTTACTGACTTGGAGATATTTGAAGATTTATTATAAATATGATTCCATTTGGCTTTAAGTTTCACACTTCTACGGTAGAGCTGCACTGTGGTGCAGTTAGTAGATCTGTTTTCTTGCAGTAAGAAGGTCCTGGTTTCTAAACCAGGCCAGGATCTACATGGAGTTAGCATGTTCTTCCTGTGCATGCGTGTGTTTTCTCCAGGGACTCCAGCTTCCTCCCTCAGACCAAAAACAGACACGAGGTTAATTGGCAAATCTAAATTGTCCCCATGTGTGAGTGTGTGAGTGGTTGTCTGTCTATATATGGCTCAGTAACAGACTGGTGATACGGCCAGGTGTAGCCCCGCCCCTCGCCCAGTGACCGCTGGAAACACCAGCTCCCTGCGACCCTGAACCCGAACAAATGTGTAAAGAAATGACTTTGATGGTAACGATCAGCTGATGTCTTTGAAAGTGTGTTATGTCCACAGTAATCTGCTGTGATGAGGTGAAGTGCTTGAAGAGAACAAAAGTCTGAAGTGCTTGTTTTGGTTCCTGGAACACTTCATTAATTAGGATGTTTCTTATCAGACATGAAAAATCTCAAGATCATTTTTTTATCTGATTATAAGTGTATTAAATACATCAACTCTAGTGGTAAAATGTTTTATTCTTTTACAGTTTCTACTACCATGCTAACTGAATAATATGAAGTGTTATTACAGCCTCTTTCACTTTAAGGTTGGATGTTGCAGATCTGTTTATTTTGGCTCCAATCAGCCTCAGTTGTTCCGTCTGCAGATGTTACAGCCTGAGTCTGAGGAAAGAGAGATTTTATTACTTCAATCTAACGTCTCTCTTATGGTATTTATATAATTTATCTTTATTTCTTTAATGATGACATTTAGTTCAATTCTATATAAATGTAAACATTTTAAAATCCCACTTGCTTCTTTAAACTTTGTACAAATTAGCATTTGAATATATATATATATATATATATATATTTTTTTTTTTTTTTTTTTCCTGCCTCTATTATTAATGCCAGATGTTTTAGGTCTTTGGAAGAGTTACTTTTGGTCTTGGTCAGTCAGGAATGTTGTTGCCGTGACCACAAAGCTCGACACTTGATTCTTTTAAAGTTACATTAAAAACATATTTAATTACTGGAGACTTTGTTTGAACGTAACTGTGTTAATATACAGTATGAAGAAATTTGGTCTTTAGTTTATTTTGGTGAATCCTATGTCACATGTCTTAATAATGGGAAGTTGTCTCAACTTTTTGTTGCTTTTATTACTTTTTAAAGCACTTTGTTCAACTTTGGTTGTTTTAAATATACTTTAAAAATAGTTTGATTACAGCTACAGACAGAAGAGTTTTATTATTATTTATCACAGCAAACACTAACATGTCAATACAACTCTGCAGAAAACTTTTATACTTTGTGGTCTCGTTGAATAATGTTGAGACAATGTTCCTCTTCACCTTTTGTGGGTGTTTGACTGTCCAATTGTCCTTTCAGCTGCTAATTTGCTGAACTTTTGCTTTTTTTCTATGTACTTCATGCTTTTTGTTCAGATGTGGGTTTATGATGGTTAGTGAAACATTTAAAACCAACAGCTTAAGTAAATTATTTTGCTTATAGGTTTTAGGATGATGACCTGAGTTGCAATGTGCTGCTTGACATTGATGATTTGCTCATTCTGACACTTTATTTTTTGTCTTGTTTCACTATAAAGTGACTGTTTTGGTAGATTGTGTAACTCTTTGTTTAACCAGGAAGGTCCCATCGATATAAACCCGGGTTAGTGGGGAAGGGAACCCTGACTGATTGACATCTACACAGATTTTGACCCTGATCTGATGCTTAAACTTTTCTGTGTTGCAGCACTGCGATCCTGGAGTATCTGGTGCAGAAATGTTCATCGTCAGTGGCAGACCACTGGTTTCCAGCTGACCTGCAGCAGCGAGCTCGTGTTAATGAATACTTGTCCTGGCAGCATTTGAACCTCAGACTTCACTGTGCAAAGGTCTTCTTGCTCAAGGTTTGTGTCCCAGATCTTTGCAGTACTGCAACCTCAGCTAACCCAGTCAATTACTCACATTTTATCAGTTTGAATATTTGCTTGGAGCTTTTTTGCTGCTATCAACATTTCAAGCCATTAAACATTTTAATTTATGTAAAGATATGTTAAAAAACTGGTATTATATTTCATTCAATATGTTCCAATTTTGAAACTAAAAATTTTCTGTCATGTTACAGCAGCTGTAACGTTTTCTCAGCTCTGTTTCAAGCTAAATGTTGACTATGTAACCTGCAGACTTTTATATGTCAGTGTTCCAACAGCTGTTCATGAATTCATTAATTAAACTGTAGAATAATAGAAAAAATCTACATTTTAAAAGAAGTTAATAATTTAAGAGTTACTTCTATTTCTTTTCTTGTCTTGCCCTAAGGAATAATGAACATGTCACAAAATAAATAATAAACAAACAAACAAACAAACAAACAAACAAACAAACAAATAAATAAATAAATAAATAAATAAATAAATAAATAAATAAATAAATAAATAAATAAATAAATAAATAAATAAATAAATAAATAAATAAGGAGATAAACACATCCATCTAAAATTACAAATGGCAGAAAACTACAGTAACTGCACCACAAGAAAACACAGAGCTGCTGCTTAAAGTCCCATTCAATTTTTTTTGTGTGTGTGAGCAGGCTCTCTATCCATTCGCCATGGACGCTGAGGTCCCAAAGGAGAAGATGGATGCAGCTCTTGAGGATGTGAAACAATCCCTCGACCTGCTGGAGGCAAAATTCCTCCAAGACAAGCTGTTTATCATCGGCAGTAAAATCTCTCTGGCTGATCTGGTGGCGATAGTAGAGATGATGCAGGTAATTAAACTACTATCATCACTTATTTCTCTGTAAGTATCTTTAGATTTAAAATACATTTAAACAACAATTAAACTCTCTTAATAGAAATTGGGTTGAATTTGATCTGAAAATGAAAGTGTTGCAGATGTTAGAAACTAAGTATCGATGTCAAAGTAGCTGATGCATTTAGTCAAACTTGCTGTAAAAACAAAGTTTTGTAGTTGTGCGTCTTATTTGAATATATATTTTTCAGCCTCTCGGGGTTGGTGTGAACGTGTTTGAAGGCAGACCGAAGCTGATCGCCTGGAGAGACAGAGTGAAGAAGGAGCTTGGTGAGAAACTGTTTGATCAAGCTCATGAGAAGCTCCTGGAAGCCAAAGACATGCAGCAGAAGATGCAGAACAACAGCCAGCTGGAGAAGTTTAAAACTGTGTTTCAGAAGTTTTTCCGTTGATGAGATGTCCAAACTGAGAAAACAGAATGGAGCTCCTGTGTTCTGCTGAGTCATAAATGAGCCACATTTCATTTATTAAAACACTTTTAAAACCCCACTTGCATTGTACTGAACTCATTTACAGACATTAACATAAAATACACAATCTGACCAACAAAACTTGAATGAATGTTGTCAGTTTCTCTACAGTTTCAGTCTCTGAGTGTCTGTCAGTGTTGATCCGGTCAGTTTTTCCACATAATAATTTATTTGTCCTGCTGGAGACAAGAAGCTCTTTATCTGGATGGAAAACAAGAAAAAATGTTAAAACCAGATGCTGAGATTGGTCCACATTCACACTGCTGGGGAAACAAACACATTCACAGTGATTTCAGCTTTTAGTTTGACTAGAAGTTACTTGACAATCTAATTATTGAAGAAGACATCACACCAGTTAACTTCTGACAAGTCAAATAATTTAAGCTGAAATTATTCTAGATCTCAACCAAACAACTATGAGACAGAATATGTTTGTGTGGCAAACACAACCTTTTTAAACAGTAACAGTGCTGCACCATTTCCCTTCATATTTCCCTCGACTCTCCGCAGGTTAATTTGCTGTTTTGTGGTTCAGATTAATCTGCAATTCTTCCACTTGATGAGGTTACCATTGTTCATATACATTTTATATAATACAACTTCAAAGCCCTCACTGTTGACTTTTAAAAAACCCTTTTTACTTGAAATCTTGGCAATGGCCTGATTTCAGTGGTTAATGCAGTGGGCTGTAATGCTGCCATCTAGCGGCTGTTCATGAAACTAGCAAAAATACTACAACAACAAAAACACAGAAACAAACGCACTAAAATACTTATTTACTGTTAAATATCAAACATGTACAATAAGTTAATCTGTTAAAATACAAGCAATAAGGAATCATGATTTAGGTAATACTTTAATGATGAACCTAAAATCACATGAGTGAGTTATAGTTTATCAGTACATCATCATTAAACTAAACTGATTCATTAGAAGAACTAATATAAAATCCTTTAAATGAAAACAGTGATTTGAATCTAATTCTAATAATGGGAGTTGAAGTGATTGTGTAGATGCTGCAGCTGCTGCGGGACACGTGACCGTCCACACAGGAAGAGAAGTCAATCTGAGTCAGAGGTTCCTCTGCAGCCCACAGACAAACAGCATGCCGTGCTGCGACCTGTTCGGTCTGTGTCAATACCAAACCAACAAGCTGGTCCGGATCCAGAGCGTCCGGCTCGGTTCTCTCAAATGGAGCCTGAACGGAGCGATTCTGCTGTTCATCTGGTGAGTGAACGTGAAATATTTCAACCCACGCATCTTTCCGCAGAGAGCGCTGCTCCGTGGATCAGCTGCACTTTCTGCTGCGGGGCGGGTACCAGTTTCTTAGATCGTTAAACCAATTAATTCAATAAAAAAAACTCCAATGTGCATTTTTAAGTTAATACTAAAATCATATCTGGTTTTCTTCTGCAGGTTGAAAAGATTAAAACTCAGTTTTAAACTGTTGCAACTTACATTAAAGAGTAGATGCATCAAAACGAGTTAAACTATGGGATACTTCAAAAATAACAAAATAAACACATTTAAGAACTACAAAAATGAATCAGTGTTCCTTTGAGTTGAATTCTGAAAAAAAGAATATTAAGTTAAAGTGGATTCTAAGAGTTTAATAAACTCATAAAAGAAGACTTCATAGTTCTGTAATCTAGAAACAAAGAGACCAAATCAGACAAACTCGTACTCATTAGCTTTTTTTCAGCATCATGATGCTGTGGAACAGGAAGTACCAGGAGTTTGACCTGGTGATGAGCTCCGTCACCACCAAGGTGAAGGGTGTGGCTCAGACCCGCCTGACTGAGGTGGGAAATATGGTCTGGGATGTGGTGGACTACAGCGGATCCTCTCAGGTGAGAATTCTCTCTGGCTGTGAAAGTTATTTTTTTTTTGTCAAAGAAATGATTTCTGAGTTTGTTTTATCTCTTTTAGGACAAAAACTCCTTCTTTGTGGTGACGAATGTCATTGTGACAAAGAATCAGAAGCAGGGTAAATGTGCAGAGGTGCTTCACCATCATTAACTATTGATTCGTTAACATTCTGTTATGTACATTCATGCCGAGCGAGAGACGTCCCGGTTTCTGTTGAGGTTGGAGTGGGACGATTCCCTACACAGACATTTTAGGTGGACAAACACACCAAGTAGATTATTATGTATTAGATTTAAAAAATCTTTCTGTCCTGAAAGAAACTGACAACCAGCCACAACACTCACAATCTGACCTCAGATCAGATAAGACATGCGTTAGACTTACAACCAAAACTCCCCAAAATATATTCTGTGTAAAAATGTAAATAAAATCAGGATGTAATGATCTCATGGAGCCCTTAATTTATTCAAATTGAACCCAAACATCATAGCAGATTTTATCATTTCATGAAAAATGTATCATTTTAAATTTAATGGCAGCAACACATCTAAATAAAGTTGGATCATGATATGTTTGCATTGTGTAGCATTCCCTCTTCTTTAACATCTGTAAACATCTGGGACGTGAGGAATGTGGTCCCGTCTGGTGCTGCTCTACATTCCTGGACCTGGAGAATTAGTTCACATTTTTTTCTGTATTCTACATTACAAGCTTCTTCCGTTAAATTCAAGATGAGATCATATTTTCTCTGAAATGGTAAAATTTGTTAATTTCAACATCTGATGTTTTGTTTATACTCGATTGAAGATAAAAATATAGATTTATAAGAGTTTAATTCTGTTTTTATTTACATTTCACACAGTGTCTCAACTTTTTGGGAGCATGAGAGCAGCCAGATAATACAGTTAAAGTGACGATGACTCTTAAAAAACAAAAAATCACTAGAAATCTCGAGTTAGGAGGAACTCTAGGTTCTGGGTTCAGATCCAGTTGAACCCACAGGGAAATTGCACTAGTTAATTTAAGGAGTTCCAGTTTTATTAGTACAAACCTCACTAAAATAAAAAGTGGTTAAATGTGTTTTTTCTATTCCAGGTTCCTTCTAAAGGCAGATTGTGTCGCACTGATAAGGACTGTGAGAAAGGAGCCTGGGACAATCAGAGTCATGGTACACCAGCTGTTTTTATCTGTTTAAAGAAGTAATAAAAGCAAAATATTTTTTGATTGTCAACAGAAAACCATTTGTTGCATGAAAATGAGCCAAGGTTTATTTGTTGTAATCTGCTGTGTTTCACTCATTTGGTTTGGTACTCGTCTTTTCCTCATCTTGTCTCCTGCTCAGTGTCGCCAGCTGTTGCTGATGATTTACAACACAACAGTAGAATTTCTCACTACTGTGTTGCAGACATGAGCAGCTGTTTCTGTCTTGCAGCCTATTTGGGTTAAACTCACCTGCTGCAGCCTGTTAGGACCGACTTGGTTGATTTAAAAGATTCCGTGTCTTCTGCAGGAATTCAGACTGGATCATGTGTGAAGTTTGATGCGATGAAGAAAACCTGTGAGGTTTCCGCATGGTGTCCAGTAGAAACGAAGACATCTCCTCTGAGGTGAGTTAGAGTTGTTCATGTTGCTTCTGTTCAGCTTGTTTTAGCCACCAGTAACATGCTAACATACTCCAGACTTTTGTTCCAACATGGCAGCAAAGTGTTTGATTATTTTCATGTTTCGTCTTTTCTCTTTTAATTTACTCTGCTCGGAAGTTTACATAGAAAATGTGTCTTTATAAGAGCTTCTGGTAACAAAGAGGCGACTTTGAATGATCTTTAGAAACTTTTAAAAAGGACGCATCTGGTTGCAAAAGAAATGAGGGATGGATGCAGGACTTTTCTCTGGATAATCAGAGTTTTTATGATGCAGGCCTGCTCTTCTGGAAGCAGCTGAAAACTTTACCGTCCTCATCAAAAATAACATCCGATTTCCTGCCTTCAACTTCATCCGGTGAGACTAAAGACTTCAAACATTGTGGTGTTTTAAACAGTTTCTTTTTGTTTCTTTGTTTTTGTTAATGTTTATTTTGACATTCTGTCACATTAACTAAATACATTTATTTTGAAAAAATGAACTTGGTTGAAAATGTTTCTTTTTCTGACATTGACATTTTTTATTTTTTGACAGACGGAACATTCTTCCAGGTATGAATGACGCTTATTTGAGGAGCTGCAACAGAGGAAACGACTCCCTGTGTCCCATCTTCCGACTTGGAGACATTGTTCGAGATGCCGGGGAAAAGTTTTCAGACATGGCGGTAGAGGTGGGGTCTCAGGTTCATATGTTCTCCAGTACTTGTCTAACAGCATAGTTCTTAAAGAGTCCATTCCATTAAAAATGGTTTTTCTGAGGTTTCTGTTGAATATTTTAGCTCCACAGGTGTTCTTACCTTCATAGTGGGTGAAAACAGGTCAACAACTTCTCTTTCAGTTTTAATCTCTCAAACTACGCAGGTGGTGATAAAACCCGAGTTCAAACGGCCTGTATCTGTTTCGTCACAACTTCTTTGTTCGTTAGTATTCATCAGCTCCTGCAGTTGAAACCACACCTAGCATGCTGCTGGCTAAAAGCTGTTAGCATAAGACGTAGCAAACAGGAAGACACGACGTTTGACGTTGCCATGTGCAGCGGGGCAGGAAACAGTATACCTTGCTCTCATAGGCTAGTTTGTTAGCCAATCAGAGTCCAGCAAATTTGAATAGTGAACATGAACGACCTGCTGACGAAGCAGCCTGACGGAAGGAGCCGGAACCACCCGAATTTTAATACAGACAGATTGAAAGTGTTTCCTGATGTTTTTTAGATATTAAATGTTTCATATTACTGGTTAATACTTAAGAAATAACCACAAAGTCCTGAAATGTGTATGAAATGGCCTTTTTAATAAAAAAAATAAAAATAAACTGAAAAATATTGATTCAGCATTATATGTAAGAGACCTAAATGTCAACAGACCTAGAGGACACCACGTCCTTTTTTTTTTTTACTGTTTCCTTTTGTTGTCCTTAAAGAGAAATGAAACTGATCAAACTTGAAAAAGTGGAAGAAACTTTCTCCAGTTTGTGTCGACAAACTGCAAATTCAGATTATTTATTTATAGAAATATTTTAAAAATAAATTGCCAAAAATGTCTATTAATCATTGCGATCACTCTGGAACAGATAAAGTCCTGCTGTGGGTTTTTTTGTTTGGCAACAGCAGTGATTTGTTGTGTTTCCACTGTTGACCACAGGGGGGCGTCATTGGTATTCAAATCAAATGGGACTGCAACCTGGACCGGCTCATGCATCACTGCCTACCAAGATACTCATTTAGGCGTCTGGATGAGAAAGAGAGCAACAAGACGCTGTATCCCGGCCTCAACTTCAGGTGAGGAGGGTCAAAGGTCATGTTCAAATTCTGTTTCACCAAACGCTTCACGGTCTGGGAATCAAACCTAAAGGAATCCAGATAAATATTAGCTTCAGTTTTGAGACTGTTAGCTGTAACTCAACCTGTTTCATAAATAAATTTGCTGTTTTCTGATCAGATTTGCAAAGTACAACACGGTGAACGGAGTGGAGGAGCGAACGCTGTACAAAGCATTTGGGATCAGGTTTGATGTCCTGGTGTTCGGACAGGTGAGAATATTTTCACCTCAACAGCTGGAATAAAAAACAAAGTTTCAGCAAATGATTTTATGAGCCAATCGATTTTAATGAAAGTCTTAAAAGATCATATTACACAAACAATTTAAAAAGGGCCACAAACAGATAATGAGCTGGAATTTGGTGCCGTAATAGTTTTTATATTTATTCAATCCAAGCTCAAGTCCTCAGATCTGGGAGGTGGAGGGTTCTTGAGGGTTCTTGAGGGTTCTGCACAGTTTCTTATTCCCAGAACTGCACTACTCTGGATCTGCTGTAGCCACTTTTCCAGTTTAGTGGTTAAAACTTTTCCTTTAATCCCAAAGAAATTATAATTCTTGATCTTCAGAGATGAGGTAAAAATAAAGTTTGAAAAATCAAATAAAATCAAATCAAATAATCAAATAAAATAAATCAAATCAAATAAAATTAAGGTTAAAAAATGTTGCTACAAAATTACTAACCCAATCTTCTAAAATCAAAATGTTTTTTTCTTCCACTATAATTAACCTCACTTTAATGTAATTAAAATATGATGGAACCAGAAAATGTAAATTAAGAAATATAGTGTAAACAAATTGGATTGATTTGAAACTCTGTTTACCACAGTGTTATACTGATTCTATGCATCAGCTTTTAAAATGAAATTTAAAATGATATTGTGACTCAAAAATCTGAGACTGTACATTTTATAAAAATCAATATGTTCAGTTCTTCTGCAGGATAGCTGCACTGAGAAGCCACGTGTGACTGATGTTGTTAGTGAAACACAATTACTGACAACAGTCTGTTCTTTAACTTTAACCTGATTTGTTTCAGCGTTTTCACCCTGGAGAACATCAGAGTTGCTGCATCGCCGGCTGCAGCTCGAAACACACAAATAAAAACCTTTTGGTTTTATTTTTCAGGCTGGAAAGTTCAGCTTCATTCAGCTCATCATTTATATCGGTTCAACGCTGTCGTATTACGCTCTGGTGAGAGACTGCACGCACACACGCGTCCTGTCATGCAGCCACTCTCTCTTAGTGCTGAACACAAAGTAGTGTTAAATCCAGGATTTAAACATCGCATTTACATGCAGACAAGTTAAAACCAGTTCATAATTTTAATGTAACTTTACACAAGTTGATAAACATTATTAAACAGTTTGATTCCTTTATGGTTCTCTGGCTGCAGGATGTTATGTAGTAAAATAAACTGTCACTGATGCTCATCAACAAATCCTGAAGTCTGATGATCCAAGAAACAAATTTTTGATAAATTATGTGGTGATACGTGTTTGTTTGCCTCCAGACCACGGTGTTAATCGACTGGCTGATCGAAACCAGCTGTTACGCTGCAGAAGTTGGACAGGACTACTCTGAAAGGAAGGTGGAATCAGTCCAAGACAACCAGCAGGTGATGATGGTTCAACATGACGTTGTGTAGATTGTTGAAGTATTTTAACACGTATGTGTTACAGTGCACTCTCTGTGTGTCCTACGTTGATGAGAAGAAGCTTCGACTGGTGAAGAAGTCGCACAAGAAGAGTCTTCAAGATATCAAACCCACATGTGTTCAACCACGAAAGGTAAACCTGCAGCAGTTCGTCCCACAGAGAAACAAACAATCTGTATTATTGTCTCATTGATGGACAATCGCTCAGTTTTTTAGATTTTCTTTTAATTATCTCTTTTCATCACTGATAACCAAAAAACAGGCTTTTTCTCACATTGTGTATAAGAAGTAAAGGAACTAGTTTACCTTCTTTACATTAATCAGATATAATGAATCACATTATGCTAATAAGTTAACAAAAAAACAGCAAAAATCACAGACAAGAATGTTGAAAAGTTAAAAAAAAAAAAAAAAAATTGGCAAATACATTAGGTCTAATTAAATAAAATGTCTAAATTAGAAGAAATATTTGATTTAAAGCATACTAAAACAACATAAGTCTACATTCAGTTAAAGTAGCTTCAAGCTAACCCTAACCCTGGTCTCTTCAGAAAGAAACCAAAACATTCAGGTTTTTTTTTTTTTTTAAAGAAAAAACATTTCTGTTTTTAGAGAATAAAAATTATTAAATTAAACAAAATGTGTCATAAACCAGACATTTCCTTTTATGTACTGAAGTAAAACACTATCATCTGCATAATAATAGAAATATATACTTTTTTCATACAGACATCTGAAAGGTGAATAAAACAGAACCCTGTGGGACTCCTCAGTATTACAGCAGGTGTTTGACAGTTTTCTACAGCATTTGATCAAACTTTTGCAAATTCTAAATAAAATGAAATATCCAAAGTAAATCTTGGTCAGCTGAAGGCGGTTGCTGAACTTACTTGATGTGACTTTTCTCCTTTAAATGGTTTTTTCTTCTGTTCTGTTCAGGAGGACACGGGACATCTGAGAGCTGTTCTCTGTCTCCTACAGCCAGATGTTAGTGTGGACCACGGTGCTCAGCTTCCTCTCCATTGTAAATCAGACACAAACCCTAAACACAGTCGTCCATCCTGGTGCAAGTGTGGCTGCTGCGTTCCCTCGTCCTTCCCGCAGGAGGAGTTGTGTTGCAGGCGAAGTGACGGCACCTGCATCACTTCGTCTCCGCTGTTTGAGAGGCTGGTGTTACGCCGGTCACTGCTGGAGGCTGTCCTCATGTATCAGGACCCTTTGTCTTCTCCAGGCGGTGGAGTTCAGACCGCTGCTCTGCGTCACTGCGCCTACAAACTCTACATCAGCTGGAGGTTCGGGGTCCCACCTACCAACACACATCCCGCCATCCCCAGCTGCAGTATCCAGAGAATCAGGAAGGAATATCCGAGCCTGGATGGACAGTACAGTGGCTTCACACCAGCCAGGAAGATTCAGAATAATGGAGACGTTTGAGACGAGTGTTAGCATGTTAGCAGGGACTCCACTGATACCCCAACTAAAAACTAAGTCTTTGTGTTAAAACATAACAAATCAAGTTTGGCGATTTGTCTGTTTGTGTTCTCTTAAAAAGCAACAAGTGTGTGTGTGAAGAAAAAACATCATTAATCCAATAAATCAATTTATTTTCCAATATTATCTGTGCAGAAACTGGGCTGCAGTTTTTCTACTTTCTTTTGAAGCAGTTTGTGCCTTTAAAGAGTAGAAATGATTCCTGAGCAGACTCAGATCAGGAGTTATGAACATATCCAGTAGGCTAAGGCATAAAGTGTAGATCACCAGTGTGTAAGACACATCAGGTATTTGTTTGTCCTGGTTTGACCCGTCTTCACCATCCCACTGAGTTCTTAACTGATGAAATGTGACTGCTGATGAGATTAATGGAAGCACAGCGGACATTCTACTTTTATCAGCTGGAAGAAATCCTCCTCCTCCTCACAGTTCTGACTTCATGTTCCAAAGTAAACACAGACCCAAATTAAGACAATTTTTAATATCAGTAAAAATATTAAAAACTGAAATTTCTTCTGAAAGTTCCAGTTCAGTTTATGTGAAGCAGGTTTGAGGTTTGTTTTTAGGTTTCTTAGTAACAAATCTGTAAAAAAAAACAAACAGTAAATATCAGATTCTAATAAATGGATGAGGTATATATGTATAAAACTGTTTTATTATGTGTGAGTTTAACGGTCTGTGATTCCATTTAAATATATTTTGTGCCTTATGATTCCTTATTCTTTGTTTATCAACTTCAAAAGGCCCAAATCATAAATTAGTTCTTAATTTTGTCTTTGCACCATCACAGGCTTTTGGTTTATTTTGTTTGTTATTTTGCTTTGGTAAATGTAAATTATTTTTAAAAAGCAGAATTATAGAAAGGTTTTACTTATCTGATATTTATACTCTTACTTTATACCTCAGATTCTTAAATAACCAATTGAATACTGTATTTCAGCTTGTCGGAAAGGCCAAAGTCCTTATTTTCGTTTTTAGATTCATGATTTATTCTGACGGTCAGCTGGGCGGTAAACGGAGCCGTGAAAACACCGGAAATGAGCATTTCAAAATAAAAACAGATGGAGCTAATTAATGTGACACCTGTTCGTTTCCTGACCACGTTAACGTCTTTGGAACGTTTACCTGCCTTACAGGTGAGACGACATCATGTTGTTTCCGGTTCTTTGTTTTCTAACAGCGTGTTTCGGTGAGTTTTGTTCCGAGTTCTTCTTTTCTTTTCGGATGTTTTCAAACTTTTCTCACTCAACGTGTTTTCTGTTGTTTGCTGGTGTTGGAAGTTGGCTGAGTTTTATTCATTTCAGATTTTGTTTGTATGTCTTATCGTTAAGAAACGCGTTTGTTTCATTGCCCACATTTTAAATAAAACTAGAACAGGTGTATTATTGAGCATTAAATTTAGTTTCTACTCCTGTGTTGATTGTTCTGTGGAACAGAACCTCATCAGATCTGAGAAACACACCTGCGCTTGTTTCAGACCGTTAAACCAACTAAGATTCCAGGGAACTTTATGTTGGTATTTTCTTATCTGTTTTATGAAAGATGTGTGTTAAATTAATGGCAGTTCTTAGTATATTAATGCAGAACTGAGATTTTGTTTTAACACTTGAGCTAAAATATGATTTTTAAAGACATTTTAAATGTTGCGCTGCCTGATATTTGCTGCTCTGTCTGTTCTGATGTGTAACTCAGTCTGTGGGAAACAGCTGACTGAAACCTTTAAAGGGTTCGGTTGGATTTTATTTTTTTAAATTGGTTTTATGCTGAGCTGTTATCAAGTTTCGGTTACCTGCAGAAGTGAGAAATCATAACTGAGTTTGGAGAATCAGAAGTTTTCTCAGCACTAACATCTGGTCAGGTTCGGGTCAGTTCCAAATAACTTCCAATTTATGATTAAATTTTACATTCTGGATTAGATCAGATTATTCAGATATCATTTTAATCACAGATCAGATGTTTAGTGTGTATATTATACATTTTTACTTTATTTGCTGACGTGAATTTAGATCTTTATTTTTTTAAAACTCTTTAAAGATGTCAGTAAGATCTTGTGGGTTTTGGTCAATTATTACAGTTCGTTAAACATTCAAAAAATCAAGTATGGCTACAAATAAATCTAGATCTTTATTTTGTGTGGATAATTGATGCAGTTACATGCTCATCTGGGTTAAAGTGGTTCTTTTTTGGACTCTGTTTTTTCCTGATACTATAGTAATACTGTGACCTGCAAGAGCTCCTGCAGAAATTGAATCAACCTCAGGCACATGGTTCATTAGGAGGGGAAACCCGCCTGGTGCCAGTAACAATCAGCCTTTACAGTCTGTGTCTGTAACACCAATATAACATGAACAGAAGCAGAAAAGCAGACTGCAGCCAAACGGCATGAGATTACAGGAGGATGCAGCTTATTAGTGTCAGAACACGTCATGTTGACTGTGACCCTGCAGCAGCAGCAGAAGGGAAACACAATCAGCTGAGGATTTTTCAAATTCTCTTTCTGCCTGTTTCACAGCAGGACAAGGGAAAAGAGGTGAAATGATGAGGGCTGCATTCCATTTAGAGGAAGTTTTGTTTCATAGCATTTCTTATCCCTACAGACATCTTTAGAAGTGGAATGCAGCCCTCATTAACACACCTTTACTCTAGTCAAAGTGTCTGCTGTGAAATATAAAAGCCTTTTTTGAATCTTTTTGTTTTATTCTGAAATTTTATCAGTGATTCATTGATGGCTAATTTTTAAAATACTGTTTGTGCCTGAACAGAGAGCTTGTGTTGTGCAGACCTGCTCATTCTGTTCACCACTGCTAAACAACAACTTTGTTTTTCTAAAATGTATTTTTGCTGCAGCTGTTCTGACCCTCAGGTCTTCATATTTCTCAGTATCATACTCTTCATCACATGTTCTTATTCTGAGTCACAAGGTGTTTTTTTTTTTTTTCTTGCTGCTGCTGACATGATGGAGGTTCTGCTTGTTAATGTGTGTACATAGCTGTTGCTGAGCTGTTCAGCCCCATTAGCTGTGCAGATGTTACACCTGTGACTTTTGACCTGTAAACTTAAAGAGAACATCAACACGAAGGCCAACAGCCACCTCGGTTCTCGCCATATGGTAACAAAAACAAACAAAAGTAATAAAAATGATCTGAATGGTGTCTCAGTTCCTCCCTGAGAGTCTGGAGGAGAAACAATGTTCTTACTGTTGTTCCTTCAGGATGATGTGAATCAGCAGGCATCACTGTTGGCAAGTTACAAAAATAAAATCTCTGTCTCAGTTTATGGTGGGATTTAAAAAGTTGCACATGAAAGGATGAGATCAATGTTGTTACTTTTAGTTTAGCAATTTGTGTTTAAAAATGCTGTTTGACTGCTGAACTGGGATCTGTTTATTTACTTCGTGTTGTTGGTAGTAAAAAACCAGAGGAAGCTAATTCTAGTTTGGAAAACGAACATGACAGAATGTTATAAAGTTTAGAGTTTGTAAATAATGTAAGTTTTAATGTTGTTTGTCCAGAGACTTTTTATTCTTATGATTTAAACACGCTTGATTTATATGATGCAAATTATTGGAAGTTTTTGTTGTTGTGAGCAAATTAAAACTTAATTTGGAAGACCATAAAAATTAATTTGAGCTGTACAGATCAGAGTTTTAACCAGAAATTTCTCTTTAAAATATTCTTTATAAATAATCAATCATGCTTCATCTTTTGTCATTTTGTTAAACTGTTTTGTAAAGTGGAGAGGGTGTGTGCTTTGCATGCGTGGGTGTGGATGTTGTGTCACCATGGTAACTGCCTGCTGTTTATTGGCTGACTGATGAAATGGGGAGGGGCTTCCTGAAAATGGAAGAACGTGGAAAATGTAATGTTACACCATCAAAGATATAGAATAGTAAAAGAAAAATGGAAGAAAGGAAGAAAATGTTTTCCAGCACGCCGTGACTTCAGTTAATAAATACTTTAGTTCTTATCGTGTTTAAAAACCAACAGCTTGTAACAGTTTTTATCGGATATGAGAGAAACTCAAACCTCTATAAACTCAGACCCAGTGGAGGTTGGAGAGACTCCTAATGCTGCTGGTGCACAACAGGGTGCATTGGTAAATGCCACAGCCCTTGCTTTCAAAATAAAAGCACCTTATGTCAGTGTAAAAATGGTTTATTGATTTGTGTGCAGAATTATTTAAGAATAATTTATTTGTAAACCTTGTGGGCTGGATGTGACTGAGTTATGGTGAGAATTTACACCTGAATGATGCCTCTCTCAGGTCCCTTATCAAGTCTGCTGCTTTTTTTTTTTCATTTTTTAAAGCAAAATTTCAATTCATTTCATCTACTGTAGATTGATTTTTAGACCTGCCCCCTTTTTTTTTTAGCCATCCACTTTTAAGTGCACATATCACAATATGCTGAAATGGAAGAGACAAAAAGCGTCTGACAGGAAGTGGGAGGAGGGGAGGGAGTGGCAGTGTGTGAAGAAAAGAGGGAGATAAAGAGAAGGGGGAGGAGAGCGAAGTAGCATTTGCAGCGCTGCATCATCAGTCTTCTCCCTCTACAGCAGAGAGGCAGTTCACCATCTACCTCTTCATTTCACACAAACACATTCATGCATGAACACTGACTGTAGAAGTCAAGCAGCTGAAGGAAGCAGCCATCACTGGACACACTGGACACTACAGGAGTCCTGCTCAGAGAATCTCAAGATTTTTAAATTTTTTTGCAGAGAGAGTTGTTGATGTGGAGAAGTGCTGACAGGATGGGAATTTTGGTTTTTCCTTTGTTTTGCTTTTCTGGCATTTGAAGAGTGAAAGTCGATGGCTGTTTTTAACGTCTTTGTGTCGGAGCAGAGAGTCTACCTCAGGATCTGTAGATGACGGAGGGGGTACGAGAAACAGCTGTGGTGGGAGATCGTTTTGCAGCATCAGACTGGCATCCCTTGTTCTGTGGTGGGCAACCCCCCCCCCGCCTTTCTTTTCACTTCTCACTGTTGCACACATGCACTTATTTCCCACCCAGCAGCAGCAGCTGAGTCTGGCTGCATTATGTATGTGCACCCGTGGATGACTAGAACTGTACAGACAGGCTCCCTGATGGAGGGAGAATTAATGAGGATTTAAGAAGAACAGGAAACACCTTTTTGTTTTCTGAGCTGCAAACAACTTCAGGATTTTGGAAAATGACTTTTTCTGACAAGATGACGACTCTGAGCTGAAACCAAGCGTTCGTGCCCCTCCTCTTCAATCCAAACATGAACTCTTCCTCCGATGTCAACCAAAGCACTTCTTTTGTGTTCTGTCTGTTGGGTCCTGTGGGTTATTCCCACCGGCTGGATACCTGCCTGCTGGAGGTGGCCATCATCCTCTTCCTCGCTGTGCTCATCATCACCGGCAACTTAGTGGTGATAGTTGTCTTCCATTGCGCTCCGTTGCTGCACCATCACACCACCAGCCACTTTATCCAGACCATGGCTTATGCTGATCTGCTGGTGGGCATCACCTGCTTGGTCCCCTCCATGTCTCTCCTTCACTACCTCCGAGACCTGAATGAAGAGCTTACCTGTAAGGTGTTTGGCTACGTGGTTTCTGTGCTAAAGAGTGTCTCCATGGCCTCTCTGGCATGCATCAGTGTGGATCGCTACATCGCCATCACCCGTCCGCTGTCGTACACCACGCTAGTGACGCCGTGCCGGTTGAGGGTGTGCATCATCCTCATCTGGGTTTACTCCGCCCTGATTTTCCTGCCTTCGTTTTTAGGCTGGGGAAAGCCGGGATATCATGGGGACATATTTCAGTGGTGCGCAGAGTCATGGAAGACCAGCCCGGGATTCAGCACCTTCATCGCGGCCCTCCTCTACGCACCAGCAGCGCTTACGGTCTGTTTTACTTACGGGAGTATTTTCCGGATCTGCCGTCAACACACGAAGGAGATCACTCAACGCCACGCGCGCTTCAGTTTACAGACAGAGGTCAAGAAAACGGAGCAAGGACAGCGTTGCGATGGCTGCACAGACAAGCGCTATGCCATGGTGCTATTCCGCATCACTAGTGTCTTTTATGTGCTGTGGATGCCATACATCCTCTACTTCCTCCTGGAGAGCGCAGGGCTGTATCACCACATGGTGGCGTCCTTTCTTACAACATGGCTGGCGATCAGCAACAGCTTCTGTAACTGTCTCATCTACAGTCTGTCCAACAGCGTCTTCAGGAAAGGTCTCGGCAGTCTCTTCAGCCCGTTGTTTCCATCCTGCCTCGACTGCACAGACAGTAAAAAGACTCCGTCCCCCGTCAGCCTGAAGGCAGACACTCGATGCCAAGTGTGACCTGAGTTCCATGGATTTGGTTCACTACCTTTAGAATCAGCTGCAGGGTGATGCGGGTTATTTTGGTCCCAGAGTAAATGTATTTGGGGCCCCCATCATGGTGCCTGTGCAACTGCCTGCAGGTCCTTTTAATAAAGGAGGTTAAGTGGAAAAATGTGAGTTTCCTGCTGAGAATCTGAAAGAGACCCACGGTGGGAAGGTTGATTTTGTGTGATGTAAAGATATTTATTAACACAGCTGCTGCACTTTTGAAGATTTCTTGATTCCAAAAAGGAAAGCACAGTGTGACCCGTGATGTCTGATCAGATGCAAAATGTAATGTCTTATTCATAAATCTGGGAACCACTTAAAAGAGAGATGCCTGCTCTGATTCCGTTCAGGAACTCCAGATGTTAAGTGCTGCATAAAAACTCGCTGTTAAGACCTGATAATCAGCCTGTGTGTGAGTTAAAAAGGAGATTTATTTTTTATAGAGAAAACAGAACGGTGTCTGTTGGAGCTCATGTACTTTATCAAAAGGATTCTTCTCTTTTGAAGTTTGGTGTTAGAAAGAAATTTGTTTTTACAGTCTTGGGCTTCATGAAAATGTTGATTTATGAATTAGCTTTGCTTTTTGAGATGTCGGCAGACCTGAGGCATTTTTCTGCAAAGAGTCATTATTTCCTTATTGAGGAGAGAAAACGTTGTTTTATTTTGAGATGTGGTTGAGTTTCATCCGTGGGTTTATCTGAAATTGTTTGGCGGCTCTTTAAAACAGTGTTTGACTCTTTAACTGGCTTTTATGATCGTTAACTTGTGACTGTTGTTGCAGTTTGAGTGATAAAGAGTCTTTTTAACATCTAGGATGAACAAACGAGTCTTTACTGCAAAGACTCTTCTGTTAAAGTGTAACTTTATGTTTCTCTCTCAGTCCTGCAGCAGGTTTTTACTGCTTTGAGTCGTTTGAAGACAGACCTCAAAGTTCAAAGAGAATTTTTAACAAAATGTGAACATGTGACCGTTTCTTTGTTCAAATTGTTCAGGAGTTTAAAAAGCAGCAATCTGGGTCTTTTATTGTTGGCCTAAAAAGAATCTGCTGATATTAAGTGTTTAAGGTTATTTATTTTTCACAGCTAAGAGCTTTGATATTCTCGCTTTGGTCCAGTTTGGTGACAAGAGAGTGTTTTATTCACTCGGAGGTCAGATTTCAGATCAGACTGTTGGAGCGTCTTGCTCCTGATCTCATGTATTTGTCGTTTTTGAACATGGTGCAAAAAATCAAAACAGCTCAGAAGGATAATTCAGCAAAAAATATACGACCTAAATTCTGTAGGTCTGTTTTATTTTTTTAAATTAGGTGTCTTACATCAGTGATATATGAGCAGAAATCTGTGTGTTTGTTCAGTGTTTTCTTACATTTTACCCTTGAAACGTGTTTTTATTGCAGCATGAAAGACTTTTAAAGCTTTACAGCTGAAATTTAAGCCAAACTTTCTGCATTTTGGTGCTTAAATATCTCTTAATAAAAAAACAAAGAAAAAAACAGGATGTTTTCTAAGTTTCAGATTGTAACTGATTATTATAAGGATCTGAGCATTTTATATTTGAAACGTTTTAATCTGAAAATTACCCAAATTGTTGCTAACGATGGTATCCTTGTATAAAACGAGTCTCGGTTTTTTATGCTATCTGTAACTTTGAACAGATAAGAGGATGATGAGACCTAGAATGAAATATATTTACATTCAGCTCTGACAGTTTGACAGAAAATGACTTTTTAGATTAAGATCATTTTTTTAATATACCAGTGAAGGCAGAAGCTTCATTTAATGTTAAAATGTCCCGAGATTACCTTTTTATATTTACTGACGCAGGAATAAAATTAGATGTAATTAAATTTAACAAATAAGACAACTGTCTGAAGATACTCTCCTCCACTCTGCAGTCAGTCTACAGTATGTTTGTTTTCAGTGATTCTGTCAGTATGTTAGAAACTCAGTTTTAAACCAGTTGCATGGACACAAACTTCACTCCAACCTTGATGCATGTTGTCGTATGAAACGAGAGCCTGTGAGTTCACACCTGCACAAACACAACTAACATATATTTGTATGTGTTCTTGGTCTGTAGTTTGGATACGTGTGTGTGTGCATGTGCAAGTCGTGCACCGATCTGAACCAGGTTAGTCTGAATCTGATGCGCCTCGAGCACAAAATCTGTTAAACGTCACTGTAAACTTGAATCCAGTTAGTTTCTGATACAGAAATCTAGTTTTTCTTGATTCATTCCTCCGTCTTTTTCACTGTAAATGTTCTGAACATGATTCACTCAGATTCACTTCACGTCCTCATTTTGATCAAAGTTTACTGATCGATTTCTTTATAGCAGCTTCTGTAAGAGCTGATGCTGCGTTCAGGTACAAATAGGAATTCAGATTAAACAGTAAATCTGATTAGAAACTGAAATGAATGTGCTGCTGGAGCTTCATTGATCTGTTTTTTTCCAGAAGAAATTCAGTGAAACTGAGACAGAAAAGCAAAGTTATCATCATTTTAGTTGTTTTATTTATTATTAGATTTCTAAATGAGGCTTTATTCATTATAAACACTATGTCTGTATGGTATAGAATTTGATTAATTGCGATACATTTGTACGCAGGTCAAAGTTCAGATTGAGATTTGGTTTCTGGATGAAGGTAAAATATTCATTAAATATACCAGTAACATTATCTATTATCTAATATTTGATCCCCTCCTTATTCATCAATATGTAAAATCATACAGGATGTTTCTATAAAAAAATGTTTAAATACACAGAATCAGATTGTAACTTTTTGCATTGTGGTTTTTATTTGACTCAAAACAACAAACATTCTGTGTGATTCTGGTTCCGTTTGGACCCGTGTTTATATCTCATGATGCTAATTAGAATAGTTTACTAAATGTATTATCAGTGTTGCATAAGATTTTTTTTATAAAGAGAGCAAAAACTTCCTGTTTTGAACAGCTGATAGAAAATTCCAACCTGCAGAGAAGCTTTTAACTTTCCTTCATCTGTCGCTGCTGTGAAGATAAAAATATACAAATCTGCAAAAAATGAAATGTCAAAGTTACACCGTCAGGTTGTTGTTGAGTTTATGCAACACAGCCTCAAAAACAACCCGAGTTAAACTTTACTGAAGGGCTTTAATCAGTTTAACTGTCTGATATTCAGCATGTCATCTGAACTTGTGAAATATGAATTTTTTTATCTTTATGGACGAGGGTGTTGAAATAAAATCTGGATGTTTTCTGTGTTTTGGATTCATTTTGTTCCACTTTAGATTTTGCAGACGGAATCGTCAACATGTTTAATTTAAAAGTTTTCACATTTTTGGAATTACTCAGATCCCTAAAAACACATGCAGCTCGTTTATGGCTGACGCAGTCGCATATTTTGTTGTTGCTGTTCTTATAAAACAGACTTGTTTACTTAAACGGGCCATGAAATAGTCTTGTGATGAAACGTTTGGTGAGATAAATCAGTATTGATTAGGTGGAATTCGATGGGAAATAACTCGTATTTAAAATGAAGTTGAGCATCAGCTGAAAGAAACTCAAATCAGAAAGTTTCTGGTGAAAAAGAGGTGAAATGTCGTCACACGTTTCCTTTCTTTCATCTGAAGATTGGAAAATATTCCAACAATGTCTGTAAGAGATAACGAGGATGTTAACATGTTCTATGCCAGAGAAAATGTGTGAAGAGGATCCCCAATTTTCACTGAAGATTTTAGAAATCCTCTGATTTTTATGATTGTTTAGGATCACATTCACTCATTTCCAAACTCTTAGTTTTGATCATTTTCTGGACAGTTTTGTTGGCTTGTGAAGTTTTTGCTGTTGTTAGACAAACAGAAACATTTTGATTGTAATTCTGAATTATTTCCAAAAACCCCATGAAGGGCGTTTCACCTCGTCCACGTCGAGTTTGTTGTAGGTCACATGGGAATTTTACGAAAGTCTCCTGTTGCGGCTTTGATCCCTCGATTCTAAAACATGTTCGTTTGTTTTTATTTTCCTGTGGGAAAATCACGATGTTGTCAGACTCGAACCCCGAGAGGAAATTCCTTTTTAGAGGCTGAGAGTGCCAAATTTGGACCGAGACTGAGAGCATGAGGAGGAGGTGGGAGGTTCTGGGGGGGGTTCGAGGTTAACGATGAGTGAAACATTTCATGTATTTATTTTGGAGCGATCCAGATTGTTTTCCACACAAATTCATTTCCAGAAGTGAGAAACGCGTTCTGGCATCAATGTGAAGCTTAGAGTCGATTTTACAGCTTCACATCTGTCAGAATGTGTCGACGAGCGGGAGGAAATTCTTCTGAGAGAATAAATAATGTTTGAACAGATAAGATTTAAATGATGTTTTTGATTAACAGTAAAACTGAACGGTTGGTTATTTTTGTTCATTCTGTAACATTTGGGGGTTTAATATTTAGAGTCTGGTGGTGTTCTGCTCCAAACTGATGACACTCGGTTCTTTAAACCTTCTGGGAGTCTTTGTTCTGACCCAGAGGTCAGAAGTCTTTCAGAAACCACGTGAAACACAGTGATGTTGGTCAGATGTGGGTTTCAGGTTTTAATAGGGACGATTCAAAGGAAATAAATCAGTTTATTAATTAAAGAAATTATTGTAAACAGAAAAACATAATTACCAATTTATCCTTTTACTTAACAAGTTTTTGAAAAAATTGGCATTAATTTAAAGAATTTTATTTAAAAACCTTTTGTGTTTTTGTTTTCATCATGAGAAATATTTTCTGACCTTCTTGTTTTTGGCGATCTGCTTGTTTTTCTACCAGCTGGATATCAGATTTAAACACAAATTAGTTTAGAAGACGTCACAGTAACGATCTGCTCCCAACGCTCACATCAGGGATGTACATTTACTCAAGGTTTACTGAAGACCCTCCATCTCACACACACACACACACACACACACGTGTGTTTTGTTATCCTTATGGGGACCGTCCATTGACTTCCATTGATTTTAGTAACTAGATTTATACCTAACCCAAACCCTTTTCCTAACCTTAACCATTACTGATCTATAACTAACCCTAAGACTAACTAAAACCCAATTCACACCCTCTAAAGCTGAACCCCTAACCCTAAAAAAGGTAGTCCCACGTATGAGGACCCCGTATGGTCTCCACAAGAACCCTCGGTCCCTAGAAGGATAGTAAGTATCTCAAACTGGTCATCAATAGGGTAGTAAGAACACACACACCAGTCCCACTTTCTGACTGAAGCTTCTTTTCACAGATACGATTTAGTTTTTGAGAATTTGAAGCAGGCCTGAGCTCGTGTTTAGGTCATGCCCCGCCCCCACCCCCCACGCCACAATTGAAATATCTCATGCTTATGCGTCTGACATTTGACTGACGGCTCTTAATTCTGCATAATTTCTACAATAAACGTATTTTTTTATAAAATCCACTCGCCTGATTCGTTTGAGAATGAATTTTTGCTGCGACCACTGATAACCAATAGGATCACTCCACCCTCTCACCACGCGGCTGGAGGAGTTGGTCTGTGTTGTTACAAAGCCAGAAGAAACAAGTAAAGGCATGATGCATGTAGCATTAGCATTAGCAAGGCGGATCTTCCACTGCATGGCTGCATCCTGATGAGGTCCAGGGAGGGTGTTCCATGACGGGGCCCAGGTGTGGCACAGCTGTTTGCCAGCTGTGTGTAGATGGTGAGAATAAGCTGTTGATGTATGGAGTCAACTGAGGACACGAGAAGATGACAAGGACGTTGAAAATGTTCTGAGAAAGCTGCTGTTCACGTGGACGACTCGATGTGCAGTCATGTGATTTGTTCCATGTTTTCCAGATGAGTTGTGATACAGTCCCGTTCTGATTGTGTTGGTCATGAGAGCGTTTTCATCATCCATCAGGAAGAGGAGAAACATTCTGTACAGGAAGTAACTCACATAATAAAAACATGTTTATCTGTTGAATCTACTGGAGTCTGAGATTCAGTTTTACTTGACGGTGGTATTTTTACCCTTCAGACCTCCGGCAGCAGCCTCGGACTCCGGGTTTAAATGAGGCGTGTCGACAGATTTAACAAACCATTTTAGGAAAACAGAATGCAGAAACCCCTAAATGTTTATACATCATAAAAATATTCTAAATATCTGAGCGTGTCTTCAGTTTGTATGGAGTCTGTTAAACACATGAACGCTTTAATGATGGCAGCGTGTTTCTCCTTCATGTTCCTGACAGCTGCATCTTCTCCAACACGTCGAGTTCCAGGAGGTTCCAGCTGCACCGAACGTCTCTGCATGTTAATGATAAACTCAAAGATCTGAAGAATTACTGAAACATGGAAATCATCAAAGTACAGAAAAGGTCTAGTTGTTACATCATGATGTAATACTTCAGTTTACATGGAGTAAATGTAGTAACAGTCAGTTTAATAAATACAAATAAAATCAAATTTCTAGACATTTTAAAGAAACATACCACTGAAGAAAGACTAGAAAATCCTGGTTAGTGCAGTGTAATAAAAAATAATTAAATATATATTTTTAATTGTGTTAATATTTGAACCCATGAATTTTGGTGCATCTGTTGATTTATTTAGATGTGATTACACATTAACAGCATTTAAATGTTTTTGTTGTATTAGAGAGAATTTTCTGTTATAACCATAATTTCTAAAAAAAAAAAATGTAAGAAATCTTCCATTATTTCATATAATCTTAACTAAAACTTTGAAAACGTTTTAAAGTATTAATCTTTTCATTCAAAGCCGAGTCGTGTGACATCTGATCTCAGGTCAGTTGTTACGTGTGACCATTTAATCTGATTTAAAAAAAATAAATGACAGTAACTATAAACTGACTGAATGAAATTCTAAATTTCAACCGTTTAATTAGATATAATCACCTTCATCAGACTCACAGCTTCATGTGAAGAGCTGAACTAATGAAATCAGTATAATAAACAGCAGGAAGTACCGAGGCAAAAATAACTGAATCAGCTGGCCTTTTAAGGTTTTTACAGTTTAAAATGAGTCTTTTTTTCAGTGATGAACTCACATGACCTCTCTGAAACTCGACATATGAGCTGTTTTGGCAGAAATGGGCTGCAGCTGTTGCATTAACGAAGACGACTGATTAGAGTTAAAACACTCCGCGCCGTCCCGGTCCAGTTAACTTGTGCACAGACTCGTCACATGGAAACTTTACTAGAATTTTGTTTTTATAGAAACTTTTGGACTCTCCAACTTTTAAACACCAACTTCTGACTTTGTTTGAAGAGAATCATGAGTTTTCTGTTTTTCTGTCGGTGACCTAAACTGATTAAATCAAACTCAGATTTTTGTTTGTATAAAAATCTGTTTCAGGACTTTTAGCAAACGACTGAAACATGAAGATAGAAATCAAACCATAAGAGAGCCGAAACTTTTAAATGATGCCGCGTCGTCTTTGGGGTTTTTATTTTCTTTTACCATTAGACATACTTGACTTCCTGTTACCTTTTCTTCTGCTTCTTGTTTTGTCTCCACCTTCCAGCAGCAGCACAGTCGGAGTTCAATCTATTATTCAGTGAGGTTTCACTACAGAACACGAGCAGAACATCAATAATAGAACCAGCAGCTAATTAATCTTTAAGAACCGCAGGAGGATCATCAGTAGACCATTACAGAGACGATGCAGCGTGTTTGTGTTAATGTTGTGGGAAGAAAAATCAGTTCTGTCACAGAACTGAAAACTGGTGCTTGTAAACTTGTTATAGAGAGTTGGTTTGTGTTGGATGTGCACGCACGCACGCACGCACGCACGTGCTCACACAGAGCCCGACCTGACTGGTTCAGGACTGGAGCTTTCACATCACACTGTCAACTTTAATATAAATGTAAATTTCTGATTATTTAATTAAAGAACATATTTGTATGTTCTACCAGACGTCTGCTGTTTGTTGCTGTTTGTCTCTTTAGAACCCGGTTCAGGTCTTTTGAAGCAGGTGTCTCACCTGTCGACGGCTCTTTGAACAACCTCAGTTCGTAGTCCGTATCATCATCCCTCCACCATCATGCTGTCAGTTGGTATGACACGTTCACTTGATCTGCTGTTTGGTTTTTACTGAATGTGCTGCTGGTCTCATTTTGTTAAAAGAACATGTCTCCTCCACAAGCCTGAGCTGTGTCCACCTGTCCTGTCCCAGTTACACGTCTCAGCAGGTCAACAGTCTGAGATGGACTTCTCGGACTCTCTGAACATCTTAAGTTGAACATTTTGGGATTGTCCCTTTGGAACTTGCTAATGTTTTCTACTTGTGAATAATTCTGACTGTAGAATCATCACCTTAAATCTTTCACACATCGATGAGCAGCAACATCTGGATGCTTCAGACCTGCAAACTGCACAAACTCCAGCTTGTCTAGATGCTTACAGTTATGATCCGCCCTGTAGAAGCAGTGAGGACGGAGTCAAACCAAAGTGTTTCTGATTTTGGGTTTAACTCTGATTAAATAGTGACTCAGTGATATTTCCTGTTTTGAGGTTTTTATTTATTCACTGTAGTTTTGTAACAGAACATTTAAAAGTTATGATCTGATGTATAAAACCTTGAAAATGTAAGTTTTTATTTAATATCCAAATTACGAATTATGTTCAGCCAAAAGAGCACAAGCCTGTCGATAGGTTTTTATTTTTTGTTTATTTCTCTTGTTTCCACTCAGAAGCTTCTTGTGGGGAAACATCTTTTATTTTGGGCTCCAGTTTTATTGATGGACCTCCGGCTGCAGCAGCACAATGCAGCTCAGTGTTTAAAGAAACAGCAGCTCTGTTCTCAGTTTGTCTCGTGATCTGCAGGTGCAGCTGCATTAAAAACAAACCAGAAAGTCACAGACGCTGCGATCGCACTGCAGGTCTGACGCTGTCAATCACAGCTTTTCTATCCTGGATGTTTGTTTATGCAGTGAACTGCCATCTCTAAATTACATTCTAATACTAAAAAAATCAAGGAATAACACAACTGTTTCTTCTCTGAGAGAAAATATAAACATTATACTAAAAAGTCTTAATGCTTTGCTTTGATTTTTAGGGTTCATTTAATGTTACTGAGAAATATGATGTCTAATAGAATCATCAGTCTGCTACTTCTTGCAAACAGCTAATATTAAATCATAAAACCCTGACAGTGTTGATATTGTGTCTGAAATAAGGAACAAGTCAAAAGGAGAAAAATAGTTTTGATTTAAGATGTTTTCAGTTTATGTGAAGGAAAAAAGTAAAATGTCTGACTAATGTCTACGTTTTTTTTTTTTTTTTTAAGTTATGAGAAAGTTTTAAAACCCGTTAGTCTGAGCTTCTAGATTGCTGCCATCTAGTGGTTTCACTGAAACTTGCTGAAAACAGAGACATTATGTCCAGCAAATTAAAATGTGAAGTTTTGATCTGCTCCTTTCACGTTCGTCTTATTTTATCCAACTTTCCTGCACAAAGTCTAAAACACCAGTCCTTCATGATGTTTGTGCTAATTATCAGTTTGATTTTCTTCTTTTCTTTATTTCTACTTGAGTCTGTTTGTCTTCAATTCCTCGCTACATTCCTTTCTGTTTTTTGCGAGGCTGCAACTTTTTTCATCATTTGTTTTTCTTGTTCTTTTCCTGTTTTATTTATTGCTTCTTGAATATGTATTTCTTTTTATTGCATGATGCTTTTAAATGTTTTTTTTCTGGTTTAGCATCTTTTACTAGTTTTGTTTAGTTTTATTTTGCCTCTTTCTGACATTTAATCTCATTTCACTTGAGCTTTGAACTCAAACAGCTTCTGCTAGAAAAGTTGACGCATTATCAGGTTTTACCAGCAGAGGGCGCTGTGGTCACACCTTCAAGCTTTTACTTTGATAAAAATGTGCAGTTTGAAAAGCTCTTGCATTCTTTTGAAAGGAACAACGTTTAACTTATTTATGATACAAACAAGAAATGTTAAAATCTGGAATAAAAACAGGAGTTTCCTCCTTTCTGACTGCCGTTTCTGTTTAAACTTGTTTTCATAAGATTTGCCCTTTTGAAGAGGGATACATGTAAATAGAAGTTAATGTTTATAAGATTTATTGTTTTAAAACAAGAAAACCTAAACTGGCTTTCTAATCTTTTTAGATTATATCACGTGTCATCATTCCTAAAGGGACCAAATTAAAATATTTGTTTTTCCAACTCCTTCCTTCACTCACATCAGTGTGTTTGCTTCAGGTTAACAAGATAATTCAACTTTAAACTTCATTCTTTCCCCGTCGTGGCTCTTAGTGCTGATTTATGATGACAAAATGCCGTCAGTGAGGGCAGCATGTCCCTACGTTGCGTAATCCAACACCTTCTGGCTTCTTTCTCCTCTAAAAATACCATCAGGATCTGGACCTCCATCTGATACCGTCCTGGCTGCCTGCTCTAACAACAAACACAAAACATCTCCATCGATTCTGTCTCTCTCAGTGGCGTTGTGCTGTCTCCAAACAAGAGAAAAGATCTGAAGTTTAGTGTGTAAAGTGTGTTTGAGGTGAAGGAATGTGAAGCAGCCTGCTGCTCTCTGCAGGCTGCAGTCGAGCTGATGTCAGCTCAGGTTGGTGTGGAGGTTCCTCTCTGGAGACGACTGGAGGTGGATGTAAACAGCAGACTATAACAATCTGTTTACACAGTCAAAAAACTGCAGAAACTTTCAGCTTTAATTTCATCCTGCATGTTAACAGACTGAAGGGTTTTAAAGGCTTAAAATCACCCGGGGATTCATTTAGTCTTGTTTTTCTTTCATTAGGAATAAAATGGTTCGCGCTGTAAACAGTCTGTCCTCTCAGAATGTTTATCAAATGATTGTGATTACATGTTGCACAGAAAACATCTTCACAGATTTAATGTGGAATGTCTTGTTTGGCTGATGTTACAGATGCAGTGTGACCTGGAATTGAACCATCACGTTACGGGACACAACCACCTTACGGTTTTATCCTGTAAGTACACAGTTACCTTGATTTGATGTCCAGTCCCTGTCTGATGTCCAGTCCTGGCCCTCCAGGGCCACCGTACTGCTTCCTCAGCTCATCTTAAGTTCTGTAAAAGCTTGTTATTGACCCGTTGATTCAGTTCAGGTTTCATGAAGCAGATAAATAGATAAAAACTGCAGGATTGTGTCCCTGGAGGACCAGGACCAGGACCAGGACTGGACACAGTTTTTGATTGTCTGGCTCTTAATGGCATCTCTGTAGTCGAGCATGAAACAGAGTGTCATTAATTTGATAAAAATTTACACACTTTAATACAGAAATGACAAAACTTAATTAACAGTTCCATTATATTTATTTATGAAGGCTTTACAATCATTTTGAGGCCAGTGATTACCAACATTCTGATTTATTTATTTTACTAACAAATCTGTTGTTTGACATAAAACTGATGGACATTTGATTTAAAGGGAAAAACAGAATAAAAAGCTAATTTAAAGATCATTTTCAAACTTTCCTGACTGAAAACTCACTACTTGACCTTCTGTATGCAGGAATGTTTAATTCAGGATTATATACCATCATATCAGTACAGTATTAGAGACGAACTGTAAAATGTTCTGATACATATAAGTTAATAGAATTGTGGTTTAAATACAAAGAACTTTAAGTCACGATTATTTACATTAATAAATATTGTTTCTTCAGCTGCTGCTTGTTTATATTCAAATCTATTAAAATGTATTCATGTAGAATTAAAACACGCGTGTACGTGTAGATTGCAGCTGTTGTATTTACAGTTTGTCACATTGAGATTCAGTCCCGATGTCTCGAGCCCCCCCGAGGCCCCTGAAGGCAGTCTGAGTATTGCTTTGTGTTTTATTGACATTTCCTGCGAGCCAGCAGGGTGAAGTAAAGTCTGGACTACGTCCTCCCACTTCACTGAAACCAGACCTGGACTTGTGTCGCCCCAGGTGTCGTCGTCTTCCATATCGCTTTTATTATTGCTGCTGCCTGTGACGTGGAGATAACTGGAAGGCGCTGGCAGAGTTTAATAAAGGCGAGAGATTAAATGGGAGGTCAGAATCCGGTCCTGGTACATGTAGGGGTCAGAACAGGTCCTGAGGGCCCAGGTGGATGATTATAGGTGTGGCTATGGTCTGCGGCTGGTAATAGGCACTGTCGATGTACAGACCACCTGCAGACAGGGTTAACAGAAATCATTAATCATAAATTGGACACAAAGTATTTTCCTCTAAATCTGGAGTAAAATTATTTTCTGATATTTTGATCTGCGGAACCGACAAACTTCTCCACATCCTTCTGTCTCTACTCCATGTCTGACCTGAGACTGAAGCATGAGTGCACGTACAGATCTGTAAAGATCTTTATGATGGTTGAGGAGTTGGTTTTCTAATTTATTTTATTTAGTGTGTGTGTGGGTGGGTGTTCTACAGTAATTTAACCCTCTAATCCCCGACAGGTTGAGGGTTAATGGAGATTTGAATCTTCAGCCTGATTATTTGGATTCCGAGTCTCTTGGATTTTCCTTGTGATGAACAGATAAAACTGAACATCTGTTTTATCTAATCTGTTTTCCTCCTCCTGTAGCTAATTCAGCGTATAACCCTCAGACCTGAGATGTTTCATCACTGTTATTTAGCTGATTGTTGTTGTTTACAGCCAGCGAGTGTGAAACAGCCACACAGAATTTTTAAGGATTATTAAAGTGGTGAAGGTCTAATTACACTGAGACTAACAGCAGGATATTTTATTTCACCAGGTGTTGGTCAGATTAGAATCCTTCCAGGTTACAGTTTTAACTTAAACTGCATGTTAAACTCTCTGCAGTTCAGCTGTTCTGTATATTTTAGATTGTTCAGAAATCTATGCATGAAAAATAGGAAACAATTACAGTGATCCAGTCAGAACATAAAATCACTTAGTAAATAAAAACAAAACAGAACCATATTTGAGAAAAATATTTATTTAAAAATATTTTTACCTACAATCAGGTTGAAATAGATCTTTCTGAAAATATTTGAACACAAAATGGCTCAACAGCAAACAAAAGAAAAGCGTCTCTGTACAGTTAGTTGATCTTTGTAAACTTGTTTATCTTGGAAAAATAAAATTATAAAACACCCACAAAAACATGGAGTGATGGTTAAAGGAATATCCGACCTCCAGTCAGAAACACTAACGTTCTAACTTTGGTTTTATTTCCCAGGAGTCACTTTTTCACTGCTGATTTTTATTAGGTTATTAAAACCTAGTGGCTGTCAATCATGGAGGGTTGATGGTTCAATTTCATTGCCCTTCCTGGTAAAAAGGAGCAATTTCTTTCTGTAGAACCCGTTCAGATGTGGGATCATTAAAATCATTGAGTTCTGGTCAAGACGGCACCAGTTAATGTTTACAAGTTTATGAAATAAATAAACATCATGCGCACAGATTAAAATTAAACATCACAAACTGAAACTGTGTCTAACATGCTGCTTCTAAACCACCTGAGAATTAAACAGCTGCTCTTACTAAACACGTACGAGTGTTTGCGTCTGCAGTGACTTTATATCTTCAGAACAGTAAAACATCTGGCGCTCTATTCTAATATACATGTTTATTAACAGCAAGCGCTTGTTTTATCTGTGCCGCCTGTCACTCGTTGGCTGACTGGATTTTGTTCCTAGAAGTTGTCGGTACATTCAGTCATTGTTCTGATTGTAGGAACTGATTATTTTGAGAAGATGTTTGTTAAACTTTGGCTCACAGGAAACAGAGTGTAACATGAAGGTTACTGAACATACATCAAGCGAGCGAGCGAGTGAGTGAGGGAGGATATTCCTTTAACAAGTTGGTTGGGGTCGGTCCTAATAAGGGTAGAGATGAGTGACGGGGTAAGCTGTGGGGACTCTGATGACAGGGACAACTACTGAGGGCAATCTGGAGGGAAAACCTGAGGAAAAGCCAAGAAAAGAAGCTGAAATGTTGGGACGAAATGACCAATGAATGAATGATTATTAATCAGGCGGTGAAACTGAGTTTACCGTATGCAGGAAGGGCGCCTGCAGGGCTGTAGCCATAAGGAGCACCAAAACCTGTGAAGGAACAAAGATTCTGTGTTAATCTAGTTCAGCTGAAACAAGCGCATAATTAATCCAGTCTCTGTTTTCAATATCACTTCACTTAAAACGTCAATCAGCTGAGAAAATAAATCACAATAACTGTACATTAAGTTCCAAATTATGACAAACACAAATTAAACTGCTAAAACGTTCGTCCCAGGACAAGAAAAAATTCTTAATACTGACAGGAAACATTTTTTTCTGACCCTCTGTCACATCTTCACCATTCGAAAAGCAACTTACACCAATGTTTTCTGATGTCAGGCTGCAGCTATGGTTTAAGAAGTGTTCAGGTAGTGACTCACCTGGTGGGATGTACCCATGTGTAGGTGGGGAGCTGATATACGGTGCTCGGGGGATCACTGGGACTCGTGGTGGTCGGGCAGCGAGGGTTGGGATTGTCAGCACAGAGGTCATGGGTCGCTTTGGCTACAAGCATACGGATCAGTTCAGAGAAAAATCAGGCCTCTGTGTTTTGCACAATGTGTACAAACTTGTAGAAAAATCTTGTTACACTAGTATTTTTATAAGTGGGAGGAGTTTATTTACTCACTGGAGGGTTGGGCCTCTTCTTCTTGTTGGTTGCAGTCTTTGAGCCGGAGAACAAGCTGTTCAGAGCAGCGAGCGCTGCACTGGCTTTGGCTACTTTTTTATTGGGACCAGTTCCCCGAAAAATCTGCTTGTCCACCTCCACCTGTTGTAACCAACACAGACGCCATTCTGAGAATCTAGAACAACTTGATTTCTGATCCACTGGAAATTTCAGACGTTGAAATGTAGAAGTTTGTCAGTGAAACTAAAGAAGACAATTCTTGTACAACTGCTCAATATTTAAAATGATCATTTAGCATCAAGTTTTTTAACCAGTGAGTTGAAACAAATACAAATCTGCACTCAGCATCTTTAAAACTAAGAACACACTGTGACTTACAGAGTTTGCACTAGCTGAGGACAATCAATACAACTAGTTGGTACAGAAACATGTTGGTGTGTGTGTGAGGGGAACAACGTCGAGCTGAATGTCATAAGCTGAATCTGATGGTTACTTTAACCTGTCAATCATGCAGGCACAGATGTAAAGTCTGTTAGTGTGTCCCCAGCTTTATGCTAAAGTTAAGTTCAAAGTGCAGTTTGATTCCAGTAACACAGCAGTGACATGAGACCTTTAAAACCTCACAGAACTTCAGCTGGTGATTTGATGGGAATAAATTGGTTTCATGTTCAGCTGTCTTTGCTGCCACTTGAAGTCATTTTGACACGCAGGAAGCAGCGAGCTGCTGAACATCAAACACATTCCCTCTTTCATCAACTGCTAATAAGACCGATTGAAAAAAGAACAGGAAATCTATCAGTCTAAGAAACCATTCAGTGTGTGTGATTTCATACCTCAATGATAAAACGTTTGTCATAACTGCTTCCACTTTCTGAAATCAGCTCGTATTTCAGTCCACGCCGCTTCTCATTCAGCTCCATTACTGGGTTTTTCCCTCCTGCTGTCAGGATCGGACCCGGAGCTCTGGACTGCAGACAGAACGGATCAGCTGGAGGTTTTAAACTTCACTTAGCAGCATACTGAAATGTATCCAGTAAATGTAGCTGCTCTGGCAGTTAAATCAGAAAACAAATCATAAAAATACTTTCAGGAAGCAGCAGGTAAAAAAAACCTCTCTACCAGGATGGAAATAAAAAAAATTAACAGTTAGATATTTAGTTTTCTGTACTTGTCAGATGTTTAATGATGTGTTGCTGATATTTTACTAAATGCAGGTGGGTTTTTTGCATCAGGTGTGTGTGCGTGTCTCACCTCCTGTGTCTCTGTGCAGGAGGTGACGGATGTGGCGCTGGAGCTGGTGGACATCCTGTCATTCTTGCCTTCACCATCAGACTTCTCATCAGCGCTCAGCGAGTCTAACTCTCCGTCACAGCCGAGCACAAAGCCCAGAGCCTGCAGCGCCTGAGTGTGAAGCAGAAGAGTCATGTTTTATAGGTATGAGTGTGTGATCACTGTGATGAGATGTTTGTGTTGCTAACAGAAATTTATTTTACAACCTTCAGTGAAAACAAATCTTTTTCTTTAATATCGTGAGTCTCTGAATGAAACGCTCCACAAATTAACTGTCACATCTGTCTGAGGTGTCCCTGAGCAAGGCACTCACATCTCAGCTGCTGCAGCACAGTGGACACCACTGTCCTGCAGCCATGATCAGTAAGAGCTGTATTATTTCCTGTTCTTTTATTGATCCAAGACTTTGGCTGATTCTTTGTCTCAGTTAACATGATGGAGGATGAATGTTCAGTTTGTGTTTCAAGCCTTTGACTAGAGTTCTCTGTAATTATGTAGGTCATTGGTTGTAGAATACAAACTACACCTCAGTGAATGTGGTTTTAAGTGTTTGTGTGAAGACGTCATTTAAAATGATGCTTAACAGGAAAAAATGCCCCGAGTTCTGAAATAAACCCCCAAACTTTCAAATATCTTTCAACCTATTGTTTATATATTTTAACTGTTCATTTGTTGAGCTTTAGAAAGATGCTCCAGTCTAAAGTCAATACAACTTCCTAATAATAGTGACCCTTTCTATTCTCTCAGTACCTTTAGGGCCACTTGCAGCTTGGCGGTTCTTTTGGAATTTCCAGTGGCTTGGTAGGTGGTTCCCTCGATCTCCACGGACATGGTGAAGACAGGAGCGTGGACTGGGCCAGACTGGGACAGCAGGCGATACTGAAGGCCCGGGTGGATCTGGTTCAGACGCATTAGAGCATTCATGGGATGGTTTGGATCAGTCATCCTCCAGTCCAGAACTAAAGCGGGGAAGATGCCAACGTTAGCTGAAAGTCATGAAGTAATTTCTTCTTTTTTAACAGCAAACTGATGAAAGTTTATAAATGTATCTGTGAGATACTGATAAAAGTTAATTTGTTTTTTAATTTGATCACAGCTGTGAGTGAACAGCAGCATTGTTCTGAACTCGCCGTGTGAGCCAACGGTGCGGTTTGGACAATCAGGATTAAAGTGTAGCTCTCTGTGAAGATGGAAACAGATGCTGTGGATGAAGGTGAGGGAGTGGGGATTAGAGGGGGAGGTGTTAATTTACAGTGTGTGTGGCAGGAAGTGGCTGCAGCCAGCAGCATTAACCCTTGTCTATCTCTGCCTCTTGTGGCCTCCTTTAACCTTAAAGCAGGTGATCGTCCCAATGACAGCTGATTTTATTAGTGACACCAACAGACACAACCAGAGACGTGGGGCTAGAAGCTAAAACAGGACAGTTTAGAGCTGCAACTAAAACGTATTTTCCTCTTTAAATCTGTTCATTATTTAGTGAAATGACACCTGTCCAAAGTAATATTTGAAAGTTCTAGTCAACATCATTCTGTGGATGAAATACATGCATCAGATCTTTGTATTTCAGTTTTTTTACTTCAGTTCACCTGGATAAAGTCATCGATGCAGGTTTCAACTGATGAATTCTGTTGTAGTGAGACTCAGTGGAGGTGAGGCTCCAATGTGGTAAAAAGGACCACAAGTGCTGCAGAATAAAAACCTCCCTATCAGAGTGTCTGAGCTGCTTTGCTGAATGAATTATATTTGATCCTTAAGCAAGTTTTTCTGAGTAAAATACTGCCTATTGTTGACTTTACAGTGTTTCTGATGTAGGAGAACAAATCAAAATACCTTGTGATATATGAACACTAACATACATCACAACAGACGCCCAGCTGTAAATGCTTCCTCACGTTAGAGATGTTCCAACACTTAACCGTCTTTTCTACAAAACTTTCTTTTTCCACATTATGAACTCAATGAAGAACAAATGCTCTGTAATGATTGAGCAGCGCATCATGTGACCTTGTTCCTGGACACACAGATCCTTTCTGACCTGAACACAGGAGCTGATTGATTCGTGATGCACTCTGATTGTTTCTGTTCACGCTGACTCACAGCTCTGAAGAAATCTGATAACTTCACACCATTTTCTTCTTCAAGGATACATCTCACCTAAGGCCACTGCTGTGAGAATAATAACTTCTTTGTCAACTGGTTTCATGCAGCAGGGAGACTGATGCCGCTATAAGATGGAGTGAAAGGATGAGCTGCTGACACAGTTCACTGCAATAAACTGGATTTATAATATGATCCTGTGGAGATACAACACATGGTATTTTAGACCACAATAGGTTATTTCAGGAAGGCTCAAGGTATTTTCCATTTAATAATCACATTCCCAGAAATAAGCTATTGGATACTTTTTAACCTGTTTGGTTCTATTTCACACTGAAACAGTCTTTTACATTAAAGCCTGTACTGAGAAACACCTTGTTTACAGTAACAGTGTTTAGACAGATTTAACACACACACAGTGTGAGAGGAGGATTCTGCCCTAACATAGTCCTCAGTCACCATCTATTTGCTGCTTTTAGACAGAGTTTTCTGTCTGCAGGGAATGTGACGAGTTTGACAAGTGCAAGTTTCACAAAATGTTTTGGTTGTTTAACATGTTCATTACAGAAAACAGTTTTTTTCCCTCTCAGTTGACTCTTTATATGTCATAAGGGTGTCGCAGCCACAAGTGTACTGACTGGAAACACTTTCAATCAGCATGATTTGCTTAACTGATGTCAAACACTTTAACTGCTGTTTATAAACTTACAGAGCTGCTAATTCACACAGTGGGAGTCAGAAAGATCTCGACACACTGATTTTTCTTTCCTTTCTGGGACAGTTTAGAATTAGGATATTTGAATTTACATAAAAGCATCAATCAAAATTAAGTGAACATAAAGGTATAAGTGAATGAGAATGATCCAAGAAACACAAATTAATGTTAATATTTAGTGCGTTTGATTTAACTGTGTGCTGCTTCTCTGTTCCAGTGTTTCAGAGAGCTGAAACCAGCAGGTCAAAGTTACCTTTCATCCTTTTGATGAAGTCTCTGTCCTCCAACCCCACGTCCTCTCGCAGTCTCTTCTGACAGCTGCCTGCAAAGCAGAAACACACAGAGTGATCAAATCAGATCTCACCTTAACATGCCACTCCTAATTCTTTTACTAGGTTCTAGGTTCACTAGGTAGGTCTCTAGGGTCTATCTAAACAGATGACTTACAGAAGGTACAAAATAAAAGTGAAAACTAGTAAAAATTGTGTTAAAATAAACAAGGAAATCAAGTACACACATGAATGAAGGCAGATGAGACGATGCACACAGAAACCAGCAGTACACAAACCTTCTAGCACCCTCGACAAGGGCTTGCTAGCGGGCAGAGGATCCATATTCAAGACCTTGTAAAGTTGTCCAAATGCTATGAGACGTAATGCATGCTGAAACAGAGCAAACAGAATATAGACTCATTGCTGTGGTGGTAAAACCCTCCAGCACTCACAGGAAAGCAGAGGAATAAACAGCCACAAAGATACCAATTATTTTCCAATCAATAACTTTAATTATCTAAGAAACTTGTGGAAGCAGCTCAGTGTTTTCGTGTAAACCCACTAATTCCACTGGGGGAAACCTCATGCATCATAAACACTTTGTGAGTAAAAACTGGAAGATGGAAATATAGAAAAATAGTCCCAGACTTCATCAAACTCCAGAGAACAAAGACTGGAACAGAGTGAGAGCAGTGGAGATGAAATTGAAAACATCTTCTTATTAACCAGCACTGAGCCACATTTTCCACCTGGGGGGCAGACTTTGTTGTTCTGTGTGCTCTGCAGTAACAGTGGCTCTGGTGGTAATTGTGCTGGTGTAAACAAGAAAGTGTTCCCATGCTCATTGGTTGACTAATTAGGCTGCTGGTTTGTCAGGCCTCCACAGTATGAGGTCAGAGTCCGTCTTTCTGTGGACACTCAGCTATTTATATCACATACATGAGTGTGTGGCTTTAGAGGACTTGCTTTAAATAATCCTCCTTCAGTTACTGCAGCAGAAACACGTAGTGCTTGAGCAGTTTACCGGAGGAAAACGCTGACTTTGGTGCAGCAGTCAGAGAGGAAGTACACCCAGGTGGAATGATTCTTAATCAGGCAGGCTAATGACTGCACTAAGTTCAGTGAGCTTCTGGTTTTGAAGATGCAAAACAGGAAAAGAGGTTTTATAATGCTCCAAGGGGATCATGTAAAGAGAAAGCTCGTCAAAAAACACATGGGTGTAAAAAGTTTCTAAAATCAGAATCTGGAGGGAGTTGTGCAGAACTAATTGATCTCTTGGGACAATCTTGGTTTCTAAACAACACTTACAGAATTTAAACTGAAAGATATTTAAACTTTTCAAGCTGCACTCAAGCAATAAAATAATCCAACCATATGTTAATGTGTCTATAATCAGAGATGAAAGGACACCAGTCAAACACAAGCGTAGGAACATTGTAAAAAGACACTTCAGTTCTGTTGGGTGTCATGTATGTAATCATTAAATAAAACACTGTTGGCTGCAGGGCAGAACGCTGCTGCACGGACTTACCTGTGCGTTGTGTGTGATGGCATCAGCCTGTTGGACGCTAAGGTGGGACAGGACGTCTCTGGGTTCCCTCTCACAGGGGTCATGAACTCCTGGACCTCCTGTGATGAAAACACATGTCAGTGTTTAGACAAGAGACAGAAACTGTCCTACTCTTTATTTCTACTGACAGTGAACAAATAATTTACAGATTCTAACAATTTTAATATCTGATATGTCTTCTGTAAAGAACATGTCCTCCATCTTTCTATGGAAAAACTCAAAGGATTCAGTGCAGAAGAAAAAACCTCAGCGATGTTAAAAACCCAGTCACGTCATCACAAAGACTAACTAACTGCTCCACACTGATCAAAAGAACAGCTGAAGGTTTCCCAGATGGAGCCTCAGAAAACAAGAAGTGATGAAAAAATGTACATCTGAAGACGTTTTTCTGTTTATTGGAGCCAAATAAAAAAATATTTATGCATTTGGACTGTTACAGAATAAAAATGAGCTCTCTGATGTTAAATGTTCATAAGTAAGAAAAACACTTGTTAAAGTCAGCTGAGTGAACTATGAATTAAATCAGCATGTAAGTGAATCTGAACTGCAGTTTCGTAGCAGTGAACACAGTGAAGGTTAAATCCAGGTTTGTGTATTTCAGCATTTTGCTTTCCGTCAGCCTGCCCAAGGCAACTACAATATGTAGTTTATCACCATCAGATCTGTAAGTGTGTACATGAATGAATAAATAAACTGAAGTGCTTTGTGAGTCATCTGACTTAAAAAGTTTTACACAAGCTCAGAACATTTACCATAATACAATATCTAACTTGATCTTCAATATAATTGTTAATACCATGAGGAGAAAAATAATGAATAACAAGAAAGAATTGTTGCTGACGTGAGTGAACGGGGAGAAATGGAAACAATATTGCTGTTGATTTCAGTAATTAATTCATTATTGGATAATTTTTTGTAATTTTTAAACTTTAACTTTCTGCTTTTATTATAAAACAAATGTTTCTCCAGTTTATTTCTGCACCTTTATACTGTACAAAGACTAAACTTTAATAAATGAACTCTTCAGCCAACTGCATCAGCTGTTTTTTCCTGCTTAGTTTAGACAATAAATCAAATATTACATTCTGCTTGTTTTCTTCACTACCTACAAATTTAAACTTTATCATGACTCAGATTTGATGTAAATGTTATTATAAGAGTTATATTTGGTTCTGAATTATCTCTGACCTCCTGCAGTTTCTAGCAGAGAGAAAAATCTCAATCTGACTGCAACTAAAGAACAGAGCCAAGAGGTCTGTTCACTGACCTGGTAGGAGAATCCCTGAGGCGATGCACTCCATGACCCGACGAAGGGCTTCACCTGGGCCCAGCAGTCGATTACAAGTGGCAATGGCCTTTTCACAGATCAGCTCTAATGGCTACAGAGAACAAATAGAAAGACGAGGACACAGTACATAAAACTCAGTTACAGTCCTAAATATTAGTTTTAAAGGATTAAAAGAAAAGAAAATATTCTTCTTCTTCATAAAGGATCTAGTTTGTCAAACAGCAGGTTCTGTGCATCAACTTGCTCTGATCCTGTTGCTGTCACCTACCCATCCTTTGAGAGGCTGCCACACTGGCAGGCGGTTGCACATGTCTCTGAGAATCCTCAAAACGATGACACAGGACTTGAGGTCTGTGACCCGGGCCTGAGGGGACAGATGGACAGAATCAAAGTATTTCAACAAGACGGAGACGAAGTGACAGAGCTGCATTTTCATGACTCTTGAAACTTCAATATGCTGCCAGCAGCACAACAGGAGGCTGAATTTAACTTTCATCTAGATGTAAATAAAGTGCAACAGATTCAGGGGAGAAATAATGTTAGTTATCACATTTTAACAAAGATTTCTGGTCCAATTAGACTCAAATTTTAAGCAGGTTTCCTGTGGCCTCATTCATCGTGGAATGAGTTTTTATTCTGGATTTTTGCAAGTTCTTTTTGTAAGAACCTTTATTTATTCTAAGCTTATCAACACAACCCTTTATCAAATTTAGAAATGTTCTTTCTACATTCTGCAAGTTTTATTCAGTTTAAAAAAAACTATCCATCTTCGTTTTTTCTTCACAGGGAAATAAATTTGTAATCTCTCAGCTCGTCATTATTTTACTATCTACATGTAGAACATTACACGAAGCAGAGAAAAGCAAAGCAAGAGTAAAAACAACAGAAAAACTCCTTTATGAGGTTTAATCAATCAGACTGGAATATTTTTAACAGGAAAAAATAAAATATTGCATAAACATGGTTTTGTTGATTATATTTGGGGTGAGGCGCCCGTATATTCAAGCTCAGATTTTAGAAGACACGATGCTGGTACTGGAGGAAAGAAGCTAAATGAGGGACCATCAAAAAGCCCCTTCTGTGTTTGGTTTTGATCAAGTCTTTAATCAAATGTTCTTTGATCAGTTTATATCTATAACATGATAACAAATGATACTTTTTGTTTCTTATTTTTTTTGGACCAAAGTACAGAACACAGAACTCACAACATTCAGAAAAGAGAGGAGGGCCAGTTCTCCATCAGGTCTTCAGTCATTTGTTTAAAGTAAATACACTAACAGAGACGGTACAGATTTTAACTTCTTCTCACTCTCATTCTGCCAATGTTGATGTTACATTTGACTATCCAGTGTTTCTTTTGTTCAGACAAGTGTAAGGATTTACTTATTTATCTTGACATTTTTCGGCTGTCATCTTCCTTCCTCAGAAGTGTCACCAGGTGTTGATGTGATGTGTCATATCAGCTGTGTTTCCCTGTGGGTGTGACCAACTTTTCAGACCTGTCAGTTCTGCCATGCTGGCCACGCCCACCAGTGTGTTATGGTGTCTGGAGGATGGAATCCCAGGTGTGAAAGAGCTGGTAGGACCCTTTGTCCCAGTTGGTGATCCCCTAGACTTATTTCTTATTTTGAATGATTCTTCCATGATCCCAGTCCATTATATTATTTAACTTTTTGCAGTGATCCGTTATGGCTGATCTGAGCTGTTCTTGCTCTGCTTTCTTTTTTTTTTTGTTCTTGTGAAACTTGGTGCTCTTGGTTACCTGTCACATCAACACCTGGTGACACCTCTGAGGAAGATAGATGACTGCTGAAATATGTCAAAATAATGGTTGTGTGTTAATGCTAAAGCTGAAAGACATCAGGAATAAACAGTTGCTGCCCTTTAAAGCTGATATCCCGGATTTCAAATTGCCTAGCTCGGACTGTCAACAAAGTCACAGAACTCTCAGCCCCTCCCGTTGGGTAGAATTACTAAGCCACGCCCCCCCCTAACATTTCTCAGTTAATAGCTCAAAGTTCATGGCAACACAATTTGAAAAAGTCTGATCAAGTCTGGTCTGTTCAGAATGATGGTTAAGTTTAGTTTGTTAAAGTTTCATATGAATAAACCACAAGACTTTTGGAACAATATCATCTGGACAGAAAAGACTAAAATGGAAAAGTTTACCCATAATGCAAAGCAGGGCATTTGGAGAAGTACCAAACAGCACATCAGCACAAACACATCAAGGTTGGAAACTGGGTCACGCAAAGTCACAGTCATGAAGCAATTTGATTTTCACTGTGATTCTATGACTTAGGTCTTGATTTGCCTGAAGTTCTATTTATCTCACTGCATCATTTAATAAGGACTAAATAGGATTTTGGATTTTCTCCTGATTTGTCAAACTTAACATTTGAGGGAGTTGTTCTTACATTTTTGCGATGACTATTTGAAAGTGTTGGTGTAACATCACACAAACTAACTGTGATAAATTACTAACATTTGAGGAAAGATGGTAGTTAATTACAAATGGCTCTTTAATTTGTTCTCAATGGCTGCCAAAAAAGGCCAGTTCACTCAGGTAAAACTGAGTGATTGGATAAGACAAACAGTCACTGTTTGTAACTACAGTTATTTTAAATCAGTGGAGATCCTCAGATCTATGATTATAAAGAAACAGAATTGTGCATCATCTTCAGGCAGAACTACAGATACTCAGTTTTATAATACTTGACATTTAGCTCTCCTCTAACAACGACAGCTCCTCAGTGCTCTACCTGACCTTGACTTTCATCTGCCTCGGTTTATGCAGGACAGCAGAGCTGTGGGTCATCTCAAGCCTCATTTAGAGAAGAATTTCTTCATGACCCTGTATCCAACAGAGTTACTCTGCTGTTATGCTTTTCCTGTTGAACTGAAACACGATGTGTGTTTACTGAATATTCACTGAACTCTGTTGTGTGCCAGCACTAGAGCTGTCAGGTTTTTAAAGATAAAATAACTGTCAGAAATATACTGTAGCACCATCAAAGATAAAAGGCAACTTTGACGATAACACCAGTAAATGGCCTGATAAAAGGCCAGTTATTTGATAAGGAACAAAGATTCGTCAAGGAGAACTTAAGCAAAATAAAGAATAAAGCTTTATAACATAAAGAGAACAAGTAACAGGGATTTCAATGGAGTAGCATTAGTCAGTCAACACTTTCCACCTGCTACAACATGACAGGTGCTTCGGTTGTCTTCCTGAAATGAGGTTCGGATTCAGTACAACTGCGTCTTTATTATGTTAATAACTTTCAGAAGCTGGATGCCATCATGTCTCCCTGAAACCATATTTGCTGTTGAACATAAAAGCAGATGAATGTAATTTCCAAAGACATGTTTGGAGACTCAACTGCCAGAGAACACAGACACTGCAAGTGATTTTGTTAGCAGCCCAGCTGTGCTCACCTGGAACCACTTGGCGTGTCGGAGCGCAGCCAGCGCAGCCTGGCACTTCTGTCTGTCTAACACATCTTCCTCCACCTTCTTCCCATCGTCTTCTTGCCTCATCTTATTGCTGCTGTCATCTCCCTCCTCTGGACAAACAAACAGAATGAGGTGCGAGAGCATAAACACTCTAATCTTGGACACTCAAACATAGACACACAGGCAGGGTTGGACAGCTAATTATCAGGCAAACCCACTGATCTGACCAAATGAGATTAAAAGGGGGAATTTTTAGAGATCATGTGATTTTTCAAGGAGACTTGGGATTCTCATGCACAGGGAAGGATCTTTTGCAACACTGATAGAGGAACTTGAAGTAGATGTGAGTGCATGCGTCTTGCTGCTGGGCCGGAGCCTCACTCAGGATGCAGATCAGTGGCTGAAGGCAATGGAACACGGCAGATTAGTGTGTTATCAATTACTGCGCAGGATGAAAATGACAGCATGGCAACAACTCAGAACATAAAGCCAGATTATAGATTGAAATGATACACTGGAGCAAGAACCAGTTGATAGATTGTGAAACACTGGGTCAGGAGTACCTGAGATCGATGGAAGCCACAGAGCAAACACTTGTTATTCCCCTTGAAGAGAAAACCAATCATTCTGCTCTGCAGTTTTCTGAAGCACCATGCTAGTATTTTCACTCGTGCAGGGTCAATCAGATGTTTATGTTTGAAACAGTCTCTCCACACTAGGTTCCTGTGGGGAGCGCTCCTGTCATGACCAAAGGCCGAGCCATGGGAGAAGCAGAAGAAGAGTGACAGCAGACAACAACATAAACATCTGAGAGTGAGAACGCCACCCTGGAAAGAAAGTGAAGGCTGTTTGTTCTCAGGAGCAGCTAAAGGGAAGCCTGTAGTGGGACAGTCAAGCAGAAAGATAAAACAGACTGCAGACCCCAACGCAGAGCTCAGTGCTGAAGGCTGAACCATGAAATTTGGGATAGTGTCTTATCTGCAGCTTGAAACATTCTGCTTAAATTTCAAATATTACTTTATAATCTATATCCATCAGACATTATGTCTTTAAAGACTTTAAATTGAGCAGAAATTAAAACAGGGCTGACAGAGTATCAAAAAAATGTATTGTCTGGTCTCATATTCCAGTCTCATATCTGACGTACTTAAATTCCACTTTATCTGCCAGCCTACAACAGATCAGCAGTACAGTGAGCTGGAGAGTGGTGTGTGTGGTTCAACAGTCTGTTCCTGTAGAAATCACAGTCAAACAGGATGAAGAGGTGAAGGACAAACAAAGGGACTGATGAAAGATGCATCCTTTAAGACCAAAGACTGAAGACCTTTATGGTCTGCCTCAAGACTGCTGGGTTACACAGACACCTACAATCTGCTCCAAAACTAACAAAACAGACATTTGGATTCGACACCAAAAGATGAGAATGGAACAAGAGATCAACATGTCAGCTTTTATTTCCAGTTATTACATACTGATGTGTTGCGTAACTTAGCGTTGGTTGTTCAAGAATAAAGTGAATAAACTTAGTTTTAGTTGAAAATTTTAAATCTACAATAACACCATCATCAGTTACATCATTGATATGCAGCAGGTTTTTTTTAGATTGTTTTTAATCACAACTTAATTGATTTGTTTCCTTTCTCAAAGTTTCTTCTTTTAAACCTTGGAAATTAATTTAACAGTGTAAATCCCTCTAAATGTCAGTCTTTGTTGTTTTTTTAGATAAACTTTTTTTAGACAGTGAATTTGTGTCTGCAACAATAATTAATTATCTGTGAAAAAAGCTGAAATGTTTATCTTTCATCTCATTCATCTGTCAAGTCAGATCCACGTTTTTACCAAACAGAAAAAGATAAACTTGTGATGGTGTTTGTTAGTTTTTGAGGAGACTGTATACGCTCACTTCTGACAGGAAATCAGCAGCCGCTGGGACCCTATCAGCTCTGCTGACAGCTGAAGTGACTTTCCATGCAGCAGGAAGTTTTCAAGTAGCTCTTAATATTCATGTTCTGATCTACTAATGCTGCAGCATCAGGATGTGTTATTGAAACAGGAACACAAAGAATAAACGTAAAATAATAAACATAAACCCTGCTGTGAGAGACTGTTGGTGAATGATTTATAAATTAACTTGTTTAATTAATTAAAGTGAAAGCTGATTATAATCAATATAATATGTCTTGCACAATTCAATTATTTTATTCAAATTCTACATTTTAAAATAGGAAATGGTGTCCTAAAAGAGTGAAATTATCCCTTTCTAGTCCACTTGTTGAATCACCATGTTACTACAGTAGCCCAGGAGGACTAAAAAACCCCTTCTTTCTGCTACTGGAGGGGTATTTTTGTGGACAGGTTAATGTGATGATATGACTTGCATTTTAAACTAAATTCTTAAAATATGTTATCGATTCCAAATGTTCCTTTTTGAATAATCGTGCAGTTTATATGTAAGTCCGTTTTTGTGGAGATGAACGGTGGATTTTTCAGAGGCAGGCCATGAAGGACCCATCACTCACTGGTTGAGGCCCTATACAGATCAGGACACCAAATTCACCTCAACACTGCTAAGGGAATTTTAATCAGCGACTAGATTACATTTATATATTTATATTACTTGTATAACATGAAGTAATGGGATGTCATTCTGGGCCAACAGAAATCGTCCAGTTCCAACCAATAAAGCACAGAAAGGCAGATCTGCCAGAGGACTGATGAGAACCGAATTTAGTATTTTCTTTTCAGTTGTGTGATCAGTAGGAGACATGGACCAGAATTTCCTGGTGACCCAAAACCCAGTAAACAGAGAAGGAAGAGGGAAACAGGGAAGAGGAGCTTGTCTGAGGCAGACAGGTCTGGTCTGACATATTTGTTGTTGGGGAAGCTCCTTGTACCCAAGATTTCCTGCTGCTGGGTGGGGGGGCGCCTCATCAGCAGCGGGTCTGAAGAGCAGTTTGAATCCAAGCAGTGAGCCGACCTGTGGAGCTACGGCAACAAAATCAAAAGTCAGTGAGCAGAGGTCGGCTACAGGATCAACACTATAAAAACCAAGAGCCAGAGGGGACTAGTTAGAGGGTTAACGGTCTGACACAAAAAAAACAAAAAACAAAATGTATTCATGAATCACTGAGAACATCTCAGAATGAATTAACCAGTTAGATCCAGCAGATCTGAGGAAAATCTTACACAGTCTAATAGAATTCAAATTTAAGAGAATGTTTAAATCTTTTAAAACATTCAGTTGACAGTTGAATCAGTCAAAGCTGCAGCTGAAAAGACAAAAGAGATCAAATATATAAAATATATTTTCAAAGTTAAATTAACAGAGGGTCAATTAAGATTTGATGTTTTATGTTGTTGAAATTAGATCAATAATGTAAGGTCCAATATTTGTTTTTTCACATCCTTGTTTTTTCTAAGCAGTTTACTGAGATTTAAGGCAATAAAAAGACACCAAAACTCCTTCAGACTATAATGTCCACTGTCTAAAACATCTTTATTAGGTATAAGTAGATTTAAACAATTGAAATCAAGATAAAATACAGCAAAAAAATGATAAAAAGATGAAGCTTCTGTGAGGTTTAGCTGGCAGGGTCAGTTGTAAATGTTTCTGACAGCAAGACTTCCTGCTCCGACAGAAACGTGACTATTACAGTTTTGATCACAGAGACCAGATTTTTGTTTCTGTTACAGATAAGCTGTAGTTCATCAAGTTTTAACTATCTGGCAAAAATCTACTTTAGCACTGGCTCAAGGAGGCTGAAATCTAGGACTTAGATTCTTACTAATCTTTTACAATAGAAAAAAGTTTGGCCATTTTAGTGGAGCTGACTTCTTTGCAAATTTTCAAATTCAACAGGAAATTCCTAACTAAAGGGTAATTTCATATCGCCTCTGTCTGAAAGCCCTGTAAAGATCCCTGTTTCTGCTTGTTAAGAGAGTTTTCAGGATTTAAAGGCAAAAATAATAAACCCGAGTAAGAGAAAGCAACAAACAAAATAAACACTGTTCTTGTTTGGAGCAACACATTGTTGAACCTGAAGAAAAACAATCCTCTTTGTATGACTCGCTTCTGAAAAGCTGTGCTTTGGAGCTGTTTGGTTAAAAGAATTTCTCTCTTTGTGGAGGCTCGAATCCAACGTTCCCTTTGGGAGTGGAAACCTAGACAGAACTCATCGTGATAGCAGCTCTTCTCTTCTGGCTTCCTCATACTTGATCTTTATTTTCTCATGCAGAAAAACAGACAGCAAACCAACCCTACAGTAAGTTTCCCATCACTTGTTCACAGCTGTATTTAAAAATAATATGTGGAGTTTTGAGTTTGAATCCTTCCTTATTAGAGCTGTAGTATGATACAGGCTGCAACCTGAGACTGACATCTCCTTTTGCTGTCAATCCCAAGCCAACAGAACCCCGATGGAAATCATCTCTCCCCGTCCATCTGCTATTTCCACAACACTTGACCCAGATCCATATCATCCCCTCTCCTCTTTCTCCTGCTCGCCTCTCAGCTTTCAGCCCGCTTCAAGTATCATCTTGCCCAATTTTCTTCAACTTGTTTTCCATTCTGAGCTCAGGTATTATTTTACACATTTATTTCATGGTATGGTAACTTTCCTTTACTGCCTTTTTGTCACCACATAAAGACAATAAAACATTGTAGGGGGTGGGATTAAGTAAAAGATGGAGTAAATACCTTCTTCTGTGGTGCTGTGTTCTTCCCTCATGGCTAGAGAAGAAAGGGTGATCTTTAGAGTGAGTTGGGGGTCTTTAGTGCTGCAGACCTGGATCGCTGCCTCAGCAACGCTTGACCGCACTTCATATTTGTTGTCCGTCATTGTCTGCAAAGGATGGGTTCACAACTGATTTAAAACTGAATACTGCAGCTGCACCTAGTTCTTTGCAAAAAAATAAGGTCTTATTTTTAGTTGTGAAACTAGTTAAATCAAGATAGAAACATACTGTTCTCACCAAGATACAAGAAACATTACATTAAAATTTTAACCAGAAAATGTTTTGAAATATATGAGACTGAAGATCATAGACAGCTGCAGTATACAAATCAGACACAAAAAGGAAGTTATAAGTCTTGTGAAATCCACATATAGACAAGATGACAAATAACAAATCCAACGAGAAAATAAAGAGATTATTTTTGATGTTTTAATGATTTGTTTTGTTACTGACAGAGATATCATAACTAAGCTAGATTTTTGTAAATACCAGACAGGTTTATTAAAGCAGCAGCACGCAGTTGTGTCTGTGTAACCTTTCTCCACATCTCATTCAGTTTTCTCTTCTGTTGTTCTTGCCAGATTATTCCCAGCATGTCCAACTGTCTTGTTTTTCCTCAGGATGAGAATTACCTTCTGTGGCATGTTTTCAACTGTATTGTCCCAATCTGGTCTCTGTAAGAAAAAATGGCCCCATCCATCATCTCTCTCTCCAGCATGGTTGAGGAAATGAGAGCTTCAGATGATTTCCTTCCTTGAAGATGAAACGCGGACAGCAGCCGTATAGAGTAATTAACTAAGATTAGGGAACAGGAAGCACATTTAAACTGTAAATGGCAGTGCTGCTTTGTTGGCAAATGCTGGTTCAAAAGAAGATGGAGAAATGCTGGAGACCCATGTGAAAAGTGGTAATCCTCTAATGAAATTATCTGCTCCACTGCTCAGAATTTGAGTTGGGATGTTAGGACTCAGCAGGCTCTAAGGGTTGCTGGGATTCATCAAGTCAATCCAAGATCAAGAAATAGGAGAGTCCTTGTGGTTAGAAGAGCAGAAGGCTAAGGTGGTACCATCTGAGCTGTCATCTCAACAAAACACGATGGTAAAGCTGCAGTAATTTGGTTTCCGTGGCAGCCAATTTCCTTTCAGATTATGTACACTTCAAGCCATCTCCTCAGTTTTTTTTTTTTTTTACAAACTAAAAATATTTATTTTATCTAGTTCGAGAGTAAAAACATATTAAACGTCACAAATGCCTATTCCATGAACAAATACTGCTTTGTTTGTTGTTGATGTTGTTTGTGTTTATCTAAAAATGCTTTTCAGACACATTTTTCAGGACAAATCTGATGAACATGGATGCAGGATTAATTACTTTTTCTGTTTGTGATGCTTGTGTTTTTATGACAAAGGTTGATTTTAATCAAATGCTGATCTGACAGAGGGCCCTTACAGTGATAATCTCTCAGGATTAACTGCAGCAGTGTCACGTTTAAAGCTGACCGGGTGAATGATTGTGTGAACATCACTGGTATGTAGTAAATCTAAGTGATGCCACACTTGAGTGGATATAAGGAAATATTGTTCTGTATAAAGAGCCCAGGTTTGTTTAGGCTCTTGACTTCTTTATGTTGCACTATTTAAAATAAGGTCTCCTAGAAACTTCACCAAATTGAAGCCAAAAAATTTCATTTGGCTCATGTGTAACAAGAGCAACGTAAACCAGAACTCTCCTCCATCCCGCTGGAGATGGACTGGATGTGTTAGTGATTCAGCACCGGTCAATCCATCTGCTCCATCAACAAGTTCTGTCAGTTCTTCTGTCCAAACACTTCAGGCTGGTTCAGGTCTGGAACATGAGCCTTGGATAATTAGGACCAAATTACTTTATTTGAACATTTGAAATTGTTCATCTGTTTCTGCAACAAAATATTTTGTTTTGGGGTTTTTTTGCTGATCATTTTTTGGAAGTTAAGCTATTAACACTAGGATCCCTGAGATTTTAATTCCTCCTGAGGTGCTCATACTAACCCTATTCTAAATAAAAAGACACAAATTAGTTTGTACTAATGCTATTTTTAAGTCACCAGTATGGAAAGCTTGAAACGACCTTCAAGTCTCACTTTGGATGAAGAGTACCTGGATCTGCAGCGGGAGGTTGGCGCTGATAGTGTACAGCAGCAGTTTGGTGGGTTTCTCACTGCACATGAGCACCAGCTCCAGGTTCATGTCACCTTTGATCAGCAGGCCTTTGGCCACCAGGCCGACACGCGTCACCCCACACAGCACTGATGTATCGTCACACCTGAGGACAGATGGAGGACAGCCAGTGTCAGATTATCTCAGAGCTATACAGAGGACTTACAGGTGATAACATACACTGCAGCCAGAGAATAGGCCCTAAGCTGCTGAACAGCACCTGAGCTGCTGTGCACGTTCAATTATGGATCAATAAAACTATCTATAATTACATCAGCTCTACAATGACCAAACATATCTGCCAACTTTATTGTTTTAAATGCACCTGAAGAAAAAATACATTATTTAAGTGTTGATTAACTTAAATTACACAAACATCTCTCAGATATATTCTAAGCATAAAACATGACTTAAATTAAGTATTTTGTTTACAGTATACATGTGACTGATAAAATAATAATCCAGATTACAAGAAACATACAATAATAAGTATCCCTAGTTAAATAAAGAACGATTTGTTCTTTAACCCTTAAGAGTTCTATCTGCCCAACAAACACCTGAAGGACATAATAAACTTAAACAAGCAGCAAACATGTTGATTTGATGCAAAACTGTTCTGTAATTAGGATCAGGTCAAATCTGAGCATCCTTGTCCTGTGGTTTTACAAACATTTATAGTCCTAAAAACAGATCCTGGAAAACTCACTCTGCCTCAGCAGCATCTTCCTCTTTGTTGCTCTCAGCATCATTAGTAGGGTTAGCCTTCCCTGAGGTTTTCTGGAGACCATCCATCCAATCAGAGACCTTCTTAAGAGCTCCTTCAACTGTAGATACCAGCATCTGGACAGCCTCCAGTTCCTCCGAGGCTGGATAGATGCTGGCGTGTTTGGCCATGACGTGGCGGTCGTCGTTCGCAAATGATCGAAACGACCTCTGACGATGTAGAAGAGAAAGAAACTGTCAACCTTTTCTTTTTTCTCTACTTTACACATTATTTTAATGACCCCAATAAATAAAAACCCGTCTTTCGACCTTTGTTAGAAAATGGGAAGCACTTTAATAAAATACTTTGACTTGAGATTGAGTGAATTATCTTTCATCTGTGAACACAAGAGAACTTCATCTGATCAGGTAAAAACTAACCAGTAGCATCAGTTATAAATGAAACTTGTGTAAAGTAGTACTGTAGAATGAAAGTTCAAGCGTGTTTTAAGATGGATTTTCCCATTAGAACTAACAATCTCTTCAGAATCCATCTGCCTATTAAATCAAGTCAATGCCAGGTTTAGTACAGACTGGTGTGTGGTAACCTGTCTGGTTACACTGTTAGAAGCCATTTTACTCAGTACTGGAATGTTGACAAAATATGGGAAACATAAATCTGCAGTGTGTTGATTAAAGTGGAATCTGTTCATGTTTTTACACTAACTCAAGTCATCTAGCAGCAGATTCACTGTAAACAAATAGTCAATAAAACATTAAATCAGTCTTATTCTTTCAAATGATATTTTTATAAAATATCCCACAAACCCAGAGAAATACATGTTGTAAATGAGCTGTTCAGATATTCTGTGCCATTAGTTGAAGTTATTTTTTTTTCCCTGTTTTGATATCCAGTGATTTCACATTCAGCTATGTCTGCCACAAGCTCAGCTGGGTGCTGTATTTTAAAGGTCATCAATAGAGAATGATCAGAAAACTGGTTTCATGTTTCAAAGGGGGATTAGCATTAGTTAGCATTCAGCAAGATCATCAAAGCTCTGTTTAATTACACAGAAATAGTCTGAACCGCTTCAGGTAAATGAACAAAAACAAATTCTCAGAAAATTGATCTCTTTGAACTTGAACTTCCATGTTTTTAATCCAGTGTTGTTTTTCTCAGGACTGATGAGCTGCAGCAGATGCCTGCGTTTTGTGTCAGTAATACTTGTCAGTGTGATGACAATGACACCTGAAGCAACCTGTGCTGCTGCAGATCTCTGCATGGCCTAGATACAGACTCTGCTACTCAACATTAACATTTCCAACATGTAATAAGGGACGGAGCTCTCAACTCTGTAGGGATGGATTAAAACTGGGGCTGATGTGCAAAATTAACACGGATGTTGCTTTTCCCAGGCTGTGTGCATCCATCCACCAACTGAACATCACAGAAGGCTTTTGAGTCCAAGGTCAAACTGCCACTTCTCTCAATCACTACCTGCTTTTTCAACTCCAATCCTCTTTACCACTCCCTGCTCCTCATCCTCCCCTTCCCTCGCCTGCAGCGTGTAAGCACCCCTCATTACGGAAAATTATTTATGATCTGCTTTAATAATTTATGCCCATGACTCTCGGGGGCTTGTGCTGGAGTTGTGAGGGTCATTCATCATGACCCAGCTAATCTCACGCTGAACTGCCAGGAGCATTTGAGGCTGTCTAATGGCAAGTGTGGGCCATGTCGACAACCACAACACACAAACAAAACATTAACAAGATCTAAATGAAAGAATGGGACTTTTACAACACTGATGCTGATTGTGGATCCCAGCCCAGCTTTTGTATCAGGCTCATTACTTTTGTTTGTTACCCAAAAGACCTCAGGGAGTTAAGAGTTCCACCACAATTAGAAGATTATGATGTTCATTGCTTTAATTGATTAACCTCAGCATCTATCCACAGGTAACTTTTGCTTTAATATGATGTGAAATCATTTTTTTAACATTTTGTTTTACCCTTCTAGAGAATGATAACAGACAAGATGTTATGATGAGTGAAAAGATCGATGATGTAATAACTCTAAAGCATCCAGCTTAAAGACCTTCCGGAGGCTCACCATGTCCAGGCAGTGTGGTAGAGGGTCTATGTGAGGACCAGGGTCCTGTCACTCGCCCTCTTCATGCAGTCAAACACCTCCTTACTGTCAGCCTCTTGAGTTTCTCTGTGAAGAAACAAAACAATGTGGCTTAGAAAGATGAAAGACACCAGCTTCAACAAATGTAGTTTAGCCTTTTTTTATGTAATTCAGAACATTTACACAACACAAATTGGTGCATTTGTTGCCCTGGTGATATAACTTTAATCTTTGTATTTGTACAATTTGACACATATGATGGGTGATCCTGGATTTAAGGCTTATTCTGAGCTGCTCTGAATAAACATCAGCTAGATGCCTAAAACGTGGTGCTGCATAGCAAAGTTGAAAAGATAATCCCAAAAGTCATAAACAAAACTGCAGACCCACAGCAACACCTCCATATTAACAATCACATGAGGTGAGACAGTTTACCATCTGATTCTGACTCTGATGTTATTCATTTGCTACAAAGTCTCAATTCATCCAGCTTCCGTCAGAGTTCGTAATCAGGAAGTCATTTGCCTGCTTTACACAAATGCATATTGGATAATTTTCCTGACCAATCCAGATGCCCAACTGAACATACAACAAGCTGAAGGACTTCCTGTCTTCTGTCTTCTGTCTTCAAGTGTCGCACACATGGTTGGAAATTATGCTCATACAAACAAAATGACTTTCTAACTCATTTTCTGTTCAGTTCCAGTTTTTGCAGTCTAAACAGGAGGACTGTAGTAAAAAAAAATAAGCCTCATATAAGTTCTTTTTAACCCACTTAAAAAAAGAACAGAACCTGATCCATCCAAACTCGAAGCTCCTTTTACCCACATTGCAGAGGTTTGTACTTGGAGCTGCTAATGTAGCCAGAGTCTGCTCCAGCAGGTGTGATGCTCTCATTTCAAACTTCATGCCCTCATGTTTCAGAGTTTTATTTGGCACCTAAAAACAGACTTTGATGTTTGATGGAGCAGCTGTCACAGCTTCATTAGTGTTCTCACAAAGTTGCTTCAATTTGTTCGCTGACAGAATCCAGATTCCCAATGAGCAGATGGCTGTCCAACATGATGTTCCTGTCACGTTGAAGAAAATCTGCAGAAATATTTTAGTAGGATAAACTTTCCTCACACTTCCCATAGTGCTTATTGTGTTTATTGGATTTGTATGTATCTGTCATTTTTACAAATTAATTAATTTAGCCATTTTAATTCAAAGTCTGATAAACTGTTTTTGTGATCAACGAAACACAAATTCACACCAACACATTAATTAAATGACTCCAAATGATTTTCTCACAGTTAAATGCATTAGCTGAGTAGCAGCTTCTGCCCACGTGATAATAAGCTAATGATAAAGAGTGGTGGTCACGGTGCTGCTGTAGAACATGTGGAAAACAGGTGAGGTTGAGCTGAGAATCATTTTAATTTATCTTTCCCTTAACCTTGTTCTCAGTAACAGTATTCACTACTGCAGCTCATATTTAGTCCTGTTTTCTTTTCAGAATACCTTTTAAACAACCACTTAAATAAGCTCAGAGTGCAGCCGTGTGAAATCTAGATCAATACCACACAATAACAAGAATGGTTTCTGCTTTTCACCATCACCATGTCCTAGCTCATTCTCAGGTTTGGTCCTTAAACAGCACAACTTCAAAGCTTTTACAGCTGCTCCATAACACAGGAAGTGGCTACGTGTGAGAGCCCACGAAAGCAACACTTAAACACCAACGAGCTTTCTTCTCAAGCTGAGAGAAAACCAGAGCTGTGTTCTGTTACAGCATGCAGACTGGTGATGCTTTACCTCTTTGCATCTCTGCTCTTATCTGCTTCACACGTCTCTGGTTGGAAAATGTGACTTAACAGCCTGTCAATGATGCACTACTGAGTAGGGAAAAGACGGAGGACAAAGGAAGGTGAGCTGCTTCTGCTGGCAGGTGTTGGATGAATTTACAGCTAAACCAGTAAGAAAATCGAAGTAAAATTTACAGACATAAAAATTAGACATCACTACTTCTGTCCAGCAAAGCTGCAGGTACCTGTACAGGAAACACTTTTCTGTGGCTTCTTACTTGTAGACTTCATTTCCAGTTGTCCAATTATGTCCATAGAAATTACAGATTAAGACTGAAAACACACCATCATTGATGTTCTAAACAATTTGAGAGAAAGTAAATATATTCAAATTGTTGGGCCATGGTCTTCTCCAAAAGTTCAAAAAAGAGAGAAAAGTTACAAAGAAAAACTAAAATTGTTCAGATTCCCCAAACTGTTAAACATTTGTGGGATTTTCACAGTGGACATGTTTTAGAATAATGTAGATTAAATGATAAAACAAGCATCAATACAAAAACCCAAAGGAGAGGATTTACAATACTTTTTATATATTCTACTGCAGTTCTATTCAACTCCCCCAGTGGGCTCATTTCCCTATAACCTTTCATCTCCCTGAAGAAGACAGGTGATTAAAGCAGGATAATTAAGAATACAGCAATGACTTTCTAAGGACGCTGATGGTGCTGCAGAAGAGGCAGATGGTGAGCTCAGCATGTGACAAAAAGACAACACTGATTTGAAAAAAGGACAAAAACAAGCCGCAGAGGGAGAGCAGGTAAAAAGGAGTTTTTTTCTCTCTGCATTAAAAATAGATCTTCCCTTATTTTTGAGCCAACTTGTTTACACAGACAGAAGTCAACACAAAGAAGGATGTAAACAAAATGCATCTATTCCCTGTGAGTCATGTTTATTTGCATTTCCTTTACTCACAGTTACAGTCTCAAAGGGCCTTAGAACACCCACATTATGTGGCAATAAATGAACAACATTCTCCAACCTGAGTGAGAACAAACACCAGAGAAGGCATTTATTTTGTTCAACTAAACAACAATTAACAATTAACAAAGAAACTCCAGTCAAACATTAGTGTTTTCAACATTTATGCACTGAAAGAAACACTAGATGCATATCATTGTGGGGGGTCAGCATGATTCTTAATTATTATTTTTTTGCTTAAACAATAGAAAACTGCTACATGGGCTTTTTTAGAGGCTCTTTTGATATTTTTCCCCACATGGTTCAGAGAGCTTTTTGTTAATAATCCTTTCCTTCATTTCAGACCTGCAACACAAGTCTCGATTCACCTATCAGTGTTCAAAAATAATAATCCCACAGAGGAAAGAGACGGCACACAGATTAATGTCTATCTGTGGAACCCCTGACTTGTTCATTCGTTCGTTCTTATTTACAGAAAGTTTCTGTTATTTTATTATGAAAATTCCTGCAGGAGGAGTAGAAGGAAGTATTGACTCTGGGGTCTAAAGGGCTGAAAGTTAATCCAGCTGACATATCGTGTAAAGGATGCTGGTGTTCTGAGGGTAACAAAGAATCAATTTATACATGACTGGTGGTTTCAGGCAAATTTAAAAAAGTTTGAGGCGCAATAACTTTTCTGAAATACAGTGACAAAGTTAATCTGAACCACGTGAGGTTCTACAGGAAGTGATGCAGGTTTTATTTCTACTGGGAGGCCAGAGCCAGAGGTCAGACTGCAACCTAACAAAGCAAACAGTCCTGCTGCTGTGATGCAGGACATCAACATCAGCATCCACCAAATGGCTTCATTCTGTCTCAGTAAAACCCTCCTCCCTTCAGATATTCTGTCCCTAATGATCTCTGCAACCTCTCCTGTCCTTATTCTTTATTCATATGAATCTGGGGAAGTTATTTCCATGGCTGTTTGTTGAGTTGTTTTTAATTCAGCAAACCTTTATGTGCAGGCTTTCATGTTCACACAGAACTTATAATAATGTCTTGTGCAATCCTGTGAGCCTGCAGCAGGTGAAAGAGGAGAGAAAAAACGGACAAAGCTTTTTAAATATTTGATCTGACAACAAAAGGCAATGACAACACTTACATTAAAATCCAGGAGCTGAGAATGATAACCTTTCTCACACCTGGGAATAAAGAACTGTAAATTCATGCTTAAGTGACGGGATAATGTTAAAGAAAGTTACAGGTTAGTTCCATAAATAAAACATGCATTTTATAAATTCAAAATTACAAAATGAAGGCTCTGCCCAATGATGTGTAAACATTTAATACCTTGCTTTATAAATGTTAACAGCAGACAGTTTTTTTAACTGTGTGCAGATGAATAAATTAGATCCTAATGCAGGATATCTCACACTTCTGCAGATACTGTGCTGTCTGGTGTTTCATGTAGGTGTATCTGTATCTACATATTCAAGGTTTTCTTCACAAATTATCTGTATTTGATTCATTCAGATTAACAAGCAAACAAGCTACAGCCTGATGTCTGTGTTCAAACAGAATACGGTGACAAAGCAGCAGAAAATCAGCTGTTTAACATTAAAATTGCAATAACTGATATAATAATAATTGAGTGAAGCTTTTAGAGTTTCATTTAAACATTTTGGTAGTGCTCTTTGTTTTACAAACTGAATACCAGTTTCATGTGAATTTAAAATATATTTTTTTACTGACTAAAGGGAAGGACAGCACAGTGGCTCAGCTGGTAGAACTGTTTTCTTGCAGAAAGAAGGGCCAGGGTTTGAAACCCATTAATGGTTGTTTGTTTCTATGTGGCCCTGTGATGACTGGGGATGGTGTTACAGAAAAGTGTAACACAATTCAGAGATAGAGTTAAAGATGTCAAACTATACCAGGGCTGTAGTCAAAGAAATCTTTAGTTGACTAAAGTCCTGTTCTGCACAACGATTAAGTCGACTTAAAAAAACTGCTTATAAAGTAATAAATATCATGGAGTATCATGGAGTAAATCAATGAAAATGTCTTTATTGTTGGAAAAAAAATATATGAAACTGGTCAACCAATGAGAATGTCAATCGATCAAGACGGCATCGACCGATTAGTCGACTAAATGACTAAAGCTGACAGCCCTACACTACACAAAGTCAGCTTTGGTTGTAACATCATTAGTGAGAGGGACTGGTTGTACTTGCAAAATGGCATTTAGAAATAAATTTAGTAAATCTGTTGATTCTGGGTTTAATTTGTCTGTTCTTTGTTTATTTAATCAACAGAACATTATGATCTCTAGCATCTTGACAACTGCAGTTCTAGAGATCAAGACCTGTTAAGGTAGATTAGAACTCCCATTAACATTTTTGTTGATTCACTAATCCACTTGGTGGAAACACTATTCCCTGATAATATAAATGTGACCTCTCACTCTGACAATAGGACAATGTTCCACAAGGAAAATTGTGCAAAATTAATTAGTGGTCTATTTTTTTTTTCCAAATAGAAAATCTAAATATTCAACCAACCAATAAATACCATTTAGAACAACTTTTGACAACTATGGTCTCAGTTCACCACCTCCATCTGTTCCAACTCACTGCAGTGCCCAGGTTGACTCTTTTTGACATTTTCCCTCAAAGCAGTCTACATTAGTTGTGTTCAGGTCATTCTGCAGGTTCTAAGTTTGACCTCAGGTTTTTGAAACCGGCAGCAGATTGTGAAGTTAGGTCACAAACATTAGAATTGCATTATTATTTCAAGAACAAAGTACATCTCGAGCTGATAAACCCGGCTTCAGACATCATTCCCTGCAGCTTTTTTAGAACTCACATTTGTGTGGGCGCTCACACCAGAACAGTGAACAGATCATAATGTATTTCAGAGCAGGTACTATAACCCTGAACATTATGACTCGTCGTCGCGCAGCAGAGAACATATTTCACCAGCTGCACAAACTCTCTGATCTCTTTGTAGAGCTGGAAAAGTTCATGTCTTCAGAAAGAAAATAAATCCTGGTGAAAGTGTTGTATAAATGAGCCACAGCTGGCAGGATGCAGCAACACACAGAGATATCAACACGCATCACAAACAGGCAGGTTATGTTCACTCATAACAAATACCATTAATCTCCAGCAGACACCTGAAAGTCAGCCCTGAAGATATTCTGAAGGTAAGCATATAAAAGAAAACTCAGGGTTGATTCAAATGTATGTTTTTAGGCAAAAAGACAGAAAAAAAAAAAAGAGTATAAAGATGAAATTAAGTGGTAAAAGTCATGTCAGTGAACAGGAAAGTAGGGAAAAGTGTGACTGGGAGATCTATTTCTGAGAGCAGCAGGTATGTGTTGTGATGATGTGTGAAATATAACCAAAATTAATAAGTTCATTAACACCTGCTTCTCTTTCAGACATTTCACAGGCTGCTGACTCTTTGTTAAGGAGCTGTTATCCTGGATCTCAGTCTGGGAGCTGCACTTGTTTAAACTATTAGAAGCAGGAGCAGATCACAGTCTTGGGCAAAGATTCTGCTATTTATTGAAATAAACATTTTGGTTGCAATAAATTCTAATTTGAATCACTCTGAATGACAACTGGAATTATACCACAATGTTAATTAAAGGGAAAAAAGTTTATTTTATTTAATTATCTATTCATACCAGTTCAAAGCTTCATCAACTTTTTTTATGGGTACACCTTTTTCAGCGGTCATCATGAAGTGTCAGTGATGAAAAGGGCAGGTGTTTCATTGATAGCTGCAATCTTTTTTGGGAAATCCTCCCTTAATTAATACAGTTTAAATTCAGGACATATTGAGTTTAACCTAAAGGAACTCAGCTGTTATTAATTCTATCAGCACTTCTACTAAAGTGACAAGTCAAAAAGTCTGCTGTGAAAAAGTCCATTAACAAGTTGGAATTAAAGATGTAAAACCCAGAAGGATCCATCATTCGGTCCCTTGATGACTTTCACAAAAGAAGGGTTAAATGGACTCATATTGAAATGATCCACTGTCTATCAAGATACACCATCATCAAGCTTCTTCTGTAGATTTGAGAAGTTGTTTCTACTTTTTTGACATGCCCAAAGTTAAAATTGTCTAGAAAAATGTATACTTAAATATTTATTTTTATTCTCCTAATTTTAAGCATTTATCAGGTAATTAGATACTGATATATTTTATCACTGTGGAAGGAGCTGAAACATCTGGAGAAGGAACCCTTCAGACCTGACACATCTGGAGCAGTTTGATCATGAGGACTAGACTGAAAGACCTGTCCACAGGTGCAGAAGTCTCACTGAGAGCTACAAAAACCACCTAAATGCAGTGATTGACGCAAAGGTTGTGCAATCAAATACTAAGTGGAGAGTTTTCATCTTTTTCTTCCAGGTTAGTTTCATTAGTTTGTGTTTAACACTATTCTGTTGAATCACAATTCAAAAACAGTGTCTTATGTTCAGCTGCTGATGTTCTAAACTAGCCTATGAGAGCAAGGCATCCTGTTTCCTTCCCCGCTGCGCATGGCAACAGCACACAGTATCTTCCGGTTTGATACGTCTTTATGCTAACAGCTTTTAGCCAGCAGCCTGCTAGGCGTAGTTTCAACTGCGGGACCTGATAAATACTAATGAGCAAAGGAGTTGTGATGAAACACATACAGGCTTTTCGAACTCATGAGAACTTGGGTGTTATCGCCACCTGCGTAGTTTGAGAGATAAAAACTGAAAGAGAAGTTATTGGGCCATTTTCACAACCAGTATGAAGGCAAGAACACCTGTGGAGCTAAAATATTCAACATAAACCTCAGAAAACCAGTTTTTAATGGAATGGCCTCCAAGTTATTTCAGAAAACATTGTGCATTTTTCCTTCTTTAACTGAAGGGTAACAATTTGGTCTGTCTATACTTACAATTTGCATACCCTTCATAAAAACTATTTCAACTTCTTCATGAAATGATTCTCATTGTTCACTGTCACAGATTTAAAAGAACTACAGTTTAAACTGAACTGCACTGTAATAAAGTTCTGCATGTACAAAGGTATTCAAATTGTATTTTACGTGTCAGCAAGTTGTACATATACCATTATACATAAAAAATAACCTGTCTAAGCCTTCAGGCTTCTTATTTTATTAAGTTGTAAAAAATGTATGCTGTGATTTTACAATTGCTCTATGGAGGTGCAGACATCAGAGTGAGAGAGAAGTGAGTTGAGTTGCAATGTGGGTCTGGTTTGGCTCTAAGATATATAGTGTATAAAACCCAACAATAAAAGACATTTACATGAATTATAGTCTAATCTGTTTAGTTTTAAACAGCAGACATCACTGAGAGAAAAGACAAACAGAGAACTTCCAAACAACAAGTATCTATTGAACTGAGCACCACACATGGATGGACTACAACCTGCCAGGCCTGTTGTGTTGTAAATCCAGGTTGTGAAATACTGATCCAAAATAAAACAAAACCAGCATTGATTTAGTCGTTTCCTCCAATCCTTGACTTATCAGTTGATTCCACTAGATGGTGCACTCCAGACACAACTGACCTTTGCTGGGGTCTGGACTATTTTCTCTGCTTCGCCTTTGTCACAACTTCAAGGTCTTCTATATCAATAAATGGACCAAAGAGAACTAAAGTCGACAAAGTCCAGATCGTTTATAAGGGAATTAACAGAATTCGGATCAAAGGTTGTGTGTCTTCTGTGTAGTTATCAAAGAATACATCAGCTGCCATATTTCCACCAAGAATCCAAACTACACTAATGCAGAAACAGGCAGCTGCTGCTCAGAGGTTAGCATCTGATTTACAGACTCATCAAAATAGTTTTCTTCAGCCAACTACTATTCAAGAACTTTCAAGAATCAGGCACCAAAAAAAGTCCTTTGCAGACCTTCAAATTAACACAAAACCAGCAAGCCTTTCACCAAGGACGGGTTTTTAAAAAACGCATGATAGGTGCAGCAGGTTGACAATTATCCAGGACAGAGTAACATAGATTGTCGGTGATTTTGTTTTTGATATGAAAGAAAATTGACACATGAATAAGCTGAAAGTGAAGCTACAAGACCATGAAATGTCCAAAAACTAGAAGTCTATAAAGTCAAATTCACCTAATTCTCTAAACAGTTTCCAAACTAGCATAATTGAAAGAGGTCCTTGAACTTAAGAAATACAGTAAATCACCGGATGAACTGAACAGAGAATTCTACCATCAGTTCTCCAACTTAAAATAATTGACAAGTAACTCCAGTTGGTATCATGTCCTCTGTGCTACAGCGCCACAGGGGTTTCAGTTGGAGCTCATTCCCTTAAAAACTCATTCCTGGAGGAATGAGTTTTAATGAAATTTTAGCACCGTTTCCATTGTTCAGTCAGTAACATCTACCGGGGGTGCATGTGTATATATTTATATTTCCTTATGAATTTATCCTGTTTTAAATTGAAATAATTCTGTTGGCTTTTTGCTGCAGTTTATCATTCACCCATTCACACACACACCCACATGTTTGGTGGTGATAAACTACACGCATACTGTATTGTAGCTACAGCTGTCCTGGGACACACACTGACAGAGGCTAGGCTGCCAGACATCGGCGCCACCGGACCCTCCGACCACCACCAAACAGGTGGTGGTCGGTGAAGTTTCTTGCCCAAGGACACAACGGTCAAGCAATCTTTTCCAGGTGGAGCGGGGATTCAAACCAGTGACCCTTCAATTACTACACGACCACTCTACCACCTGAGCCAAGGTCAACCTAATGACCCTGAATAAGGCCGCAGGCTGAAAAGTGTTGGTCAATAAAGTTGATCTACCAAATAAGGACATTCCTCTTTAGACTGAAAGTGTTTCTGGGATGTTAATACTTTTAGATTGCTTCGCCCTCTGAGCACTTTGACAGGTGCCTGAAACCTCCACAGCAACTTTAAAATTCGTAGGTAATTTTGTTCCTTCAATCCTACATTTAAATTTCATATATTTTTTACCTATATCTTATATAGATTTTGCTAGTAAAATAAAGCTGTGCCCACTATTTTACTGAAAAGTGTCTGTTCATCTGTTTTACTCCAGGATTGATTCCCTTTTTTAATCTTAGACTCAGGATGAATTTGTGGTACCTCTGTTGTCCTCTGATGTGCACTTCAGGAGCTCCTGATTGATGACTTGCCAGAAATCAATGAGATTAAAGTTTTACTTTTGTGTCTTGCAGCTTGTGCTGTTTCACAGTTTCATCTCCCTTGTGGCTTCAATAAAAAATGGAATTGTTTTATTGAGTTTTGTAACCGCTGCACTATATAACTAAAGATTACAGCAAAACAGCAAATTATTTAATTTAGATTCCAAACATACAGCACCCAACCTCAACACTCTTGTACATTTACAGTGTCTTTGAAAGAAATGCAGATTTTTCTTCTTTTTTGTAATTAGTTTTTTAATGCTATGTTGTTTAAATATACATAGAGGCAGTGAGAGTTACAGATTCACATGCCGTGGAAAAGCAGAACTGGAAAACAAACTGTTCCATTCATTCATACATCTGAGTTCAATTTTCTTCTTCTACGTGTTGAGACTTGTGAATGTCTGGTGTTAAAAGTGAAATGGCTACACTGACATGTTCAACACGTAAACCAAGAAACATTTTATTGAACTGAAAAAAAACTTAAATGAAAAATGTGTAACAGTCAGGAAACTGTTTTAAAGTGGATTATACAACCCTAGAGTACCAACTCAAAGCAGATCCAGCATCTAACAGTATAATGACAAACACGGAGTAGAGGCTACAGCTGCTTCATTCGAACCTACTTTAATATTCTTCATCACAGATGAAAGCTAGCCTTGCATTTTTATTTCTTGCTGTATTATCGTCTTTATTATCCTTAGTGTCTGTAAAGCACTTTCATCTCAGCTGAGAAACGTTCCAGAGAGAGAAAACTGAGTTTACATCTGATACATGGGGGTGTCATTCCATTTGTGTGGAGTACAGAAACAATTACATAGATCACATAAATTAACAGTAAATATATAAATTATTGCTGTTAACATTTGTTGACAAAATAACATTTCAAAAGAGTGAGTGAACTGAGCAACGGTTAAAAGGTCAACTGCAAATCAGGTAAAACTCCTGGATAATAGCAGAAACTCCATCTGTTTAAATGCTGAATATTAAAGTTATTGCTAACACTTCAACCAATCTCTAACAACGAACAGGAATCTGCAAGTTCTGCTTTATAAAATAATTAAATCTGCTTTAAAAATTGCCAATTCTGCTTTTAAAATACTAAATTCTGCTTTAACTTGAAAGTAATAGTATAACTTATATTATGATAAAGGTTGATTTTATGTTTTTAATCAAGCTGTATTAAAAACTGGAAAAGAAACAACATGTATTTGTTTCAATAAAAACACTTTGACTGAAGAAAAAAATTAAGAGAAACCAGTAAAAAAAATTAGAATAAACTGATCATTTTAATCTACATTTAACAGCTCGATGTTGAATTTTCTCAGTCAGTTGTTTTAAAAAAGCATTTTATAACATATTAATTGTTAATTGTGTCTATGTAGACACAGCTATTGTTTGTTTGGATATGTTACAGAAAGATGTGCCTTTGGTCAGTAATGCTTAATCACATGATCATGATCAAGTCTATATCACAATACCAGTGATTCTACAAATAACCGTGTTTTGATTTCAATTTGAGGACTTTTATATCTTTTTTGTTTTGTTAGTCTTGTTAGAGCCTCTATGAGACATTTATTTCATTATGTCATTAACATACAGTGAGTTCCTGAGAAGTTCTGTAAAATATATACTGTCCAGAAGAAAATCTATGATACAGTTTGTATTTATGTTTTGTAAATAGTAATCTACTCAGCAGAGTAGGAAGGCTTCATACTTTGCCCTTTTTCTTGATCTGTATGATGTATGATTAATGAGAAATACGGTTATATTTCATTTTTTCTTTTCAAATTACCATTAAAATATTTTATTGGATCAGATCTTACAGTTACATCAAACAAAGTTGAGTATGTGTACAGCTGTAAAGATCTTAAACAAACATGGCTGGTAGTAGATTGGTAAATTGCTGCCCCACCACAAACAGTTTAGAAATGTAACAGACTTTGACAAAAGATTTAACAATGGTTTCATGTGAAAGTGTTGATATCTGTATTTTGATCATTTTATGTTGTATTCCACAGATATGAAACATTTTCTCTTTGCGTTGTTTTAACTAATTAAATCTCAACTCAAACTGAGTATAATCTCTAAGTAACTGCTATCTAAGTAACTTCTGATACTCCCCTTTCTTTTCTGCAAACAAACCACCAGGTGGCATTTATCTACTACAGGTAATGAAACTATCACTGAGAACTTCCCTAAAACTGACTTCTCAATATCTGACCAATTCTTTAAGTTGGAAGTGAAACACTGAAGTGAGTGTGAGAAGTGCGACAGATGAAAATCCAGTAGATAAATCCTCAGGACTGATCAAAATGATCCCTGACATTTATGCACCACTGTTATTTGTAGCACACATTTATAAACAGAAAAACAATATAAAAGGTATTTTAAATTAAATTAAGGGACTTACTGAAAGATAAATCCAGTTATTTTTACTATTCTGACTTAAGAGCTCAACAAAATCCCTTAAGGGTTTTTTAAAATGCTGTTCTGTGGACTTTTAAGAAGGGAGAAAAAACATCCCTTCCCAGGCTTCCTTCGGAGCCCTGTATGAACCGTGAATAAGCCCCAGAGTAAAAGGCTAATTTTAATACAGAGCAGTATAGTACTGGCACCAGTCCAGGCAGCCTTCAGCACTCATCCCAATTTATTACATCCATTCACTTTACACAATCCACAGCCTGGGAGAGAGTTATCTCACTGCCAGACTTCTCTGCTCTATGCCTTTCTAGAGACCCGCAGCAACAACAACAGAGGTATCAAATAAAGCTGTGAAATGCAGTCTGAAATCCACTTTCAGAGTTCTTCTGAGTCCAAGTCGGGCTGTAATGAAGGCAGAGAAATGAACTACGACCTTATTTGTTTTGTCCTAATGCTTGGGAGCAAAGTCGGAACAGGAGCAACAAAAGACTTTGAAAGTAATTAAAGGTCTTGCCATCTACAGTGAATAATCTCATTAAATAATTTTAGAGAATCAGGAGGAATCTATGTGTACATGAGACAAAGTCAAACATCAAAACTGATCCAGGTCTGTTGAGCAGCTAGAATCCTGCGTCAGACCAATTATAACTGCTGCTTCACACTCAGAGGGCCACTCAAATCCTCAGCATGTTCTTAAGACTTTTACAAAAAATACAATAAACTCACACTGTGAAAGCACAATTCTTCCATGTATAGAGCATTGTAATATTTAGTCAGCTTAATCTGAATCTCCTTTTAGCCAGCCAAGCCTGAAAAGCTGCCTGAGAACTGAGCCAAACCCCTCAGTGTCAGAGCCTAAATACACCATGAAAGACAGAAAAAGTTGAGCTTTTATGTCCTCAGCTGAGCAGATAAAAGACATCGTTCTGTCAGCTTTTGGGGGTCATGACGCAATTCCAGAACTCCCCTGAGTTCAAATGAAGCTGCGTGAGAGTCTCGTCTGAAGCAGCACAGTTCACTAATAGCTTTCATTAATGCTGGTGTGGATCAACAGCACTCGGACTGAACTCATCTCATCATACTCGCAGCTCACGTACAGCTTCACAGCACTCCACCTACAGAGTGTGAAATGAGGAAGACAGAGTAAAAATGAACTGGCCCTTTAAACTGATGTACTTTCTACACCTGACATGCAGCTCGGTTGACCCCAGACAGACTTATGTACACAACACGTTTATTTTGTTGGTTTTTGTTTTTTCTAGATTTCATATAGAGTAGGATTTGATTTAGGGTTCTGATGCTGTGACAAGGTTTAAAACTAGAGGTCAGACCAACCCTCTTCCTGGAAACAAGTGGAGTGAAATACCACTCAAGTTAGTAAAGTGCAGTTGAACAAAACAATGTCATCAGGTAAACATCAAAACTCCACACATGTGCAGTAAAGGTAAGCCTTCAGTAATGCTGGACAGTAGCATTAAAACAGCAAACACACACAAGAAATCAAAGATAAAGGAGTATGAAAAGCAGTTATTATATGAGGACACTTTTATATTTACAGGCCCACTTCACAACAGTTTTAACTGAAAGAGTGTGGAAAAGAGTCAAGATGGAAGTCTTTTAAACAAATTTTACAGAACCAACATATGCAGCTGTAGAATTGAAATGCAGCCCTCATTCCCAATCTTCACATCACATCTATTGTACTATAACGACAACCCCTCCTTTCCACAGAACGTGTCAGCATGGCGCAGTGTTTTGCACACGCAATCAGTCGTGCATCCCTTCCTACCGGGAGCGTACTACACACGCTTATCACTCGCGCAAGCATTACATTCAGCTTGTCCTGGAAGATCACGAAATCTCATGAGAATAGCGAAAACATGCGTGATTTCATCAGTACATACAACAACAAGCAGGGAGAAAGATGACAACATGTATCCAGAGGGTATGTGGCTCATTTTTATTTTGAAACTTCCGGGTATTTTACGTTTCACGAACACCTAATTTCCTGTCTGGTCCAAACTAAACTGCTGAACTTGATGCATTGTAGAAGTGTACCGAGTAAAAAATAGAACTGCAACGTAATGCTTGCGACACTACGCTTCTGGGACTGCTTTGCATGCAGTGGTAACAGTCTTATTGACTTTAATGGCAGTTATCAGCCATGTATTACATGTCACAAACGTTGCACATTCAGTGAAAAGGAGGGATAAATTATAGCTTGATTTAGACTTTCAGGCCAGGCCAGGCCCACCCATTCACATACCAGGCCCGTCCATGATGGGCCCAGCACAGAAGTGTGATGTGAGAGTCGTACCTCATCCACATTCATACGCATTAGAGAAAAGCTATAGGCAAGCAAGCTGGCTGTTTTACAACTGAATACCAGAAGAACATGGAGGTTGAGATCAGTTTGTCAAACTAAATGCAGATCTATGCAGAGTTTATATCAGCTACCCAGTCAGGTTTGAGTCATGGTTGCCAAAAACTGTAGAAGAACGACTGACTTTAGTGATGTAGTTAGTGTAAAGTATTCAGTAAAATGTTGTGCTGCATGACTGTCTTTATTTTCACTCTCACATGTAGCATTATGATGCGCAAATTTACAACTGAATGACTGATTTCGGCTCACAGTGCATTGTGGGTAAAACTCGTCACCACCCGTCCACCACAGTCATTTGAATGACATTCTTCACCTCAAACAAGTTGGTGGCAATAACGCACTAATTCCTTGTTTGCTAGTCGGGAATAATTATCAAGAAGAAGAAGCAGGTTTTTAGCGGGAGAATTGGATTGAGGAAGACTACTTTGCTGGAGTACATTAACTGGACGTAAAAGGATTGTTTTTGTTTGAGATGATGGCTCTGTGACGGTAAGTTAGACATTATTTTTCTTTCGGAGTGCTTCAGGGCAGTTTCAGCAGGGAGTAGCATCACACAGATAAAAGCAGCAGAAAAATATCAAAAAGAATCAACATGGAAGAAGCAGGGCTTTTTGTGTTTTCTGTTTGTTGTTGTTATTAACTGGTTTGAATGCGAGCAACAAAAAACGGTTGTTTCGCTACATCTGTTCATTTCCCTCCGAATCAGCGCGACAACCAAAGATCTTCTATCAAGGAAGATGGCTCACTCACATACACAAAGCAGGTACACAGGAGGGTCTTGACAATGGTTCAACCGCGGCTCCTTTTGGAGAACAAAAACAAACATTCTGACCACCGATCTAGAACAGAGCGACCGTTCAGAAAAACTCCAGAACCTTCCTCAGCTAGTCCCTTTGTAAATAAAAAATGTGTAATATGGACAGAGTGTCAAAAAGGGCAATTTTGACCCAGAAATATGTAACATACTGCCAACAGGAGGTAAAAACGCTAACGGGTTAAATAAAAACTGTGCCCCCCCCAAAATAAGCTGCTGCCTCCCCGTCTAAATTGTCCTACTATAATAATCAAACAGATGTAAAGTTTCTGGGATAACACGAGAACAAATATAAAATGGGCATTTTAATTTAATGTAAAATGAGATTTTCTCTGCATCATAGAGGTTTCCAACATGTCATTAACATGCCTAAAACAGAGCAGAAACCCCATGAAAGACTCTTCACTAAATCCCACTAATGATGTTTCTTTTAGTATGCAGGGTCCATCTGTAAAGCTGTGAAAATGAAAATTCTACCTTTCAATTAAAAGAAAATTTTGATAATGCATGTTGATGAGCAATTAAAAGATTGCATACCATCGTGCTGTGTTGAGGAGTTGCAGTAGGTGTCATTACATCAGATCAGGAAACGGAATCAAGAATTTGTGCTTCACTGTAACCTTGAAATCCATTTGTTATTCTAACCCAGTGTTTGGGTTGCATCTTTAACCTGGAGGCTGACTGAATGTGAACGAGTATAAGAGGAGGTGAAGACTGTCCTTTCATGCTGCCACAGCTGAAATGCCTGTGTGAATATTTCAGTCCCTGTGAAAGTGCTGGCGAAGCTCTGCGCCTGTCTGTCTGTCAGGCTTTCTCTGTGAGCCTCAAACAAGCTGCGACTGTCCTCCACAAGCAGAGCAACACTTAAAGATATGTTGGAAAGATCTTAGAGGATGTGAAGGCTCTCGGTGCAGCAATTCATTTCTAGGCTGACTTAAATCAGGTGAGCCTGTTTGTCCCATGAGGCCAACAAAGGCTGAATGGGGTTGAGAAAAACTGCCAGCAGGTGAAAAACTGGACTGAAACTAAAGCAGATAGCTTTAATATGAGCTCAACCAACTCCATCTCAAATTTACACCCCCCCCCTCCAAAGAAAATAAAAATAAAAGCCCTGAGAACATTCCTTAAGTAGTTGTTAAAAATTCAGAATGCCATCTCCAGCCGCTGTTTCATTGTATGGTGGGCAGCATTATCTTTTAACTAAACTAAAAATTGTTTGTTCATAAATACATTAGGGGTACCGGAAAAAAAAAATCAATTCACATCCAAATCGTGATTTTTATTCATCAAGATTCTGAATTGATCTAAAATTTCCCAGAAGCGTTACTTAAAAAGGCGTTTTGAAAACATTGCCCTGCTTGCTCTCTATGCACACTGTTTGTCATGCAGCAGCCTCTGTAGTGTATTGTTCCAGCAAGAGGCGGGTCGGGTGCCTTACCAATGTTAGTTAACTAGCTTTCGATGTTGGCTTAAGGTTTCTGCATGGAGTAGGAAAAAAAACAGCCAGCCCGTCTTCACTGTAGACAAATGTTTTGGCGCACTTTGAACTTTACACTTTCCTATGTAAGAAGGAGCATCACATTACATATTTAGTGTGTAAAATCTGCAAAAGGAAAGTCAGGTACTTCAGGAACACTTCAACGGCCTGAGCTTGGATCATAGGGATCACAGGACCTGACCAGCACACTCCACCACTTCACTAAACCTCCAGCCAACTCACAACAGTTAAAGAACAGTTAAAAGAGGTAAGTAAACCCATCACTTGTTTTATTTAGAAAGATCTTTGCCTCTCTAGATTTATGAAGAATGAAGGCTTCAGATTCATGGTGATACGACTGAGCCCGAGTATGTCATACGTCAGTCTTTCACAGAGAAAACCAGCCCACGAGTTTTAAAGTTGTGGAAGCCTTGATCAATGCCCACAGCGTAGCACTTATCTGCGATGCGTGGACTCCCAGAGCAACCCACTCCATTACATTCACACCTCACTTCATCATAGACATCTGGCAGATCGAGTCTGTATTTCAATAAATTTCAATAAAAAGTATTGTATCCACAGAGCTTGAAAACTGAGACTGATGCGTTAAATACTTTGCAGTGTAAGTTCAGAAAAAAGAAAAACAGCTGAATGATGAAGAAGTGAGAAATATTTATTACTTGTTATCAGAAAAAAGTTTTAAAAATTTATCTATCAGATCTCCTGCAGTGAACAAAAGTTTTAAAACCTGATCCAAAGTAAACCAGCTGAGCTTGAACACTGAGTAGTAGCACAGGAACCCAAAAACCTCAGAGTCATTTAAACTCAAACTTTCAACTTTACGTACACCACCTCTGCATGATCTAAATACCTGCGTATCGGGAAGTCCTACAACCACCAGCAGCAGTTTCTCCTGTTACATCCCATAATGAGTCCAATCAAACTTTTCTAGAATTGTAAATCTAACTGAATTCACATACAAGTACTGGGATACATGTAATATCAGTTTCGTGATATATTTTCAATCACCCTGAGTTTTCTTGACTTTGGAACATTCCTTAGACAGGAAAGACTATTTCTAAAAATCAATACATTCTCCAAATCCATAAAAGCTTGTATTTGACTGAAAAATACAGGTTTCCCTTGTGTCTTTAAGTACCCTTAAAAATGATGTGTATATGTTCACCTTCATTAGCAGCACTTTCTGAGTTTGTTTCTCTGCTTTTTCGATGTAAAAGTGTCCTGTGGAAAATGCGGTCATTACAGGAAAAAATAAGCAGGAATAAATCTTGACTGAACTGTAGAGACCCTGACCTCTATAATTAGACCTGTCATGTTGATTGCAGTGTAACAGCACTCAGCTGCAGGGGAAGAGGTGGGGCAGATTAGATCAGGGAACAGTGCTAGGTGAGGTTAATAAGTGGAGTTGCAGTGGATTGTCTAATCAATCTCTTTTAGTGTGCCAGAACCAAAGGAAACCCCATTTTAACACTGTAAATTGTGACAACACTATGAAAAGCAACGAGCTGTAAGTTTCATGTGCAAGTCTCAAAATAAAATTCAGTTTTCAAAGTTGAGGGGTGGGATAGGGATTTCCCCAAACCTGATTAATTTCAGAGAGATTGTAATTAGAAGTCTTGCTATGACCTCAGTTACAGGCCTTATATTGTCCTACTCTTATCTAAAGTAGGTTGTTGTTTTCAAACTTCAGGGTTTCTCTGATCTGGAAACAGTGATGTTCTCTCCCACTAATGTTTTTTCCCACTTTTAGGGCATCTCTTTCAGATTCATCTGAAAATAAAGTGTGCCTATATACCAATTTTGCTCTTGTGAATACATTCATAATAAAAAAAAACATGGAGAAAATATTGCACACAAGCACACCTCTTTCTTATAAACTAAAAATTAATAATAAAAGAAAATACCATAGTGACACATTACTGTACATGATTGAAGTGTTTGAACCTTCACTAAATCACTAAAGGTACTGCGTTCCTGTAAAACCTAAAAGGTTAGGGAACGTGTTGTTTATTACATTGTCAAGACTTTGTTATTATTCTTATCAAGACGTTGCTCAGTCCTAAACATACTGTCCTGTGAGGTTTGTCTTGCTTATAGAACATCTAAAATGGCTACCATGGAGAGTTTCTGCATTACACCATCTTGTATGCGTTTTCAAATATATTTCATGTTGAGAAACAATGAGGTGAAGCTCAGAGTCAGAATACACGCTTTTCATGAAAATGATACACCCTGCTGATACTCCAAACATATTTGCTTCGAGCATCTCTGCCACAAAAATGCCACATAAAAGGGTGAATCTGAGGGACAGCATGAATGTTGTCCTCTTAAGACACTGTAGAATCACTGGACACAGCGGTCCAGAAGTTATTCATAAAACTGCATATATGATGCTTCTTCTATTACAGCAGATATATTGAGAAAACACACAGAGGTGAGTGCACACATGAAGCTCCAGAAACAGGACAAAATGAAATAAGTACAACAGAAAAACTAAATACTGTTCTTAACACATGTAATGTGGTCCTGAGAGCTTGTAGACTAGTTTCAATGAGCCTGGATTCAATACTCAAAACACTTGCTTCAGATGTACCTGATTCACTTCTGCTTCATTCTCATTGCAGCACGCTGTGTCACTTTTAAAACACTCATTCATACTGCAGGCAGGCTTACATGTGGTAGGCTGCCCCCAGGGCGTCATACAAAATGGCTGCCCTCTGCTCTTCACGGATGGGTCAAATGCAGAGACATAATTTCTCCAAGAGGGATCAATAAAGTATCAACTTATCTATTTTATTTTTCAATTAAATATTCATCAAAGATTATCTTTGTTTCCACAACTGCCTTTTCTGCTCCATGCTGGGGTATAGATATACATCTAGATACAGATACTGTATATACATATATTGTCAAGGTGTGCTTTAATGCTGATGCATTAAAATGCTAAAAGAAAAAAAATAATGGCATTAATGTTAAGCTAGTATCTCAATGGACTGCGACTGCTGGCACCTAGCTGGATAAAATGTTTGGAACATGTTCTATCTATGTTCAGAAACATGGAGCATATGACCTGTAGTCGTGTCATTAAGTACATGTTTATAGTGAATTATTTGGCTTGCAAATTGGTCACCAAATCCTCCCAGTTGTCTTCCATTATTTTGCACTTCTGACTTTCTGAAACATCTTATCTTTGTGAAGAGTTCCAGAAATTTGCAACAACTCTGAAACTAGTTTGAGCACCATATTTGTCTCAAAACATTTTTGAACATGTTCAAAATGTAACAGGCAAGACAGCAAGGCCCTGTGACTCATGAGGACAGCCAAAGCCCCTGCAAACATTTCAAGACACTTTGGAAATTCCACCCCAAATTATACTTGCAATTTTTGGCCAACAGCTGTGCGAGACAGTAGCTTTAACCCTGAATACTGCTGTTAGTTTCCACTCCTCATCTTCTCGTGTCCTTTATTTTTTAATCTCTTTATTAAGGAAGTGTAAATCCATAACATTCTGTTTTTTAAACCATTGAACCTCTAATTATTTATGCCTAAAATTATCTGTACTTTTGATTTCTGGCATACTGCCATTGATTATATAAACGCATTAGTGTGAGACAGGATTCAGAGTCACGGCATATTTCCTTTTAATTATTGACTCTTTTCCATAATGATCCCTTTCCGGATTTTCTGCGCAGCTCATCTGTTCTGTGAAGATTGATACAGCTTCTGTAAAAATAATGTAAATCATAGCAAAGCCTGAAGCCGAGCTGCTACCAGGAAGCTTCTGAAAGACACCTGTGTTGATCAGGTCAAATCACAATCACCTCCCATTGGATCCAGGTCTCAGATCTGTAGATCATTAGCTGAATATTTAAAAACAAAGATAATCTACTGAGAACCAAAACATCTGTGAAGAGGAACTTGCTCAAATTTGTTGTAGAATTTGTATTTCTGTCAGTTTTCAGTTTGGTTATAAAAACTATGTTTTCTACATCTCACATACATAACTGTAAAAAACTGAGTTTATATCATGAATCATTTAGATATCTGTGGTGGAAACATTAAAATTACATTAAAATTAAACTAAAATCTAAAAAATGCTTTGAATTAAAAATAGCCTCTCATTGCAGGTGATGCCTTCAAATTTCTGTTTCCACCATTACACATTTATAGAAGCCTAAAACAATCATTACATTCTTTAAACTACTGCAACTACAGTTTTAAAGTGCTTAAAGGAAATAATTAAACTAAATGCTGCAGTGATAGTCTGTAAAAAAATGAAGTGAAACAGATGCTGTAAACTTGTCATTTAATCAAAATGTCTAGCAATTTGTTTACCATTGAATCACTAATCAATTTATCACCATAAAATCTAGTGCAACTCAGAGATGCAGCAAAAAGTTTCATAAATCTGGAGCCTGCAGACTGAGAACTGACTTAGTTGTGAAATAGTTTCAGGTATTAAAGTTTAGTCATCAGGGAAACTAAACAATCCAGTAAACTGGCTGGTTGTTGTTCAGCCTGTCAGGTTAAAGCGCTGTGTGGAGCCAACATGAATTTAACCACTAGTAAATCTTCAGTTGAGGTTATAGCAGCTGAGTAAAATGTTTATGTATTCCTTACACACAGCTCAGGAAAACTCTAATTGAAATCAAAATGTCACATACACACTTGATCCTCATTTACAAGAGCTATTCTGCATCCTTGTCAACACTTAAAACCCCGGCCCGTCTTGGTGTAACCAAGCTCAAACACCAGGTTCAGGTTACAGTCTCTATTTACATTCCTGCTCCGAACTGTGTCAAACTGGGCCTCGGCTGAAACCTGAGACCTGAGAGAGCTCTGTAATGTGTAGGACTGTTTATCAACTTAATGTGAAACTGATTTTACAGAAGCCAGTGAATGTTTTCTTTTTCCCCAAACAGAAATAATAATTACTCTCTGTACTGTTCTCACTAACAGAGCCTGTGTGAATGAGCATCAGATTTAATTACAATTTTTAGTTGAAACCTTCATATAAGCAGCAGCAATATTCAAGCTGAGACTGAGTCATGATCAGATACAGTATCATCACTTGAACATGGATATTGGGGGATTGTGACTGACTGAAATTTTAATCTAAACTCTCGCTGTATTCCTGCTTTGCTCAGTGGATCACAATGAGGCAGAGTCAGAAACAAGGGGAAAACTAACAGTTGCTGCATTTTCTACAGAAAACTTCACATTTTGCCCGAGAAAACAAAAAGGTCATCAGCTAAAAACAATCTCAAGATGTGTTTCAATTCAAACTTCAGGGAAAGCAGGTAGAAATATGAGCTAAATTAAACAAGTCTGCAAACAAAGGTTTGATTAATCCTTGAAAACATTCTGCTGACATGATGCAAAGTGGCTGTATACAAAAGATCTTCAGAAAGTTTGTTAGTCAACTGGTCGTGCTTCACCACAAGAGAAACAAACAGCTGATTATTATTATTGATTCAAGTGTTCAGCCATAAGAGAACAAACTTCACTACCTGAAAACTGGTTTTCGATCACTGTTTCTGTTCTCTACGGACAATAATTCTGAAAGTTAACCACATGCTTCCGATTTTAATAAATCGGTTAAACGAATTAATTTGAATTTTTTGTTGCGGGCGATTTTAAAATAAATAAATCGAGATTTTGCGTAGTGGCGCTTTTTGGATCCCCGGAGTTTCCGTAGCATTAGTTTCACATGGTTTGCTGCAATAGACGTGCAGCACGAGACCCCACGCTGCAACATTTACCCATCACAGTCAAAGGCAGCAGCACCACAAACTCATTCCAACACCTGAAACAGAGACATCCAGTCGAACATGAAAAACGCCAGTCTCTCTGAGATGAACAAACACCGCAGTGACCGACAAACCTTAGCTAAAACAGCTAACTGTAGCCAAATCCTTTGTAAAAGGCACTGCAAATAACAGGAAAGAGGTACAGTTGAGAACAATCACTGAAGCGGTCACTTAAAGTTGTCCTTTGTTTGGACTTGTTGCTTTCCTTAATAAGTAGTGGGAAAATCGGAAATTAAATTTGAAAAATTTAAATCTGAGATTTTATTTTTAAGCCCTATCACCCAGCCCTACATACATGATCATGCTGCTATCCCAGTGATATTATAACATAATGCATTAGCTAGCAAAAGGAAAAATAAAACAGTTAAACAATTAAAAAAACAGAGTTAAAATTTATTTTCATGCATCATTATAAGCTGAATATTAGCTTAACCATACAGTTAATTAAACTATAACAAGGCTGTAGCCATTTCAAGACCAACATGTGTAGTTATGAGTCGGTGCACTGATCAGTAGTGGAGGGTTAGAGTATGATGCTTGTCTACAGCTGATGATTCTGCTCTCTCTATAAAGATATAGACTTGTATTTTCAGCTGCTTCCATCTACTGGAGTTCTGTTTTGACTGTCTATGAAGCATCACAATTAAAAGAAAAAGATTTCTATTGAAGGACTTTGAAGAGTTTTGCGTCCTCAAACTTCAGTACACTCATCTGTTTCAATAACTAAAAAACAGTCAAGCACCTAAAAGTTTGCAGGTCGTACACTGACTTTTCAGTGTGCCTTAACAAGAAGTTACATTTGCTGCTGCTTCAGTTCATTCCTGCTGTTTTACGCAACCAGTGCGCATTTGTTACACTGACATGAGCCATTAAGGTGGTTTTCCATGTTGTAAACAGAATGTAAGGATTTAGCACAACAGTTGAAAATCCACGTAGTACAAACCATGTTAACATGGTTACTTTTATATATTTTAACCCTTATAAACACTTTACACATGGAAACATGTTGAAGCTGAATGAATGAGATGAAATGCTGCCATTGAGCCAATCAACACCCAGAACACATAACCATATGCTTCTGAGCCAATCAGAATCCAGGATACATAATCACATGCTGATCTGAGCCAGTCAGCACCCAGGATACATAATCACATGCTGATCTGAGCCAGTCAACACCCAGGATACATAATCACATGCTGATCTGAGCCAGTCCGCACCCAGGATACATAATCAAATGCGGATCTGAGCCAGTCAACACCCAGGATACATAATCACATGCTTCTGAGCCAGTCAACACCCAGGATACATAATCACATGCTTCTGAGCCAATCAGCACCCAGGATACATAACCACATGCTTCTGAGCTATCAATCAATAGCATCGTGTATACTAAATTAACCAGGCAAACTCACTGAGGAAGCATGTACCAGAAATTAAAAAAAAAAAAACATACTTTGTGACATTAACTTAGATTTGAATATAAAATCAATGATTTAGTGAAGCAGAGAAAGTCAATATAACAAGAGATTACTGTACCTCAATTTACACAAAGTTAAATATTACCAACTTATCAAGAGTCCTGATCACTTTCACGGGCATGTCTGAAGGAAATGTAATGCAACCAATTACTAAAGGATCAATGACAATAATGTCACATATCTCACATCTAACAAAAAACAACTGCACTTTTATTTTCTTTATGAGACAAACAAAACAGCAGAGACATGATCAAGGCCTGATAAGTCTCGTTTAACTCTGAATTTACTCCACAGAGAAAACTAACTGGAATCAACCATTTGTTTATATGTTTTTAATAAATGAAACAATTTGTCTGTAACAGTTTCACAATAACAGTGATCACATCTCATTTATTTTTATTCACACTGAGTATTCAGCAGCCCACAACTCCGTGGGGTGTTTAAGCCTTTCTACTCTCATTTTTTATTCGAAATTCATTTCGTCAACGAATATCATTTCAGCTGCCGCAAAGATCTGACTGTCAGGAACGTGTCAAAGTATTTCCCAAGAGGACGCACCCATTTTTAGGGCTTTATGCGTTTCTCTTTTAAAAAACAAAAGTGAAAGGGAGAATGGCTTAAAACATCCCAACCTTCTCATTTCTAATCAAATAGATAAAATCTGGCAGATTCTGCAGAATGGAATACCTCAAAATGATTGTTTTAAACAGCACTGCATGAAAAAGCACAAATATTATCAACCAAATGTCCCTTTGTTTTATAGCACAGGTAGTTTTTGTAGTAATGCAGTAGATTATTTTGATTACAATGTTACTTCTGATTGAAAAAAGTGTTTTACTGATTAAGGTGTGATTTTATTCCAGCAGTTTTCACCTGAAAAGAATCTGATAACTGATTAATCACAAATAGCAAAATGTAAAAATGTTTTACTTGGTCTGCTGTTACAATTCTTTTTGTTCTCACTTTACAGGAAGGACAAAGGTCAAATTTAGCAGGATGTTGACATTTACTGACATCATCCAGCTTAAATAATAACAGATTGTTTAGATATCTTAGATTTAGTAGAATAAATATAATCAGTTTGGTTAAACTGTCAGCTTCATCTACAACAAATACAGTACTAGTGCCACTACACTGGTAGCTTATTCTAATTATCCTACATATATTATTACAATTAAAATCTGGCATGTTATAATCATAAAATGTTATTCTGCAGCAAAATCTGTGTTACGTTGTGACTATAAATACTAAAGTTAAAAAAAACTGTTAAAATGTGCTGTCTGTGCGTATAAAAATAAAGAATTTCGTTTAAAACAAAATAAAAACACTTCCAGGATATAGTTTTATTCATATTAGTATCCAGGGCACCAAAATATTGATTGTGAAACCTGCAAGGTGATGCGGTGTGTGGCGTGGTAATCAATCAGGGAGCAGGTGTGCAAGCAATGGGTGGGCCTCCCGGTTCTCCCGAATTACAACAAACAGGTGCAACATTTCCTCTGACCACAACCTGAACATCAAGATGAATTCAACTTTATTTGAAAGTTATTTACCTCCACTGACGGCTTTAACCCGCCAGCGAAATAACTGGTGTTTATTTAACTGAAAAAAAATGGGAACATGTGTATCTCTGTAACGTTAAGGTCGGTTCAGTGTGCACGCGCTGTAGACGGTTAACGGTCGGTGGGGGGAAAACTTACCGTTTAATTGGACATTTACTAATAAGTAAAGACTTCCAAAGAGTCACACATTTAACAGAACACACGGACCGGGAGCCGAGCTAAGGGCAGGCTGAAGTTGAACGAGCAGTGTAGGACAGAGGAACGCCGACAGCAGGCTCAATTCATCCCGAAAACTGTCATCAGAAGCGGACACTTACCTCCACCGTTTGTCCGCTGACCACCACGAGGGGAAAAGAAGAGGAAAACCAGTCAGCGCGTCCAAAGCTTCTGAAAACACTTCGTTTTGTTGTTTTCTCCGTCTCCAGTAACAGCTATTAACTCCCTCTCCGATGCCAGTTAGGATCCGTACCGCAGCTCTCAACGTACAGTGAAAGCGGGAAGAACGGCGCGAGGACAGAGACGATGTCCTGCCAACCTGCTGCCAGCTCTCCGCGCGGGGGGCAGCGGAGGTTGATGTCGCGCATGCGTACAACCGCGGCTACCGCAAAAACAAAGATCGTCTAATGATAAGCTGCTCCACTCAGCAGTGAAGTTCCACATCTGGAAATCGTTTTCCTAAAGATGTTGGTTTAAATTTACATCGTTCACTTCAAGATGATTCATTTAAATAGCAGCTAAGTTTTTAAATAAAGTTTCTTGGTGAACCTTCTGACACGGAACTAAAATAGGTTGTGAAATTATAACTTTAAACATACCACACAAGGAATTCCAGTAAAACTGTCTTCACTAGGTTTAAGATGAAAGGCTGACTGTCCATGAATGTTCTTATTGTGTACACATAGAATTCTCATTCAGTTGTTAAAATAACATGCATCCGCAGCCTTTAATTAGAAGCCAGTAGTATGATTACACACTGAGATGAAGTTTACTGTGGAACAGAGAACCAGACCCCAGCAACAATGTCCACCTTGAATCCTTCTTACATGTTTTAGAATATGAAAAATACTAAAAGCCTACAATAAAGTCCATTAATCAAATTGTGTTACATCCAAAGAAAAGGAAAATCTGTAAAAATTAAATTGTCACAGATTTGAGCAATCCATCTTACAGCTACAATATTTTTCTTTTTGGAGAAGGTCTTTTTTCTAAAAGCCCTGCTGTGTTTGATTCAATGAATTTTCAAATACAGAAAAAATATCTTTTGTTTTCTGCCTCCAGCTTATTGTCAGACTTTGGTTAATTTAAAACAAAACCAACCAAAAAAAAAATCAAATTCTAGTTTTTTAGTTTGTTCATTTTTACTTTTTTCCTTCAAAATTCTGCCAAAAACTTTGAGGTGCAGAAGTAGAAGCTTCAGGTGTGAATCACTGGTTACAGTGAACAGCACCTTTTACATTGTTAAAAATCAAGTGCGTCACATTTCTTTAACAATAGTTTGTATTCATAAACACAGTCAATAACATTACAATTCAGAGAAGATATTTATATTAAGTCAGCCTTATTTTATTCTTTTATAATATTTGCATAAACATAAGCCCGACACTGAACTCATCCAACACAATGTCAGGGAAGACCCACGTATTGTGATGTGTGAAATTTGTTGGATCAGCTGGAACTGATGTAATCTGATAGACAAACTCTAACATCTCCTTTCTGCATGTGAAGCTCATTTAAATACAACGAAGGAACAGTGGGACTGTGTGAACATTCACACTCAAGGTGTGAAGATTGTTGAAGTTCTATTTTTTTCTCAGCACTGCAACAATCTCTTTCTAAATTAGATTCTTCATAAGAGAATGTGTGGGTTTTGTGTACATGGCTGTTTTTAATTGTTTGTTTTTGAGTTACATTTTGGTGAGAAAGGCTCATGTTATATTCCATAAAAATTTTAGATGAGATTTTGTCACACAAACAAATAAAAACAACGTTTTGATGTGTTATTGTCTTCTTTAGCAGATGCAGCTGATAAATCTGATCTAAAGTCAGTAACTGCTTAGAGTCGCTCCACAAAACTCCACCTGAAAAACAGCTACTCAATTAAAGGGTCTGTTTAATACTCTGTAGCTTTCAGTAACACCCCACTGTGGTCCCAGAGCAGATTTGATCAAGTTTTTGAGAATATGCATTCTTTTGAACTCTCATCTGTTGTCTGTATAATCCCACTTAAAAATCCCACCAGTCATCATTTACCATATTAGTCAGTTTGGTTCTTGGCTGTTTTGTTTTTCTTCTTCGTCGTTCTGCTCAACTCAGTTGGACTTTTCTCACTTTCCTCTGCAGAGAGAGTCTGCTCAGTGTAGGCGGGATCAGCTGCTTCTTATTGCAGCTACATGAGAAGTGATAATGAAGATGTGAGTTCTGGGTAATCTGATTACAGGTGGAGATCTCGAAGTGTGTGTTCACATCTGGAATTTAAGTGAGCTGGCATGCAGTTATAGTGACATTTATGCAAAGACAAGAGTAAACAGTCAGCTGTCACCTGAGTAACAAACAAAATCAAAATGCCAGCACATCAGCTGATCTTCCTGTAAAATCACATATACCGTACATGTATATTCAGTTTGAGCTTTCTGCCTTATGCAGACATCACATGTGAGACAGACAAGGTGACAAACCTGTTGCATTTCTTTGATTTCATTACTTTTCTATATCTTCATGTCATTTTGCTCTTTATAAAAATGAGAACTACAAAGAGACACAAACTGGCTGCAGCTGAGTTTTTAGTTCCAAGAATCTGCAGCAGAGTGATGCCTCGTGGTTTTGTGTTATCTCTGCTCAGGTGCAAAAGCACACCAGCCTTTTTTTTTACAGCATAAAGAAAATCAGTTCAGGAAATACAAGTAATCCTGCCGGTGAGTCACCGTACAGATAAATGCATCAAAAGGTGCACATTCAACATTTTGTACAAAAAAATCAGCAAAATAGCATTTTCCCAAGATAACTTTACTACTGTTTGTGTCAAAACTTTGGATTTTATCAGCAACTCTCTGCTTTTATCCAGCATTCACTGTTCAATCAAACGTCCTCATGAAAATTTGGTCACAGTTTTTACTAAAAGGTGGATCGTCCCTGATGAAGATCATGTGTGACAACTGATCAGTTCATCCTGAGGTGTTTCATGTGTTCTTATCATTTTCTCACATCTTTATTGCACATAAACACATTTATTCCTTTCTGTTCTTTTGCTTTAACCGTCATCTCACATTCCAACTTCTCTTTCATTACACATTCTCACTCTTTCACACACACACACACACACACACACACACACACACACACACACACACACACACACACACACACACACACACACACACACACTAACACACTCAAAGCTGACACTCTCCATCTGGCATGTTCTGAATGCCACAGACGACAGGTTCTCCACATCTAACTATAACGCTGTGCATCACCAGCCATCTCAGATTTTGAAGAGGGGAGGAGGATGATGTTGATCTGTCATGGTGCGCCACTCCACAGTACTGCATGCTTGAGTAACCCTGCTTCAACGGAGAGACTCGCTGGCTGTTATAGTGCTGCATCAGCAAAGTGCTGGGTTACAAGATGTGTGTGTTTGTGTGTCTCTGTGTGCGTCACTTAGCAGCAGGTGGACTGTGAATGGAGAGTCTCTCTCTGCAGCAGCTCTACAGCCAGTTTTCACACAAACACACAAACGTTTCAATGGTTTTAATAATTTGTTAGTCTTGTTTCACATTTATTACAAACCTTAGAATTCAAAAGAGTTTAAAGCTGCACTGATTGTTAAATTTAAAGGCCAGTTAATTGCACATAGCTTATGTATCCTGATATCTTGTTGGCTGATATTGGGATTTTAAAAACAGCCCCCATAACTAAGAGGACACCTTCTGCAACATTGTTAATACAATCTTACAGAAAACACTTTTGTTTCTCAATTTCTTTTTTTTTTATTGTGCAATAAAACAAAAATAAGGACTTTGTGTGGAAAATATTTTTGTTCAATCAAATCAAATCAAAAATACTTTATTAATCCTCGAAGGGAAATTAAATGTTGTTGTAGCTCAGTTTTTCTTCAGGGAGCCATTGTAGAAGGTTCTAGTTGTGGACAGGAAGGATCTCCTGTCTGTGCTGCAGTTGATCTGAAGAAGCCTTTGACTGAAGACACTCTGTTGTTGAGTTGTGAAGAGGATGATGAGGGTTCTCCATGATGATTTTCATTTTCTGAACCATCCTCCTTTGGACAATCAACTCAAGAGACTCCAGATCAGTCTCCAGAACAGAACCAGCCCTCCTTATTAATCTGTTCAACCTCTTCATGTCACTTGCTTTGATGCTGCTTCCCCAACAGGTGACGGCATCATTTTGTTATGAAAGCAAATAATATGGGATGGACTGAATAACAAAAAGTACTTAAGTTGCTAAATAAAATAAATGTAATTTTAGGGTAAATGAAAGCTAAACATTGTTCTTTCAAGAGAATGAAAAAATGCAAAAAAGAAGAAAATATGTTGCTATTTTTCTGGTGCAGATATAAATACGGTAAAAATCACAATTAAACACTAAAAACATGAATCTTATATTTTGCTAAGACTCACAAAAGGTGTTCATAGTAGAGTTTTAAATGTCAGAATTTCAAATGTTACGTTTGTCCTCATATAAAAATAAAGAAAACAAGACACAGGAAATTAACCGTAACCTGGAGCCCAAACAAATGATCTGCCCCCTAGTGGCTGGTTCCAGTACAGTTTCCTGTTCTGCAAAGAAACACTTTGTTCCGGTTCACAGGACACTAACTGCAATATTTAATTAATTGTGAGCTTGATTTTCAAATTAAAAAGTTGTTCCATTAATCAGGTTCGTCATGTGTTTTAAAATATTTGACTTGAAGCTGAATACAAATCACTGAGGAGGTTCTCTACTCAGTAAACTCAGTAAAACTGCACTAAAACAATTTTACGGGTTTTTTTAACTCATGGAAGTTGGTTCTTGGTTTTCATGCTGTAGATCAGATTAATTAAGACTTGATTGGTTCATGAATTATTGATGTCAAAGCTCCGCATGTAGCCATTAAACTTGTTCATTTAATCAGAAGCTGTGATGAAGCTGTTCAACTCGACCCCGTCAAACACATTCAGTCTTCTCCCTCTCTGAATAAATGGCTTACAGATACAAATAAATACGATTAACAACATTATCAGTGGCAATATACTGTGATAAAACAGACAAAGATGAAGCTATTTTCTTATAAAGGTCAATTTACACATTATAAACTACAGAAGTTGATTTATAGATGCTTTTTTTGCCCATTAAGAATTTTGGCTTGAGCTTTACATGCATGATCGATTGATATTTAAATGATAAATGCACCCATTTAGGGATACATAATTAAAAATATGAATTTTGGAACCAAGTAAAAGATCACATGAGGCAGGAGTGAGAAGACAAAAACAAAAGAAATAGCAACAATAACTCTTTAATTAGGGTTAAAATCTTAATAATTCATCAAACCATCATGATGATGTCACATTTAAAGAAGGAAAATTTATAGAAGAGTTACAAAATGCAGAGCTAATGAACCAAAAATCAGCTGTTTTTTGTTTTGTTTTGTTATTTTAGTATTTTAGGTTAATTTGCTGAAACATTAGCAGCTTTTAAATGGAACATTTTGAAAATCTCAATTCAGTTTTGATTCTTGAACACTTGATGCTTTCATGTAACTTCAGTTTTTCAGTGTTTGGTCACAGTTTCACCTGCCGTTATTTTTCAGGTGAGTTTAGAGGTTTAGACTTTAAAGGGTGGAAAAATGATGAACAGTAAAACTGTAATATAAAGATTTAATGCTAAAGTGAAGCTGTGTGGAAGTCATGGGTTCCATGTGTGAGTTGTTGATCATGTAAAAGTTTCTAATAAAAACAGCATGTGATGTTGTGACAATGAGAGCCAACTTGTAAATCACATTTATTTATTTGTTTATTTATTTGTTTGTTTGTTTGTTTGTTTGTTTGTTTGTTTGTTTGGCTACTTAAAACAGTTCAAAATTTCAGACATTATGTAATAAAAGTTGCATTTGGAGACTTGAGTCAATAGATTCTGATTTGATGCAGCTGGGATGTCAGATGGATTCTGATCAGACATTAATTCAGGTTATAGTTGTTATTTATCTAAACAGAAATTCCCTGTGTTTGTCTTTAAATTCCATCATGTCAAAATAAAATGTTTTTGTAGTTTTTTAACCTTATTCACATTCCTTGTTGTGCTTTTCAGTCTGTTTCTCACTCACCTGTTCACACACAGTTATACAACGCTCTCCATTCACTCTCATAGACTGATTTTAGTATGAATGACACTTTGGCATGCAGGAAGGTTCGAGGATCAAACCAACAACCACCCTGATGGTAACCCAGTGGTGGGTTGACACACCCTAAACCTCATTATAGAGCAGGTCTGCTCATCGTTCCCCCACAGGCAGCTCATGTTTCTGGATAAAACTCAAAGTAAATCACCCTCCATCCTTTGGAAACTCTCCCTGCTGGGATCTGCGACGCCCCTTCTGTGTCATTTAAAAAATCCTTCTCAGACGCCACCTGCTCACAGTCTCTGTAAACGTTGTCATCTCTGTAATCTCTGTGCCATTTTAGTAGCTGTTCTTTTGCCAAATGTCCCTCTTGCATGCAGAGCTTCCTTTCAGTCTCAGACAAGGTGATTTTTATTGTTACTGTATTATTATTTTAGGGGGCGACAACATCAAAATCAAATTTCAAATGAATATAATTACACAAGTTTTTCTTCTACCTGCCACCCTGAATGAATTTATACAATTCCAAACAATCTGTTTGATCGAGTGAGCGGGCTTCACTGAATGACTTCAGAGTGATTTATGATAATCAGAGTGGGTCTTTTTATACAACACTGAGTCTCACAAAGTCTTCTGAACACAGTCTGTGAAAAGAAACTGTCTAAATGAAAGTAAACAAAAGGGACAGTAAATGAGCAGTTTAACAGTTTGTCAATCAGAAATGCAAAAAAAAATTCTAAAGCACAAACATGTCAATTTTTTACTGATGCACTTTGCTGCAATTCAGTAAAAAATAGTTTTATTTGTGTCTGGAAGCTGCTTGTTTACTCATTTACATGTTATTATTCATTATTTTCCACCTTTGACCTGATCTGATTCTGTCCATAAGAAAGTTTTCTGAAATGCAGGAAAAAAACAGCTGATGGATGCAAATTTCCTTCTTCTTTCATCAAACGGAATAAATTAAAAACCTGCTGTTGATGCTACCAGTCACATTTTTTAGGTATAATTGTTTATCCCCTTTTTAAAACATAAACATATTTTTTTCATATTTTAGATTAATAATAAAAGCCTCATTTCCACATCTCCAATCCAGCTTTAACATTTATCTGGTGAAGTTTGTTCCTTCAAATTAAAACATGAAATTTCCTCTTTATATTTAGATGTTTAACTTTACATTCAAGATCTTTTAAACATCAATACACATTAGTTAAGGCTGATCTGAGATCACGTTCATTCTGAAATGATCAGCTGATCAGAATCTGCTGGTAAAACAATCCTGATCTTACTCGTCTGTTTTGTTACTAAATGATGGAATTTGGAGGAGGTTTACATCAGTTTGGATCATTTGGTAGAATTTAGCTCCATTCTGTGAAACTGATGAATGTTAAAGATGATTTTGATTTATTATCACATTAAACATTCCGTTCATGTTCTGGATCATTTCAAACGAGGAGATGAAATGAAAATCAAATTGATCTTATTTATCTTTTGTTCTACAAATTTGTTCTGTTTAACTAAATTTGCCTTCGTGGTTCAGATAAAAACTGATTTTCTCAAATAAAGTGTCAGAATTTTAAAATCTGCTGCTAGTTTGAGTCAAAAATGAAACAAAATAACACATGATGAAACTTTAAAATGACATGACTATATAAATCCAACATATACAGATTTAAATCATGTATTTATTGTCAGTTTATACTGTAATTTGTTTTCCTTGGAGAAGTTTTTATCCAAAACAAATTTTCTCTACATGTAAATAAATTTAGCATCTTATACAAAAACTCATAACTGCCTTCCTGAACATCAGTCTCCTTGTCAGTGAACCATAAAAGCTGAATCCACAGTTTTGAGGTTAAAAAAATTACATTTTTTCTTTGTGAAGTCTTATGTATTTTACCTGGATCTGCTATAATCCAGATTTAATCTGGATTTCTTTTGGCATTCCAGAGTTTGCTGGATGTTTGAAGCATTAACAGATATTAAAAGCTCATGCGGGCACTGATGGAGAGTGAATTCTGCTTTCATGTTGTGAACTTGAGATTAGACGTGTTTCCTTCTCCTCACCGGCAGCCTGCAGCCAACAGCCCAGGGCTGCAGGAAGAAAGGCCGCATCAACTCCTGAAATAGACAGAGCCGTAAATATTTGATGAGCTGCTGCTTAGTTTCACGGGCGCTCAAGGTCAGAAGACTGCAGTCACTGTTTTACACACAGATACAGACAACACAAATACCGATGAATGAAAACGCTCAAACGCGTGGAGGAAACATTATATCAGTGACTGACTGTCACTGATTCTTCTATTTTTCTGGCAAAGACAAACATGTAGCTGAAACAACAAAATCAGTCCAGATAATTAAAAAAAAAATTCATTCATTCTGGTTTATTCACACGGTTTAGATCCTTGTTTTGTTTTCTCTTGTTGCATTCAGATTCTCTGTTTGGAATATTTCTTGCAGCAGATATATTTTTACAGAATGACTTTTCCTTCAGTTTCTTTCAGTGAACTCTTGTGCACGACCTTGATTCCTGTGTCCAGTTTGCTCTCCATCTAAACTCTATCAGCTGACTGTGAGCCACAAAACATAAAAAATTATGTTTTGCAGTCTTCTGATCTTTTTATGCATGATCCTGGACTCATTATTCAGACATGGCTCTAGTGGCAAGTAGTAAAAAGAAAGTATACGTAAGTAATTTCAAAATAAAACAAGAAAGATTCCCACAAAACATTCTGAGAAAGCTGTCATTTTTTCTGTCTGTAAAGTTTCATGTCAGTCTTTCTGATATAAATGTATTTTTCCTTGTTAAAACTGATCAGTACATTTTTCACTTCTTACCTTCAGAAAACTGACCTAGATAAGCAGAAAGAGATGTTCAGAAACATGATGGTAAAACTCACTGCACGGCTCTTTGGTGCATCAGCAAAGTATAAAAATACCTGCTCAAACCATCTGATGCAATTTATGCTCCATCACACCATTAAAGCAGCATCAGTGTTTCACTCATTTATATTAAAAGCTGCTCAGAGTGCTGTGAAGGATCAGAGAAACAGCAGCACACGTGCAAACCCTCACTCCCTCTTTATGCTGCTGCTGCTGGCATCAGTTCATCTGAGCTGGTTTAAACTCGTCACTGCCGCTCATCCATCTGCTGTGATATGGAGACGGAGTTGGCCATCTGATGGATGGATGAGAAGAATTCAGCTCTGCCTGCAGGACAATCAGGTTGTCCTGATTTTATTCATACAGGAAACACAAAATATGGGCAGAACATTTTAAACATTGTCAGCCATCTTTTGTAAAACCATCTGAAAAGGCAAGTAACAGATAAAAGAGTCAATCAAAATATAAATAGACATTTTTTTTAAATGGAGATCTGTAGAAAAGCTGCTGAAGAACACCTCAAAATAAAAACACAACATAAAGAAATCAGCTTTGTTAATTGTTTCTGTAAAGCTGCTGGATTGTGGCTGGGTGGACGGTGTAAAATATCAGGCTGGATATTTTTAATTCTCAGGTGTTCTTGTAATATAGCTTTGTCCTAGAAACCCAAAAATCTCAATCATCCAGGAACTTTAAGTCAGATTTGTACTAAAAACACAAACAGGGTTATAAAATATTTTAAAGTAGGCCACTTTAGGGACCTGAAAATGTTCTTACAAGCACTAAACCCCATTTTTATTAAAAAAATAGTGTAAAAGAAAGATGTATAATTATCACTTTAATTATCTGGAACTGAACAAGTTGATGAGCTGCAGAAATATTTGAGTTATTTTAACCAGCAAAACTCTGATAAAATTTGTTCATCAGCTCAGGGAGATTTCTAAGCGTTGAAATGAACTGCACATGTCACAGGGGAAGGGAAAATTCACATATCCTGTGTAACCTACTTCCAGCTGATAAGTCTTCTATTTTTGGCTGTTGTTAAGACAGGTAGCATCACCTGGGAATTACCAGAAAGCCGCAGAGCTGAGATAAATCACAGCCGGAGAGATTTATTCTGCAAACAAATCACTGAGGAAGAGAGGATCAAGTTAGAACCTTCCAGAAGGTAAAAACAAAGAAGGGACATAAAGGAGCTCCAGAGAAAAGCAGCAAACTGGGTGCACACATGGCAACACAAATGCATTAGTGACAAACTGTACTCATCTCAGCATGGTCACCCATCCTGTTCCCCTTTTAAAACCACGGCCAACACTGCGGCTTTTGTTAACAGTAAACAGTCCTGGTTGCCCGGCAGGAAAAACACTCACACGCCTTCATCAGTCAGAGGCAAATATCTGAGACAGCAACAGCAAAAGGAGAGACTCATCAATATTTCAGTGCATTCGATAACAAAAGGAGGCCAGTGGCTCTATGCAGACTTTTCTGTCATTACTCACATTGAGATCTCAGTTGTTCATTAAAGCTTCAGGGGATGTATATGTAAACACAACAGGGCTGACAGGAAGGATGGAAATCCACAGGAAACTGTTTCAGCTGGAGTTTGTAAATGCTCATTCACAAAATCAATATAAAGGATGCTTTCAAAGACCCAAACTGTGCTAAAAGGATTTCACTGATACATAAAGAGCAGAAACAGATTAGAAAACAGAGTGAGCATTAATCTGTCAGAAACACTCTGCAGTAAAAGAGAAGAAAAACCAAACTAAACCTTTTTTTTTTTCTTTTTCAGATTTTTTGTATTTTAGCTGTGTTTGGGATTATAGTCTGATTTTATGGGCCAAGCTTCAGCTGTCAGACAGGTGGTCTTATATTTAACTCTATAATACAGACTCACCTCTCCAAAGGCAGTTGTTCCTAAAGTCTTGTGGTTTGTTCTGAGGAAATGTTACAAAACCAAGCAGTGCAGCCATGTTCTTCCTACAGACTCTCATCCAGTTGCATCACTAAGGTTCCTCCAGGGTGTTGTGTGAACACACACCTGCATGCTCCAGACCAGCAAACTGGAAAAATAAACTCTTTTCATGAGGAGTTCATGCTTAATATGAATTCTTATGGATGCAGAAAAAATAGACTGTTTAATTTTAAATCAAAGACTGAAAAACTTGATTTTTTGGTGTGTGATAGAAGGTCTACCTGTCCAGGTGACACCCCACCTGTGGCTGCTGGGAGAGGCTGAACAGAAGAAGAAAATTCAGTTCAAACTTTTACTTCTGTTCCAGATCTTACATCTTTAAGGTGTCCACGCTATAAAAAGTCTGTCTGAAGAGGAAATAATTCATGATTTTTTTACTCTAATCTCCCTTTAAGAATGAGTTTTTTGTGGTTTACACAGTGAAATGATGCAATAAATTGTGTGCTGTCATTCACGAGTTCTTTCAGAGAGAAATTACACAGCACTTACAGACTGGTTTATGGGTTTTTTTTGTCCAAAATCTGACAGAAACTATGAGCTGAAAAAGTTCAATTTATCTGTCATTTAACTGTGAATTCAACAAGAACTGGAACAAAGTCACAGACAATAAAAATGAATTCATTGTAAATCTAAAGGTTGAACCTGGATTAAACATTGAACATTTGAAAAGAGCAAATCAAAAAATTCTCATTCCCCTCAGTGATTGGCTGTAACTGATCATCATCTGACCCTGAGATTCATCTACTTCAACCCACTACCACAGAAAGGTGATGTGAGTTTAATTAATGTGCAGGGATTTTGCATTTATTCACTTGAATGGAGTGACAAATAAACCACCATAAATTATCGAGTTTACAGCTCACAGGGCCAGATGGTGTCGTTGGTTGAAGGACACATTTTTAATTTGATCAACCAGATGTCCTCAGACTCTTCACGTTTATTTGTGGTAAAGAGACCTTGACGATCGTGTCACGCGTGTTGTATGTTCGTTGGCAGAGTTTACCAAGAGGCACATCATCCAAAATTCTCCTCAGCAACGCCTCAAGGCTTTAATGTGAGTTTCAGGGGAATTTTCTGTCTGGTGGAGGTTTTCTAAACAGTAACAAAAATATTCAGACAGCTAAATGTTGAAAAAAATGCAAGTTATTTTGCAAAAAACTGATCTGGGATCAGATCCTAACCATTTTTAATCTTCAGATCTGATCTAAATTGAAGTAATTAAACCCTTTAAATGTTTGATAAAGTTTTCCACTGAGTTCAGGTTGTCTGAGAATCCAAAACATGATCAACTGTTTTAACTCAACCTGCAACATCATAATTCAGCTTTTAACAAAGAAAATCAGAGCAACGTCAATAGATTTGAAGAGAACTTCAAACGTCAGAGAACTTCAATAAACTTCAATAAAGATGTATGCTTCTGCTTTGTGATGTTATTTGCTGCCATCTAGTGGCCAAAATAGAAATAAATGATAATCAGTCAGAACTGATGAAGGTTCTTCTAAGTTCATTTAAAACTCTAACCCTGATCATATTCACTGACCAAAGAACTCAGAAGAAATTATTCTGATATGATGATAACTGTGTTCATGTCTGCAGTTGATCATGATCTGTTTATTATAAAAGAATCTGCCCTGTGGGGATGATAAACAGATAATAAACCATGTTTTATGTGAAGTTGAGGTGCACATGGAAACAAGCTGCTTAATGAATGTCTGGTTTTATGGTCTAAAAGATGAGGAGTGGCCCTTAAAACAGACTGCAGGGGTCTCTGAGATCAAAGAAGGTGATGAGTTGTTGAAAACAAATGTTCTTTCTTCCTGTAAATGAAACTCAAAGTTTTGTGTCCTCATGAACATCCAGGGGATTTTTAATTTTCCTCTGTAAGAAGAAAAAAAATTAACACCAAATAACTCTGAAATCCCACAAGATTATTTTTGTATTTGTGTTTTTCTCCAGAGCAGGAAGGTGAAACAGTTCTCTGTGATGTGATTACAAAACTGTATTTGTGTCTAAACAGGAAGTTGTTTTTGGAAGAACCAAATTCAGCATTACAGAGATTTTGGAACGCTGTTTTGACAAAACTGATCTTTATGATACTTCAATCATTACTGTGACATAAAGTTTTGACATTCTTTCACTCACACAGGGACATTTTTAAGTATGGAATGACCTTAGTTGACCTCAGAGAGCACTTCCTGTTAGCTCAAGATTTTCTCTGATTAAATGCAACAGCTCAGAGACATGACTTACTTGGTACAGCCTTCAGTTTTTTGTGTTAACGCCTTGCTCACATGACATCACAGCTCTCGGACCCTGAAGACAGAGAGTCGGTTCTGTCAGAGGGAACAAAACCCAGTTCAGCACCAGTAACAAACCAGTCAGTGTCAAACATCTGAAAATGTTGCTCTTTGTCATAAATCTTCCCTCATTTACACATTTACATGACTGAATTTAAAGCCCACATAAAGTCAGAGTTTATGTTTGGTCTGAGTTTGGAGAGTCACACAGAAAACAACAAAAGCAATAAGCTAATCAGTGGATGGACATCTGAGAAAGAATTCATACCTTCTTAAACGTGTCTGTGTTGCCCTGCAGTTATCTGAAGAGGCCACGCCTTCTTTCTGCTCTGCTACTTCTATCAGAGTAAAACTTTAAACAACTTTCTAAATCAGAAATGTTTCTTTTTGCTTTTATTTGGCGTCTTAGGAAAAGTTTCTGCTCCAAGTCTGAGTTGACGGCTCTTTAGGTGATTTTCCAGAGTTCACAGAAGTTGAGTTTAAAAGGAGGAAGCTCCAGTTTGTAGGCTGTGACTTCAAAAGATCCCTCACCTTTGGTTTTTACAGCCCAGCAGGGGAGACAGGTAATAAAGTCCTGATCTGTAGAGAAGGAACTCGCTTGTTTGAAGGTTCAGAAAGGGAGGATCAAGTCTAGGAAAGCCCAGGGTATTTTTATGTTTTCTTCAGGAGGAAAAGCAAGAACATGAATAAAATTATGCATAAAATCCACGTTTAGTAACATTTTTGGATTGATTCTACGTTTCTTTTAAAGCCAAAAAGAGCCCTGTTTTCTGTCACAATCTCAAAAGAGAGAGAAAAAAAAAGATTCTTGATTTGCTTTGAATGTGATTTGCTGATGAAGGAGTTTGTTTTATTCCTGTATTAGGAAGTTTAAAACCAAAGAAACTGTCTCAGACTCCAGTTCTGTGTTTGCTAAATTTACATAAACCTGAAGAAGCTCTTTTATAAATAACTGTCTCTGAAAGTAAAAAAAAAATCTGTCATTGCATATTTCATTATGTTTTTTTTTTTGACACATTGTGAAATGCAATTTTAAGTTATATTTATCTGTTTTCTATTACATTTAGATTTAATTTGTTCATTCATAATGATAATAGTTGTGAATTCTAACTCTGGAGCTAAAACATCTGATCAGTACTGATTTTGTTGCCTGATTTCTTTTATCAAATCCACTTTGAGAAGAATCAGTATCATCAGAAAATCTTAAACTAAACTTAAAGGGACTTAAGGCAACTTTACAAAATCTGACTCAGTGCTGCCGCGACAGGCGCTGTGGCTAACTGCAGCCACCAGCCAAGCCGGCACGGGAGCGCGCACAGACACTTTACAGACTGTTCGTCTTCACAGCACTGCACCGGGGAGGCTAACATACTTCACGTCAGGTCTCTCCACTCTGTTATTTGATTTGATCTCATCATTTTCATACTGTATCAGGCTCTAAACACGACCTATAATGTTTTCTCACCTGGTCACAAGGAAATGAGCCATGTCAGCATCCGTTTTCACTCCCAAATGCAGCTGAAGTTCCCTCCATGAACCGAACGCATATCCAATATTTATGCGGGTGCCTGCCCGGCTTCGGTCATATTTTTTTTTAGACTCACGAGATGCCGCTGATAAAGTCTTTTTTTTTTTCGTGGTGCCACTTTTTGGGGGGTGAGAGTGGATGCAGATCGTTTGCTGGCTGCAGAAACATCCATAAGTATACCTTCAGTGTTTGAATCCAAGTCCACGGCGGCCATGTTCTTCCTTTTCAAGAGCTGTCGGCAACGCGCATGCAGCGTCAATTTACGTCACATCCCTACAACTGCGCGGGAAATTCGGACGTCGAACTGCAGCGCATTATGTGGCACACAGCGTTTCCAAGGCAACAGGCATATATGCGGATGGCCTCGTTATTTTGGGTTTTTAATGCTTCATGACCCATTAGCATTGAATAAACTGGAAATGCATGTGTAGTTTTTCACAAATCTTGCCTTATGTCCCTTTAACTGGGAAGGATTTACAAAGCAGAACCAGCAGAACTAAAGAGACAAAAGAACAAAAACAAACCTAAAATACAAAATGAAGAAAGCTCTAACTAGTCTCAGTGATAAATCCCACAAAACAGTGAAACTTCATCAAGATAAAATATCAAACTTCACTCTGAGTTGCACGTTTTAAAGGTCCCATATCATGCAAAATGAACTTTATGGAGCTTTTAACCATGTTGGGATGCATTTTCACTGACACATTTTAGGAAAGTAAAATACTACAGACGGTGGTGCTTCTTAATTCAGACTCTAGCAGCTCGGGGTGTGTGTGTTTAACCGGCAGGGGCAGCGTGGACACACCAGGGAAGTCCTGGTGTAACATTGTTACATCACTATGTTACAGTTTTCCAGGAGAGAGTGGAGCAGCTGCTCAGAGCGCAGGATTCAGGAGGAATACTGAGAAATGTGTGTATTAAACCAAAAACCACTCCAGGTATTTTTATAAGGAAATAGCATCATGACATGGTAAAAAGGTCCAAAAGGTTGATACAGGATGACCTTAACAGAAGAACTCACAGTCAAAGTGCTGATAGTTAAATCCATAAGACTTTAGATTCCATAATATTTAAATGAAACATTATTTTAACAGGAAATAAGATAGTAAAACAGAGTTGTGTATTTTTAAGTAGCTATCTTGTGTAAAATCTGAGAGGTTTATGAAAGTCCAAACCAGGAATCTGTTCATCAGGAAACGTTGGCAGGAAACACTCGATGATGTTGAAACACTGAGCGTCTCCACCCTCTGAGGTGATGAACTTTCTCCTGCAGTTGATACAAACGCTGCTTGTCTTTAAATCTGTCTGTTAAACTGAACCCAGATCAGCTGTGGACGGAGACTCACTTTGTATCTTCAGAATCTTTTATTTAAATCTCTTTCTAAAAACTGTTTTAACACCTTCTTCTCATTTATTTAAAAAATTAGCAACTGAGTTGTTAGCTGAAGCATTGCACGTCTTTGATTTTCATAGAAATATTTCAGTACAAGTATGTTCATATTAACACAATCATATCGAAACATTAAGACGTCTTCTGTCTTCAGGTTTTCAATCAGTGACCTCCATCGGTGTCACATTTCAGAAGGACTGAACAGGATGTTTGTTGTAAAGTTGAACTCCACCCAGTAATTTAAAGAACTGAAACAAGAAGTAAACTTTCTCTCATGAGTATTTATAAAAAATGTCCTCTAAGCTGTTGAAAAAAAACAGCTAATTCATATTTTTCTGTTTTTGGAAGATACAGAAAACAAAACAAAAAAATTGAACTGAAATTACAACTAAAACTAACAGGATGGATTTTATGCACAGAGTAAAAGAACAAGCTGATAATAAACTGCAGGAAGTATCAGGTGGGATCTGCAGGATTTGATGCTGATGTGACTCCAGATTCTGAGTTGTTGCTTGTCTGAGATTAATACTGAATCTGAAGCAGCTTCAGCTTTTGTTTTACTGTCTCATTTCCTGTCTCAGTTTCTCCTGGTTTATCTCTCTACCAGCTACCAGCTGTTGTGGGTTTTGGGGCCCCACATGTTGGCACGCTTCAGCATCATTTTAAATGTTATCGCTCTGATAGATTGTAGAAGAACTCATCAGTCCTCTGAAATCCACCAGGCTGATGGAGGTTCTTCTGAATCCTTCTGAACTCATCTGGACTCTGCAGCTCTGAACTGTGTCTGAATCAAGATCAGCTTGAACTTACGGTCAAAACACAAAAATAAAATCTCCTCCAGCAGCGTCTGAGTTCTGTTCCAGGATGTGATGTTAGTGAACAGAGACGCAGTAACTTCTGCTTTTTCAAGAAAATAAAAATAAATCAACAAAACAGTAAAAACAGGTTTGTCATGTTACGTCCTGATGTTGGAACAAGAATTTACAAAATAAAAAACAATAATGAGGAGCACAAAGTCTTATTAACATTATTTATTTTAGTTTACTTTAAAAATTACTTAGATTATGTCTCAATACTGCCTCAAATATTCAGCTGACTAAATAAATGAAATGTGAAATAATCTAAAAAAAAATAAATGCTAAAGATACGGCCAACATGTCTGTTTTAAAATGACCTTTACACCCTGTTGTGGCTCATTATTACTAAGATTCAGTGTTACTTAAATTCAGTTTATTTACAAATTAAAATTACCAGTTAAAAATAAAATTCATCTCAGGGCACTTTACAGAAACAACAAGTTCAGTTCATGTCAACAGATCTGAATTCAAAGTTCAGGGAATCTGAGCCAGAACCAGAACCGGCTTCTGCCTCGACCCTCTGGGGTCTGACAGGACAGGAAGGAGACACAGACAAACACAGCAGGGTTGGACCACTTGTCATTTCAGTGGACAAAGTTTAATAATAATAAATACAAACAGGTGGAACAGAAACAGTAAAGAGATCAGCTGATTCTGTCCTCCATGCTGAAATCAGGTCACTGTCATCCTTTAATAAATTTGTTTGGTTGAATCGAGTTCTGCTCAGTGACTTAAGGCTGTTCATACTGACACACACCTTCAGAGAAAAAAGAGAAGTTTTGTCCCCCGGTTGCATAAACATGGAGAGAAACTGCTGTAGAATTTGCCTCCCCATCGTTTCCGCTGTGTTCAAAGGACAGGAAGTAGATTCACTCTGTTCAGTGAAACGCATGTGAATCACTATCACTCTGCCGAAACAAGGAGAACATTGTTTTTAACGCCGGTTTACAAACACCTGGATGTTCTACCTGTAAGAAATGACCAGCAGAAAAAAATGTAAGTTCTGTTTTATTTTCCTTGTTTTACTTTAGAAACAAACCTTTAAAATCATTTTTAAAACAGTTTTATTTCTGGAAGTGTGTGATGAGATGATAAAAACTCCCTCAGAAGAAAGAGAAGTTACAGAATTATCACAACAGTTAAACATGGGGGTGTATTTAGATTTGATCTTGTATGTTTAAAGCAGGTTAAGTTTTTCATGTTTTAGTTTAGAACAGAAGCCAAAGTAAACACAAACATGCTGAAGGCAAAAAGGCAGAAACGTGAAAATTTTACTCAAACAGTGGGAAAACTTTGATCTTCACATGTAACGCTGATGGAAATTTAATGGTGAAAAATATTCCACTAAAGGAAAATGAAGGAAAATGAATAAGTTTGTTGACTCATGAAAAGAATTTACTCTATAATATAAATCAGATTAGAAAATTAAGATCTAACTTTGTGCATTTTCATAAAATATCTAAAAAAATTGAGTTTCTAATAGAAAAGGAAAAAAGAAAATACACAAAAGTCTCAGATCTTCCCAAGCTGATCACCTCTGAAGTTCATCACATCCCAGAGAGTAAGAATGTAAAAGCATCATGTAAAAAGATGAAAATCAAACGTAACGGATGGTCCAGTGTTTCATCTGCTGAATAATGAAAACTCTCATTCTCAACTTTCAACAGAATTTGATAAAATTTAATTGTAGATGAACTCAGAAACATCCACAAAGTTTAATTCATGACTGAATAATACGCGGAATTAGTTGAAAAAGAGCCACAAAAAAACATCAGGAATAATAAAATTCAATGTTTAGGATAAAAACTGCAAATGTGTCATCAAGTTTTATATTATAAGTTCAAAATGTTAAATCGGATAAGTCGTTTTGAAAATACATGATTACAAACCAGAACAAAGAACAGAAGAAAAGACAAAAACCAGTAAATATAAAAGTGTCTTTAAGCTGGAACTGAATCATGTACAAACGGAGACGTGGTGTGAAAGACAAGTCAGAGAAAACAGGCTGATTAAAGTGGATTTGTGTAAACGCGTGACAGAATGTGATGAATTGACACTTGTCTGGTTTTGTCTGCTGTTTCTTTGTCGACTGTTCCACTTACAAACATCTGTTGGATGATTGTAAATGAAACATAAACTGGTCTTTGTGCAACGTGAAGGGACGGCGGTTGTTTTCTGCTGAGAGGGATAACAGCTCGCTGTTTTCTCTTCTTCTACTGTCTGACTTTCTAACTGTTCAGTATCTAAAACTAAATTTGACCCATTATGCAGATGAAGTTTGTTTATTTGCTCTGAAATCAAACCAAATCACTGTGGTGAGACTGTGAAATGTTTCAGCTGGTTTCTTTATAAGGTAAGAAGTTGGAAGTCATGCTGAAGTCTTCCATGCATCAGTTTTTATTTCTCCTTCCAAGGATTCAGACTTTCTTCTGATCATTAAAGTGATCTTAGCGCTGAAGGTTTTCTGATTCTCTCGTATCTGTTTCTGCATCTGACAGCTGTTTGTTACCAGCAGCTCGTCACAAAGACATGAAAAATATGAAAGATCACACAGTTTGACAGAAAACAGGATTTTACTTCCTGTTGGATTCTCAAAGAGCAGTAGGTCTGAAACTGGGTCACAGCAGATGAGCAACCGCATCAGGTTCTGTTTCAGATCTTCACTTGATCTTTGACGAGTCTTTCAACAGATTTAAATCCCTCTGCACACACACGAGACGGGGTTTCAGTCTTAATGAGACATAATTGATTTTCTTTTTATGCACAAACAAAACACAAAAACTCAGTTTCACACTATATAGATGATCAGAGTCATGAAATTTTGTCGTTGTTTTATTTATTTTTGTGTCTGAATGGGGTCAGAGTTCAGATACAGTTCATCCTTCCAACCTCAGGAGGATCAACTCATGAATCAAACGGAAAGTGTGTTGTTATATTTGTCTTCTGTTCATAAACAATTTTAAAAATACCCAAACACAAGTTTGTCAGGTGTTTTTAATAAACTCAGTAATGTGAGTAACTTCCTCTTCAGGTTCACACAGTCACTGATGTCATACTCTTCCACCTACCTTTATGACGAGTGACTCACTGTAAACTGATGTTTTACAAACTGTTTATGATTTTATAACATCCATATACTCATCTAGTAACTTCTGTCAGGTTTGAGTTACAATAATCAAACGTCAGAGTGAGTAAAAAGTTAATGAATCAACCCAGAGTGATTCTGTTTAACAGGTTGTGTAATAATCTTTGGTAACCCAGAAAATCACCAACACGCCCACTTTGAACAAACAGACTCTGGTTATCTGATCCTTCATTCAGCAGTAATAAGATTCATCTCTGTCAGTCACACTCTTTTATTCTGACTCTGGTTAAATAAATGATTCAAATTATCATCAGTGAAATTGTGCATAATTGTTTTTATATCAGAGTAAAGGTAAAGCTCCCTTAAACAGCAGTAAGATAGATAAATACAGGTGACTGAAACACACAGGTTAAAACCGTACGGCGCTCATATCTCTTGAGGAAGTAGGGAAGTCCGATCTGAAGGTTCAACCTGATTGGCTGAATCTGGAAAAGTCCCAATCATCAAACATGAAAGTATGATTTGTGAAAATGTACAAAAGTGATTTGTAAACTCAAACTGTGTTGAAAAAGATGTAGAAACTGTGTAAAATCTGCTTCATATAAAGTTCTGTCAGTTTGATAATCAGGAAGTTTTAGAAGGATTTTGAAATCTAAATCAAACATAAAGGAAAGAACATCATTTGATTCACATTTAGTGTAAATGCAGGTGACGTGTTGTAAAAACAGTTCCCTTTGAAAGCTAATGAGCTTCATCTCTCTCCAGGTTTTAAGTGGTTTGGGAGCCTCAGTAATCTGTCCCCCCGCCGCCCGTCAGAGAAGTCCAACAACAAAGCAGCCTCACAGGACAGTAGGGACCTCAGTCAAGCTAAAGGAGCAGCAGTGGTGCAGAGACAGTCGGTTGATGACATGGAGACCTGCCTGCGCAGCCCCAGCTACGCCTGCTCCAGTCACATGTACACCTACGTGGGCACGGTGCCCCGCAGTGTGAAGAAGAAGAACAGCTGCAATGGGATGAAGGAGAAGAAGACAGAGAAGGAGAAAGAGGAGGGGGTTAGCAGTAGGGGAGGGGAACAAGTCCGTGACTCTCCCCTACTCTGTGCTCTGTCCAGCCTCAGTTTGACAGCTATGGAACAGCTTCAGCCTGTTTTGGCTCGGCCGCTGCCCCCTACACCCAACCGAGCCTCACCTTTGACCTCAGCACCTGACAGCGGCCTCAAAGACCTGTCAGACAACCCTGTTACCAGCCACGAGGCTCTGGGGAGCAACCCGGCTTCAGAAACCAGGGCAGAACCTTTAAACATGGCGAGTTGTAAAGCAGTTTCAAAGCAGGACGTATATGTGCCAATGGACCGAATATTATCTGAGACAACTCGCACCGACCTTCAAACAGAAAGACATGGACGTAAACTGGAAACCACCAACAAGACTGCAAATGTCTCACAGGAAGTGGAGACTGACAGGTGAGAAACCTGATTCATCACGTTAACAGAGGATAAAACCAAAAATACCCTTTTGTAGCAGCCTGTGAAGAGAAACTCTGTTTTCTCATCAAATTTACTCTAAGACATTAAACAAAAATGAGGGCAGAATCAAAACTTTGAAGTACAAACAATAAGAGAGAACTAATAATAATAATAATAATAATAATAATAATAATAATAATAATAATAATAATAATAATAATAGTAATGGAAGAAAAGTAGCCTGAACATTTTAAATACACTTAGTAGTGGGCAAATCTTACGTTAAAAAAGTTTAGAAGAGGAATATTTTATGAAGAAGTTTATTTTTAAAAAAATGTTTTTTATTCCGAAAATTTCGGTCCATTTTGTATCAAGCAAAACGAACTCAAATGATTGTTTTAGTCTTAATATAATTAAGATAAAAAACTTATATTAATGATCATTTTAAAGAACATACTGTATCAAGTGAGACAGTGAAAATAGACACCAAGTTCGTGGGACGTTCAGTGGCAGTACCGCGCATGCGCAGTGGCTCTGCCTGCTGCGGCTCAGCTTTGTGCGTGTGTCGGACTCTGCGGGACAAGATGAGTGAAGTCTCGGACATCAGGAGCCAGACTGGTCTCTGCGGGGACACGGAGACCTGGAAAAGGTGAGAAACCGTCTCTGAGCAACCAGCTGGACTGTCAGAGTCTTTATCTCTTTCGAAATGAAACCGTGAGAATCTCAGCCGGAGGAGAAAAGTTCGACTTTTCAGAATCATCCCAAATCAAAACGTTTTCAGGATTAAACATCCGAAGTTGAATTGATTTTTTCTGCTTGTGTTTGGGTCTGAAAGCGGAAACAGAACATTTTCTGGACTTTGGAGACGGTGGGTTTCCTGTCTGCCACTAACGTGGATCAGACTCTGAGACACATTATATAAGAGGAGTGTGATCCTGGTCTGGTTTCACTCAGAACTGACCGAGAAACAGCAGTTCTTCTGTTCCTACAGCACCTGTCCTAATGAACACCTGCCAGGTGTTTTCAGACACACCTTACTGTAGCGCAGAGTCTGATTCAACCCTGAAGGAGATGAAGTTGGCAGCAAATATCAAATTTTAAAATCCACCTTAAAATAAAAGAAAAAAAATACTGATCATCAAATAAAGGCAGAGATATTTTAAACTATTAATATTTTTTATTGGAGTAAAACAAATGATTAATGTCATAAAAAAATCTGTGTTATCTAATCGAGAATCACCACATGTATTCACATCTGACTATAAATATGATTTACTGGTAAGATTCAGATAAGGAGGACGTAGTTTTGGATTGATTGTGCTGAAGTTAGAATGGTTTAGATTTATTTCAGTGAACCAGCTGGAGCAGAAGTTTTTACTGATGTGACTCTGATATTTGCTGATGAACTCAAACAGATCCGTCAGAGTTTTTCTCTGAATGACAAGGTGACTTAAAGCTTAGAGCTGCAGGCTTGAGCAGCAGGAAATGCTTAACATTTAAGGGTGGTTCTAGGGAACGCAGCCCCGAGGTAAACAGGCTCTGACTCTCTGAGGACGTACTGTATTTCTTTAACTCGAGTACTAGGACAGAAAAACCCACAATGGGACTGAAACTGTCTTATTTTTCACTGCAAAAACATCAAACTAAACTTAAAGGTCTGATTACACACACAAACTCCAGGAAGTTCCTTTTCTTGACTCGTATTTTTACGAGTGCCTGTTAACGTGAGAGATTTTAACCCATGTGACCAATGAGATCAAAGTAGAGATGTTTACCCACAATTCTCAGCTGCACTGTTTCAGTGTATCAAAGTAAACCATCTGCAGCACGGTGGTGGAGGAATGATGATTTGATTCTTTAGCAGCCTCGGGATCTGTGCACGTTTCACCGGGTCTACTTCATTTACATGCCAACGGACACAAGGCGTGGTCTTACACTGGCACGTGCACGGAACGCCTTCCCTCTGATTACACAACAATTCCAGTATCACAAGACACAAACAGGAATAAACACTGTGCTTTATGTTTATTCTATTATTTATTGAATTGTTACACTGGTTTTAATTGTAGGAGGTTAAATACTACAGTATCAGTTGGACGGCAGGTTGCTGGTTCTAGAATCCACATCCTCTTTTTGAGGTGTCTAACCAGAATGTGGTTCACCACATTTCAGGGACATAAACGTCCGCCGTCCTGGATCCGTTTCAGATTTTCATCTTTAACTGTTTAAAATAATAACTGAACTCATTTTTAATGATCTTTTTCACTTCAGTTTGACTCCGTTATCAAACTGCTTTGTTCTTTAGTTTTTCTCAGAAAACATGTTCAGTGTCAGTGTTTCTGTTTCCTCTTTCTGACTTAAACCTGTTAACATAGTTGGAAATTGCATCATGCACACAAACAGCTGGTTGAATGTTAAAAAATGTTTTTAAACAAAGAAATAAACTATCTGGATCCAACCTGCAGGTCCCTGCGTAATTTAAGACCCCACCACATGTATCTGTGAGTACACAGGAACTAGTTAATATTAATAGTAATGCATTTAACTTGCTTCGTTTTGTGGTTAACAGCTGCAGCACATCACATTACCAGAGTATTTCATAAACAATTCGATTTAAAAGGAAGTGACTGTCAATACGTCGCCAACGGGTTTTTTTTTTGTAAAATCAGTTTGATCTGATCTGCTTTGAAACAGGTTTCTATTAATGTTTTAAATAATCATGTTCACATGTGCAGCAAGGAAACAGGAAGTAAGATTAACATTTGTCAATAGGAATCTGGATTATTGTAAGATTATAGCACATGCCTCTCATGACTGAACGTTGGGGATTTTATTTCATGAATTCTGGTGTTTTTAATCCCCTTCTGGTCTGTGTGGGAGCTTCGCTGCATCGTTTTACTTCCATCCTTTTTGCTCATAAAACAGCAACACTGACATCAAATTAAAAAGAAAGCAGCGTTTGACATTTTCTCGGTTGACCTTTTATTTATTATTTCCTGTCTATTCTTGTCCTAAATAAACACGTTGAAGTCAAGGTTTTTAAAAAAGATGATGTTTCTACAGAACTTTGATCAGAACTTCAGACCCACTACATGAAATCTGTCAGTGCAGTTATTATCCAGTGTTTTACTTGTGTGTTCACATCTGTGCTGTGTGCACTCAGAGTTTGTGTTTGGGAACAAAAGGTCGCCTCCCAAGACTCACTGAAATATGCAGCAAACTGAGGAAGAACAGAGTGACAGAAAAAAAGAAGTTTCATCCTGCCAGCGTGAACACATCACCGCCGCCAGATCCAAACTGCAGTTTCAGGGTTTTTCCCTCTTTTCTAACACTAGAGCGTTTTAATCCTCTGGGTGTTTAGCTGAGTTTTGTGACTCCTGGAGACTTCAGACAGCTGATTTCTGACCTGGCAGAAGGAAGAGGAATGTGCTGTCAGACTTCTCCATCCTCCCTGGAGTTTGTTGTGTTGCAAGTCGTTGCTGGGTGGTGTCGAATGAACTCACTGCTGTTGTTGAAACGTTGTGCAATAGGAAAGACAAAAAACAGATAAAACATCATGAATATACCACTGCAGCTGAATCTAAAACATTTGGATTCTGTTCTCAAAGTTTCATCTCTACAGACAAAACAATTTTATAAAAGTAGTACTAAATAACTTTTCTGCAGCCGTGTCTCAGACGGCCGTTGCTGGAACCGGTGTTCTGTTGAAATATGCTACCTGTCGAGATGTGCTACCGATTCCTTCTGCACATGTGATGTTTCACAGTCTTGACTTATTGTTTATTTTTGTTTCTATATTTTTCCATAAATACATTTGACCTATCAAATAAATTCTCCCAGGACAGAAACACTAAACATGATGTTATTTTTACTTTCTTTACATTGTCAGAGCGACAGGCAAATGTTTGGACACACCCAGAGGAGAAGGACCCAACAATGGCTGATAAGGACCCAGAGGGCTTTTATATAGAAAATATTAGGGAAGGATCATAAAAATATGTTTAAATAATTAACAGGACAAACTCGCTATAAACAAGAATACTGTATAAACTTCTAATGACATCTCATTGTGAAATAAGTTGTAAATTCGTACTATGGAAGCATTTTTCATCAGGGCAGCATAAATCATCAGAACACCACTTCCTGCTGTGACCCGAAATACTGAAGTTATTAAAGCCATCGGAGGGTCCAGAGTGTCTAATATGAAGCTGAACATGTTTTTCAGTTAGTATTAACTAAAGTTGTAGAAGTTATTTTGTACTGCTGTATATTAGCATTCCTTCACATACTGAGAGTCTTTAAGCCAAAAGGCCTCCAGCTACTTCACACTGTCACACACAAACATCCTGTGGTGGTTTTACATTTACTGAAAAGATTTTAGATGTCACAAAATTTTATTCTAATTCTGATCGTGATGCTTTAAGTTAAAGAAGAAAATGTTTAAGTCATCTAAAACTCAAATTCTAAAGTAAAAAATAAATAAAAATGTTTTAAAAACGTTATCCAGTACAGAAACATTTTATTTATTTCCTACAAAATGAAAGTTCAGTTCAAACACATTTTATTATAGTTTGTTCCAAATAAAAACAAGATGTTTTTTGTGTGTTTCAGGTGTCCAGAAGTGACAGAAAACAGTGGAGAATATGTGAAAGTATGTTATTTTTTTTTTCAATATCACCGCAAAATTTAATGCTCTCACTCTTTTTATGCCTTAACTCAAGTTCTGTTTTCATGTTGCTTCTTTTTCTGTTTCCTCTGATCAAACTTGTTCTTTTCTGCTGAGCTTCTTTTCTCTTTGCACCTTGGGGAATGTCCCAAACCTTAAAATGTCTCGGTTACTGCTGGAACCGCAGTTACAGCAAATAGTAGAGAGAAGTTTCCACTTCACTGCCTGATAATTGGCTCTTAACGAACATGCTTCCCTAAATGAGACAAGCTGGTAATGAATGATGATGCTAATGAAATTAACGCTTTACTTCACAACACACACTCCTGTTTTGTTTTGAAGTGGTCCTGGCTCGATGCCCGGCCTTTTGAGTCTGTTCAGTGGGACGAACCATCCTGTCTGAGCTGAGGGGGTGGGAGGTGTCGGGGAGGGGCATTCCCAGCTCATCCTCAACATAAACTCCTGATATACAGTAGCTTCTTTTTGTTGTTTTGTTTGTATAAAGACACAAGGGACAAAAGGGGGCTGAGTGATGACCCCATCTCATAGTGACGTTGCCAGGGCGACGAGGCCAAGACTCTGACATTCTGAGTCTTATTTCAGACCCCTGGTGCCTCTAGCATGGATGCCAGTGTGGGAATGTGAGAGATTTCCATCCTGCCTCCCTTTCTTCTTCTTTACTCTCTCTTCAGCATCAAATAAACGCAAAGTAGAAAGCTACAGTTTGATTTCAGTGAAAACAAGCAGACAGCTCGGCTGAGTTCTGATACTTCCTTGTTTGGATGTCGAGGTTCTGATTGTGATGTCTTTTAAGTTCTGCAAGGAGAAGTTCTGGTTGGAGCCTCCGTCAGATAAACTGAGGAAACAGCTGGAAGAGGAGCTGAAGCTGAACGGCACCAACCTGAAGAGCCACGCCTGGTACCATGGACGAATCCCCTGGGAGGTTTGTTTCAATTATATGAAAATATTTATGTCAAATTATTCTCTCCACTTTAAGAGTGTTTGGAATTTTTGCAAAAACACTAAGTAAAAGGTGAAAAGAAGAAATGTGCGTTTCTTGGTAAAAGTTAGTTACGTGTCATTTTAAGACATTGAGGGAAGCAGATTTGTATTAAATGTCCCTTCACTTTGAAGAGGAGTGATTCTTTTTCACATGGCTGTATTTTAGAACACAACCAAACACCTGTAATAACCACAACACATCCTGTAGCATTAGCATGACACAAACATGTTTTTAGGGTATGAAAGTGAGTCACCTCAGAGGGTTTTGTGGGAGACGAAGGAAAAAAACAGTTTAACCTACAACCCAAATATCACCTGAAACATGATGTCATTAACTGATCCAAACGACTGAAATGTGATCAACCCCAGTCTTCCATTAATCCTTCTGTTTAAAACAAAGTTCTCAGACTTCAAACTGTAAATAAAATATTTGATCCTCTCTAAAGGAAACACACCTTCAGGTTTTACAGCTGTAGATAAACATTTATGTTCATGATCAGAGTCGGTTGTTGTGCTTTTCACAGTAAAACTGTTAGATTTCTGTTCATGCTTTAGTTCAGACATCAAGACAAGAACATCATTTAAAGTGGATCCAGTTTTTATGCTGCAGTTGTCTGATTTGGGAGGTTTATCTCATGGAGGCGTCATTTTCTGGTCAGACTACAGGAACTAAATCATCCATGACGTAAATGTCTCTGTCATTTCTGTCAGCCTCAGTATTTTATTATCTTTGCCTCGGAGATTCTTGATGAAACAATAAAGAGGGTTTATTAATGAACTGAATGACACAAACATTGTGTGTCACGATTAAAGTTTGTTTATCAGGGGGTCTTTTTAAGATTTAAAATTTTATCTGAGAATGCAGTTCCCTGTTGTCCAAATGTAAAACAGGTTTTATCAAGATTAAATAAATAAACTTACAGTCAAAACCTTAAAATGTTTTGTAATATTTTGGCGTTTCATTCCAGCAACAATTAACCTTGATTACAAATAAGACTCTGAGCTCTTGTGTCATGCAGAAATCTGACCACAAGAGGGCGCTCCAATCAAACCCAAGGATTTTTTTTAATTTAGAAATTGCTGATTAAAGTTCTGTTATGGTTAAAACAACACAACTGTTGCTGGTTGTCTATTTAATTGGACTAAATTGTCAAAATCTCATTTTCATTTTACATGATTTTACATCTTTACCTCACTCTGTCTTACTTAACAAATTTTCAAATATTTGTTTGTTCTTTCAGCCATTTCGTTAACAAATTAAATCTCGTTGCTCTAAAATAACTGCCAAAACTCGATGTTCTTGAAGTGTTTACATGAGTAGATATAAAATCATTAAATTTGTTGAGATCAACTTTGATTTCTGTGATTAAAGTCATGTTTTTTTGGGAGAAATAAGGCCTTAATCATTTTGTGTAAAAAAAAACAAAAAACAAAACAAAAGCTCAAAACCAAAAATGATCATTTTTTGTAATTATGAGATAAATAAAACCAAGTAAACACTGTTTGATGAATCACCACAAACCTTCAGTGAAACATGAGGATTTATGTGATCAAGGATTGAATGATTCTGCAGGTGTCGGAGAGTCTGGTGGTGAACAACGGGGATTTCCTCATCAGAGACTCTCTGTCCAGTCCAGAAGACTTTGTCCTCACCTGCCGCTGGGAACAGAACCCGCTTCACTTCCTCATCAGGAAGACGGGAGTTCAGACTGAGATGTACGCCCGGGTCCAGTACAGTCTGGAGGGCGAGGCCTTTGACTCCTTACCAGCACTCGTTCACTACTACGTGGGCAGCCGGTCGGCTCTGACTCGATGCAGCAGAGCTCAGATTCACAGACCTGCAAACCGGACGCTGCCAATCAGTTTCCTGGAAACGGCTTTCTGCACTGCCATCAACCCGCAACCCCGCAGAGGGCAGGAGAACGGAGTGATGGGGGGGGAAGAAAGAGTCCGATCAAACAGGTCTCTGGATAAATTCTTTATCTAACAACATGATCCACATGTTGTGTGTTAGAAATAGATTTATTGTTTCCGCCAGCCTGATGTCTGTCCTCATCTGTCCACACAGTCCTTCGTCTCTCCAACACAAAAGGACAGACGTTACTGATGAACACGAGGGTCAGTCCTTCATCGCTTCTTCTTACATCCACAGTGAGTTTCACTTTCACAGAAAAACTCATTTTATTGAATGTTAAAAGAGTTTAAAGATTCACTTTGAAATGACATAAAGAATAAAAACCTGCAGAAAACAAAAAGAAAAATCTGCAGCACTGAAACAATATTTATAATTGATATTTAAACTAAAAGGCTACTGCATCAGACTTTTAAGTGTTTTTCACCTCTTCCAATGGTAAAAAGAAGTTTTTGATGTTTATGCTTTTAAAGTTTTGGTATAATCATCACTACTGTTATAATGTACAAGCTGAACTTTTACCTAGAAACAACTCGGATGGAGATTTAATCAGACTGCCCGTTGTTTTATTACCTGCAGTTGGCACCTATAATATCCCTATAAATTATGTTTTTATGTCATTTATAAAACACACAAGAGGCCAATGACCAGTTTTATGTATAATATAATGAGTCACAATCTGTTTTCTAGTTATGGACAGTATGTGTTCTTTCATATTATCATATTTATAGATAAATACACTCAAATACAAATCATTGTATGACTTTTCATAATGGGTTTATTCCTGTATCTTCATTTGCATATTTCAAAATCAAAACAAATAGAATTTGTGTTCTGCACATAAGGATTTTATTTAAGTCTTTTATTGTCAGATTCCAATTACACTTCAGTTCTTCACAGATTCAGACAATTTAAATCAGAACATTTAACTTTTTGGTTCACCCAGATTTTGATTCGCTCTGTTGCATGAAATCAAAGTTATTTAGAAAAATAGATGATTTCTTTGAAAACATTCCTGAATTAGCACTTTGAATTAAACAAACAGTATACAGAAATAAAACCCTGTAAACAGGTCTCTAACTGATTACAGTGACTCACATTCATGTTCATTTAAATACGCAATACAATAGGAAAATCCCCAAAATTTTCTATTAAAATGTAGAAAATAAGAATTTGTTTCCATTTTTATTAAACGTTTTGTTGTAATTAATGGATTTTTTTTATCATACTAACAAATATGGTGTCTTAATGATACACCTGCTCTTTAGAAATTAGAAAATACAAAAACTAACAAACTGAAAATCATGTGAATGATTATACTTATCAAAAATATTTCAATATGGAATAGTTATCTTTCAATATTTTTCAAAGTGGCAGATATGGGTGTGGTCTGCCTTGTGCATTTTTATTTATTTATTGTTAAAAAGAAGTTTTTTCATTCTTTTATTTTTAAATTATAGCAGCAATTATTAACATTTCGACAGTTTGTGCTGCATTCTGTGTGTCTACTGGTTCTATATACAGTAATCTGTTACAATCTGCCCTTCATAAGAAATTTGTAGATTTCAATAATCCAAAGTCAGTCAAAATATTCAGTCATATTTACCTGCTTAGCACATACAAGATGTTTTGTCACTTCTTGATTTCTCTGTACTTCATTTTAATCCGTGTTCTAGTTTTATTACTACAAGAATTAAACTAGAACTACAAGCAGTTGTTAAAGGAATCAAATCAGCCGAATGCTTGTCTGACCTCACGACCTGAAGATCCAGGGTTACAGTGAGGTAATTGCAAAGAAAAGGCATATTTTTTTCCAAGTATAAATAAGTATAATCTTGAAGGCTATTTGTGCATGAAGTGACTTTGTGCTTGATTGGCATTTAGGAGATAGAATGTTGTTTTGGTTTTATTATCATCTTTTGCTCAACCTTTGCTGAGTTTTGCAAGTGCTACTAGCTGACATGCAGAGAAGTGCACAAATTTTCATGAACAGGTAGTTTAAAACTGTAAAACTATTAAAACAAAATAAAGATTATTTACCAGTAATAACTGTAAATGTGAATGTAAGTATCACCAAAACAATAGCAGTGCTCTGAGAAATGTGTAACAATGCCCTGATAACTGGTCCAGGATAACATAAAATAAAAACATCTTTCACATTGCTTTTAAGTCTTAGTTAATGTGGGAAAAAACCCTGAAAATTAATTTGACTGTGATCTCCCAATTCTGAGAATAATGGATGGACAGTCTTTCAACTTGATTTATCATGAGCAGCTTTACTTCATCACTCTTTTTTGACTTTGCTTCCATAAAATAGTTTTTTCCATAGAAACTTAACAAAAACAGTAAAAATAGTAACTGCAACTAAGATAACTGCAAGCAGGAATGCCATGACATCAATAGAATAGTACTGGATTGTGGACATCTTGTAGGACTCGGTTCTTAGATGTGCTGCTCCTTTGTGCCTCATGACAAACTCGATCCAGAAGATGGCCCGGTCCAGAGGTTTCATGGGCTGATCTCTGTGCAGGCTGGACAGCTCCTTCATCTTCTCCCTGTATGATGGGTCATACAGAACCTCCTTTAATGCTGCCAGAAAGATGTCTTTATTCACTGTTCCATAGTCCAGAACTTTAGCTACTCCTCTTGATGCCATCCTGAAGAAGTTGTCTGGCTGGTCAAAAATAAGGGGCAGTCCAACCAGGGGGACACCATGGTAGATTGCCTCTTGCATCCCATTTGTGCCTCCATGTGCTACAAATACCCTGGTCTTAGGGTGACCCAGGAGGTCATTTTGTGGCAGCCAGTCCAACATTAAAGTATTGTTACCAAGAGTGGATGGTTTCTTGCCTTTGTGCCTCCAGATCACCTTCTGAGGAAGTTCTGCAAAAGCAGCAGCAATGTCCTCAGAGATGTCCTCGGGAAGTTTTTCTACTAGAGTCCCCAGTGTCATCACAATAACACCATGTTCACCAGAACTCTGTACAAAATCCTCTAGTTCTTTAGGGAGAGGTTTGGAAGGTTTGCACTGAAATCCTGACATGTAGACAACGTTTGGCATCGTGGGTCGAGGAAACTCAAAGGTGAAATCGTTTCTCATCAGCCAAATGTCAGCCGCCTGAAACAGCTCCATGTAATGAACATCACTGCCAAAGTACCGATGAACAAAGGGTGTGTAGTTTGGATCAGCCACACACCAAATTTGTAAACATGTAAAGAGATGATACATGATGTTCTTGACCCTCTGCATGAAGGTCATCTTATCAGTCAGCTCAGTTCCTGGTATAGGGACATAAGAAAGTGGAGATGGTGCAATGGCTTGATGTCCCTCACCTTGAACCGTCCATCTGACATTAAAGACAAGTGGGAGTCCCAAACGGTGACCCAGAAGCACACCACCACCAATTGCAGGGTCAGTAAGAACCAGATCATATTTAGCATCACGGAGACTCTGCATCAGTTTTGTATCCTCAAAAATCTCTTCCATCATTCGAATCAGCTGTTTAGTCATCTCATAGAATGTTTTCACTAGATCATACTCCAGAAAAATACGTGACCAAATTAAAGAGCCATGGCGACGCATGTATACTGTTTGCATGATATATGACCCAAAGCCTTCCCTATCAAATCCAGCAGAGGAGTTCACTGTGATTGATTTGTAATGAGGGGAGTCTGGCTTGATGTACCAGGCATCCAACGGGCGTAACACTGTGACTTCATGGCCTCTGGCATTAAGTTCTTCAATTATAATGTTCATGTTGACCCAATGGCTTCCATCAACAGGGAACACCAAGACTTTTCCTCCATTTACCAGGGATGTGCAGAGCAGCACTGCAGATGCCACCAGCGTCAGATGGTACATCTCTGAAAGAGATTCTGACAGAACATATATAAACATGTTAGAGTGGTCCCTTCTGTTTAAAGGATCAGCCGACCCTCAAGCATCAGTTTGTTAGGGACAGATTTATTTAATTTATTTCTTTTAACACATGAAAGATAATTACCTGTAGACTAAAAAGCCATGAACAAAAGGATCTACACTGATTAAATCTGCTGACTGGAGGCTGGTTTTTTGTGCCATCTTAAATTTTTATGAATAAGACAAACCTTCTAGTTTACATCCATGAACCGAAAGTTTGAAAGAATCATTTGATGCAGCTGAATTGACAAAACTGAGATTATTCTCAGACCTCTCACCTGATTTATTTTGGCTATTTTCAGAACCATTTGTCTCAGATAAAGACACAAAGTGATTAGAGGTCCATACAGGGTTAAAACCCTTTAAGAACTAAGCATCATATGGACCAGTTTTCTTGACATATTTCCTCTAAATTTAAAATAAAAACATTTTTGAATCCCTTTTTTTTTTGCTATCCTTTAAACTAGGAAACTTGTCTTACCCCTCTTGTTCTCTGCCATGTGTGTCCAGTCTGACCTGTAATGGCGCCATAGTTGCATGGGACATCCTTTACCTCCCATGACATACATAAAATTCCATAATGTTCTCCTTCTCATCTTTTATGATCCATTTAAATGTTCACTCTCTTTTAAATGTTTGAGTTGTTACAGTAAGGTGAAACACTTGGTAAAATTTGGGGGGGGGCTGATTTCTTGGTTTGTATTAAATCAGTGGTACCTTGTTAAAGCTTGCCGCTACCGTAAAACAACAAATATCTCCTTAAAGCTAATTTTCTCTTCTTTTTGAAACAATTCTAATTTCTCTTTCTAGAACACATGGTTCTGAAGTTACTTTAAAAAGCTGATGTGTAACATGTCCCTGGCATCAGGTCTGATTTAATCAAAATCGAGATTTTGTCTACTAAGCCTTTTTTTGACATAAGAGACAGTAAGTATTAATCTAACTGAGCTAGACTTTATAAAAACACCAATTTCCTTATGAAAATCAGATTTTTTTGGACAATATATTTACTTCAGTCTGTGGCTTTAAATTGAGCTGTGAGAACGAGATATTACTAGATTAATGTTTTGTGACTTTAAATGTTTTTTTTGTAATTGTATTAAGCAAATTGCAAACCAATAAATTATAAAAAAAGTAATTGAAATATCTAAATTTATGTACATATTGGGTCAAAATTCATTCACAGAACTCACAACAAAACTACTTACATGTTATATGATAAGCATTTATCATATAGCATTTATTTGTAAGTCAAAAAATTATTCTTAATGAACAGTTTTTCACAATAAGACTAAAACTGTGAACCGAACTTTACCATCTATTCCTGCATGACTAGTTGACACAGATTATAATATTTTATGATTTAGTCTTTTAATCTTTAAAAACAGTTAAGAAATAAAAAGCCCCTCATTCTCTCCTCATAGACTATGTAGGTCATCACACACTAGATGCACTTTTTACAAGGCTACCCTTGAGTGGTGGCAGATAGAAACATCTGATCTTTAGTCACAATTCTGCAACTTTGGCGCCTAGAGTGTTAATTTGTTTGTTGGTTATATTAATGTACTGTAGATATTTTAGGCCAAAATATTACCATGAAAGGAGGACTGTTTATTGTCTGACTAAGTTATTACATGCTAAACATAAATAGTAGAAATTAAAATGTAAGATTTTACCACCACCTTTTAGGGAATTTAGTATAGGCGCTTTTCAGTTTTCAGAAAATACATTGTTTTTTTAGAGTTAACAATCACATTCTAACTTCATTCAGATTTAATTAGAGGAACATAGATTTAATTTAATATAAGGACACAATTGTCTTAGAAAGAGATTAATGAGATAAACAGTTTCAATAAAAAGCATTTAGTATATGTATATTATTACAAGTTTGTATTTTGGTGTTATTATTATTATTATTATTATTATTATTATATTAGTATTATAATCATTAACTGTAGTAGTGGTAGAAGTATTATTGTTTGAACGCTTACAAGACTTTCATGTGTGGATTTATATTACTTGCTGGCCTCATACATATAATGTATTAATTTGATGGAAGAGTTAATTATTTTTCAGACCCATTCTTTTATTTTATTTCACCTTTAATAATACTTGAACACACTAGGACATACTACATTATGAGCCGTACGCTGCAAAATGTAAACAACGTTTGTAAATTTTATTTTAATATACAAATTCTGACCTTGTAGTTTTGCAATTAAAAAACAGGTATTGTGGTCCAGAGGATGTGTAGATTAAACAATTTAAATTTCCAGTATTTCCTTAGTGTTCTGTACACCAAATGTTGAAAAACATTCATTGTAAAATACAGCTGGAATTTTTTATCACCCTACCTGATTTAATCTAGCTATAAAGAATAGTTAATTCTTACAAAATGATTTTGATCTCATGCTTGTAACTGCAATGGCTTGAAAAACAATAACAAAACAATCCCATAATTTATAATTCATGCCTTAAAAAAGTAATAAAAAATAAGTAGCTAAAGAAAAAAATTCCCACTTACGTTAAATATTTTGACCAACCTTGTATTCAAAATGTACCAGTACATTTGGTAAACAAGCTTGCGAACAAACTGATAAATATTTGAACCAACTACATAACAAAGTAAGTTAAGAGCTCTCGAATTTATTTTATGACTTTAATGTTTGATATTTAGGCTTGCTTTCAACTTACATCAGCTCATAAAAAATAACTGCAAATGACAATTTGAGTTGTTTGATGACTAATAACAAAATTTTTCAAAAATGCTTCCCTGACTGAAAAGGTTGCACATTTACTTCAAAGTAAATCTGTCATTCTTTCTTTACTTTAGTTTTACAAAATAGTTTTTTCCATTGAAACTTAACAAAAACAGTAAAAATAGTAACTGCAACTAAGATAACTGCAAGCAGGAATGCCATGACATCAATGGAATAGTACTGGATTGTGGACATCTTGTAGGACTCTGTTCTTAGATGTGCTGCTCCTTTGTGCCTCATGACAAACTCGATCCAGAAGATGGCCCGGTCCAGAGGTTTCATGGGCTGATCTCTGTGCAGGCTGGACAGCTCCTTCATCTTCTCCCTGTATGATGGGTCATACAGAACCTCCTTTAATGCTGCCAGAAAGATGTCTTTATTCACTGTTCCATAGTCCAGAACTTTAGCTACTCCTCTTGATGCCATCCTGAAGAAGTTGTCTGGCTGGTCAAAAATAAGGGGCAGTCCAACCAGGGGGACACCATGGTAGATTGCCTCTTGCATCCCATTTGTGCCTCCATGTGCTACAAACACCCTGGTCTTAGGGTGACCCAGGAGGTCATTTTGTGGCAGCCAGTCCAACATTAAAGTATTGTTACCAAGAGTGGATGGTTTCTTGCCTTTGTGCCTCCAGATCACCTTCTGAGGAAGTTCTGCAAACGCAGCAGCAATGTCCTCAGAGATGTCCTCAGGAAGTTTTTCTACTAGAGTCCCCAGTGTCATCACAATAACACCATGTTCACCAGAACTCTGTACAAATTCCTCTAGTTCTTTAGGGAGAGGTTTGGAAGGTTTGCACTGAAATCCTGACATGTAGACAACGTTTGGCATCGTGGGTCGAGGAAACTCAAAGGTGAAATCGTTTCTCATCAGCCAAATGTCAGCCGCCTGAAACAGCTCCATGTAATGAACATCACTGCCAAAGTACCGATGAACAAAGGGTGTGTAGTTTGGTTTAGCCACATACCAAATTTGTAAACATGTAAAGAGATAATACATGATGTTCTTGACCCTCTGCATGAAGGTCATCTTATCAGTCAGCTCTGATCCTGGTATAGGGACATAAGAAAGTGGAGATGGTGCAATGGCTTGATGTCCCTCACCTTGAACCGTCCATCTGACATTAAAGACAAGTGGGAGTCCCAAACGGTGACCCAGAAGCACACCACCACCAAATGCAGGGTCAGTAAGAACCAGATCATATTTAGCATCACGGAGACTCTGCATCAGTTTTGTATCCTCAAAAATCTCTTCCACCATTTGAAGTACCACTTCATGCATTAGATAGGTTTGTGTCATCAGGTCATGCACGAGAGAAATGTGAGTCCAAAGTGAAGCTCCTTGGCGCCTGATGTCCAGGGTTCTCATTACATATGACTCAAAGTTATCCCTATCAAACCCTGCAGAGGATTTAATAGTGATAGTCTTGTAGTAAGGGGAGTCTTGCTTGATGTACCAATTATCTGATGGGCACAACACTGTGACTTCATGGCCTCTGGTGTGAAGCTCTTCAACAATGACTTTCATGTTGATCCAATGGCTTCCATCCACTGGGAAGACCAGAACATTTCCTCCCGTTACCAAAGACGACGCGCAGAGCAAGACTGCAAGTGTCACCAGGGTCAGTCGGTACATCTCTGAAAGAGATTCTGATGGAAGATATAGAGATATTAGCTCCTTCCAATTAACAAAGGAGATCTGTTGAAAGTTTCCACTACCATGCATTCACATGCACAAATAAAGCTGTCTAAATGTAGCCAAGGTGACCGTGCAAATACAGCCTAGAAGTTTATGATTGTGCGTGATGGGTGCACCATGTGACGATACAAATCCCTTTTCAAAAGTGCCACCAAAGATTGAACATAGAAAGAGCCATAGTACGACCACAAGCAGGAGAAGGAGATAATGTGTGAGGAGATTTGCAGATATTTAAAACTTGTACAAACGGACATCAGAAGTGATTCGAAGGTAAACTTTAGAATTGAAGCTGAGAAACCAGTGCATAATCACTGCTTCCTGGACTGAAAGGTGAAACTGTAAAGTCAAAAGCTGAATGTTGTTGCACAACCGACCCATGAGAAGCAGAAATACAAGAGCATGCATGTTAGCAATATCCTCAGACATTATTAAAATGTTATCAAAGCTTTCTGTCATTCAGTAAACCTAAACATAGTTATAGACAGGAGAAAGGTTCCATTTAATTACATTTTATTTTGGCACATTTCCCACACATTTGAAACGTTTTTTTCCCTCCTTTTTTGAGTCACATTTTTTATCAACAGTATTTACTTTTTCAACCTATCAAGCTTCCACAGAGTTTCCAATTGACCTTCAAAGATACTTGCTGTCTATACGGATATGAGCATTATTTAAAACTAAGAGAATGTTAATATTTTTGTAAAGCAGATTTAATTTTTTTAGCCAATATTGCATCTTTGATGTATGTGTTTTCATTATTGGCATGTGGCCAAAAACACATCATTGAACTCTATCTGGAGCCTTTTCACTGCTGTCAATATGTGAAAAAATATACAAAAAATATCAACACAATAGACACATCTTTTATAAATCTCCATGAGTTAAAAGCAAGATTTTCTTTTTTTTTTCAGTTGTACGTATAATCAAAAAACTCTTTTTTGCTTCACAAAAAAATGAAAGTTAATTAGTTTAAGAATCTGATCTTTACTTTGTACCCTCTAAAAGAAACCAACTGTTAAAATGCAGGTTTAAATATATTTAAATATATTCTCATCTACAGTAACTAATATACAGTTACATGAAACATTTATCAGTCTTATGACATTTCTTTTATTTTAGTTAATGCACAATCTTGTACAACAGATAAAAAATAGACATGTCTCTAAATAAAAATACCTAGAAGAAATAGTGGAAATTAAAGATTAATTATAATTAAGATTTACACTTTTATGAAACTTTGTTCTGAAATATTTGCAGAATACATAATCAATAAATAATTAATAAATGGCAGCCAGCCATGTAAAAATTTGAGAAAAATGTTTCAGTGAAATATAGAGTTAAGTGTAAAATCTTCAGGACAATATAAATGTCATAATATTAGCTTTTACGAATTAGAAACAAAAATACAGGGACATGTGGGGTCATAACTAAAATACAGTCATTGTAACTGCTGCTTCAACAGATATGTAGAGATATATGGCTTTAGTCATAATCCCTATTCCTTTTTTACTTTACTTTTGTAAAGTAGTTTCTGCCAGAGAAACTTCATTGCAGAAATAAAAAAAGTAATTAATAGTAGAAAGATTGCAAGCAGGAATGCCATTACGTCAATGGAATAGTACTGGATTGTGGACATCTTGTAGGACTCGGTTCTTAGATGTGCTGCTCCTTTGTGCCTCATGACAAACTCGATCCAGAAGATGGCCCGGTCCAGAGGTTTCATGGGCTGATCTCTGTGCAGGCTGGACAACTCCTTCATCTTCTCCCTGTATGATGGGTCATACAGAACCTCCTTTAATGCTGCCAGAAAGATGTCTTTATTCACTGTTCCATAGTCCAGAACTTTAGCTACTCCTCTTGATGCCATCCTGAAGAAGTTGTCCGGCTGGTCAAACATGAGGGGCAGTCCAACCAGGGGGACACCATGGTAGATTGCCTCTTGCATCCCATTTGTGCCTCCATGTGCTACAAATACCCTGGTCTTAGGGTGACCCAGGAGGTCATTTTGTGGCAGCCAGTCCAACATTAAAGTATTGTTACCAAGAGTGGATGGTTTCTTGCCTTTGTGCCTCCAGATCACCTTCTGAGGAAGTTCTGCAAACGCAGCAGCAATGTCCTCAGAGATGTCCTCAGGAAGTTTTTCTACTAGAGTCCCCAGTGTCATCACAATAACACCATGTTCACCAGAACTCTGTACAAATTCCTCTAGTTCTTTAGGGAGAGGTTTGGAAGGTTTGCACTGAAATCCTGACATGTAGACAACGTTTGGCATCGTGGGTCGAGGAAACTCAAAGGTGAAATCGTTTCTCATCAGCCAAATGTCAGCCGCCTGAAACAGCTCCATGTAATGAACATCACTGCCAAAGTACCGATGAACAAAGGGTGTGTAGTTTGGATTAGTGATATACCAAAGTTGAATAAATGTTATGACATAGCATAGAACATTCTTGACCCTCTGCATGAAGGTCATCTTATCAGTCAGCTCAGTTCCTGGTAGAGGGACATAAGAAAATGGAGATGGTGCAATGGCTTGATGCCCGTCACCTTGAATTGTCCATCTGACATTAAAGACAAGTGGGAGTCCCAAACGATGACCCAGAAGTACACCCCCACCAGTTCCGGGGTCAGTAAGAACCAGATCATATTTAGTATCATGGAGGCTCTTCATCAGTTCTGTGTTTTCAAAAATCTTTTCCATCATTTGAATCACTTGCTTGTGCATCAAATAAAACTGATTAATTACATCATGTTGTAATAAAATTTGAGCCCAAAATGAAGCTCCTTGGCGTCGGAAGTTTAGGGTTCTTGTAACATAAGACTCAAAGGTATCCTTGCCAAAACCTGCGGAGGCATTGAGAGTTATAGCCTTGTAGTGAGGGGAGTCCGGCTTGATGTACCAGGTGTCTGATGGGCGCAACACTGTAATTTCATGGCCTCTGGCGTGAAGTTCTTCTATTATAACGTGCATATTGACCCAGTGGCTTCCATCCAAAGGGAACACCAAGACCTTTCCTCCATTTACCAAGGGTGATGTGCATAGCAACACTGCAAGAGTCACCAGGGTTGGTTGGTGCATCTCTGAAAGAAATTCTGACAGGAAATGTTAAGGCATTAAATATCTGCCTTTCTATACAGGGACTTGAGTTTTCAAGTAAATTCACCACTCCTATGGAAGCTGAAAGTTACCTCAGCAGTTATTGATGTTTTCTAGCTTCTTCAAACTGAGAAATTTTCTTAAAAGAGACTTTTAGATCATTAAAAATACTCAGGCTTTTGAAGATATTCTTAAACAAATTTTTATTTTGATAGGTTAAAACCTTTCAATAATGATTCAATTAAAAGTTTTATGACTGAGCAATGGTTAAATTTTGCCACAGGTTGTTGTTCATTGTTATGAGTGAGACAAACCTATCATACACACATTCGGAGATGTAAACCATCAAATATACTCTGTTGTACCTGATTCGGTCTGTCTAGCTTATTTTCACTGCACAAAAATGTATGTTGGCAGTTGAACTTCTGCTCATTGTGTATTATTTAGGGGTGACAGTGTCTCAGTATATAGAGTAGATCATCCAACTATTGGAAGGTTGCCAGTTTGACCCAAACTCCATCCTACTCACGTTACTATTGCGTTCTTTAGTATATAAAGTATATATTTAGTGTATAAATGCTGGTAGTGGTGAGAAGGACTGATGAGGCAAAATGGCTGTTTCACCTCTTTCAGGCAGCCCCAAGACATCTCTTTAGGATTGAGGAGGACAGGATCAGGAATGAGTCCATCAGAGGGATGGCAGATATGAAAATTTTTTGGAGATAAAGTCAGAGAGACCGGACTGAGATGGTTTGGACATGTACAGAGGAGAGATAGTGGGTTTGTTGGGAACTGGATGCTGACGTGGGAAATGCCAGGCAGGAGGTCTAGAGGAAGACCAAAGAAGAGACATATGGATGTAGTGAAGGAGGACATGAGGTTGGTCGGTGTGAGAGAAGTAGATGCAGAGGACAGGGATAGATGGATGACTTCCTGAAGAGAGCAACCAAATGGAAAAGGAGAAGAAGAAGATTGCTTAAATACTGGTGCTTTTTGTATTTTATACATTTGGGTAGTGACTCACAGTGTGGAGAAGCTGTGGTTGCATAGATACAGGAGCACTCAATAGATCAACATTAGTGCCCAGGGTCAGACTCTTAGTCCCTGATGAAATTAGGAGGCAATACAGAAGCAGAGATAAAAGCAAGGAGGAAGTGATTCAAACCTTTGAATCTGTCCATAATCATGGGAACACAAGATCACTTGTAAACAAGGCAGATAAGCTGTGGGCCCAGATTAGGACTCAGAGGGAGTATTGCGAGTCAGCCTGATGAATATAAATCAGTCATTGCTGCATGAAGACGTCCCAGACCACTGTGCCGCTGTAACCAGCTTTAAGATGGTCTACTCAGAAAGAAAAGCTTTGCTGACCACGGTAGGAGTGTCTTCGTCTTCAAGAATGTAAAGAATGGCTGGCTGCATTGGTCTGCTAGGCTACAAGCCAATCACATCCACACATGTTTTTGTAATGCTCATGCTGGTTGTTCTGCTGATCTCACTACAGTATGATTGTGCTGTTCTCTCATCACATTGTTATAATGACTAATCAACAATCTCTGTGTCAATAATTACCACACTATGATCAGCCATGCGTAATTTACATTTTTGAAGTAAAACAAGAAAAACGCAGAGAAAACCTCATTAGGCAAGTACTAAGTGTGAAGCAGTGTCAGGATTTCTACTATACTGAGTTCTCCCTGTTGAAAAGGTGACGTGCTAAATACATTTAGTGACAGAAAATATGTGTGTTAGTGTTAATGGCACTGTAGCTGTCGTTCTGTCTTGTGATTTTGTGCACTGGAGTAACCAACCCAGGATATGATGTCACAAGGGATAAAGCTGTAATTTATCTTCTGAACATCATTTCAGTTACAAATCTCTGTGTCACAAACAGGATGATGTTTCTGTTTTACAGACAAAAAATGTCAGTAAAGTTTATCAAAAATAAACCTAATAGGCACCAAAATAAGTTTTTGTACCAAGAATGTGGCTCAAACACTTTGTTCTGAGACTTACATAACTTCTAGATTGTCTGCAGCTTAGTACCAGTTTCCTGATTCCACAGCTACAATGATGAATTCCTGAAAACCCCAGGAGGTTTTTACAAGAACATTCTGTTTCTATCAAGTTTCGCAGCCTTTTGTTCCTGTACATGGACATCAGTAATGACACCTTAGGAAGGTGGATTTAAAAGCTGTCTTTTATGTTTACCTGGTCAAAGTTTGAAAGGATGTTTTATTCAGGTTATACTAACAAGGAGTACAGCTGCTTTTCTCAGATTCACATTTCTCAGCTCATGTTACATTTACATTTATTATGTAATCTAAAGGTTTTAGGCTTTTCTAAAGGTAATATTGCTGTCATTAATTTGAATATAAATATTTGAAGGACTATATTAAAACTACAAAGAAAGGAATGGAACGCTTTAAAACAAGGACACACAATCTATACAACTGTAAATATTTTATTAGCTATAGAATCCTAAGATGTTTTTTAGCTACAATAAACATGCCTGGACATTTCCTGGGACTTTTTATGATACGTTCATCTTTTAATTTTCTGCAAACAGAAACCAAGTTTTGCGGGTTACCAAGAATCTGTTGGAAAACATTTCATCATAATGTTTTTATGCCATCTATTTCAAAGGAAACTGTTCTTTTCATAGAGGTTGCATAATTCATTGCAAGTTCCATCTTGTTGTATCAGGAAACATCTGGAAATTAGTATCCGGCTCTGTGAGAGTAAAACATCCAGCTGTAACTACTCAAGACTTAACATTCAACTTATTGTCTAATCATTATGCAGATATACAGACTCATTTAAAGTTTCAGTAACATAAAACCCATATTTGAACCCAGCATTTGCTTCACTGCCCCTCTGTCACTCAGTCAGGTGAACACTTACCGAGATAGTTGAAGCCAACAGATGCGTTTCAGCTGGAGCTTGCTGTTAGTGCATCCAGTCTCCTTCACGGCAGATCTTAGAATAATGTCCTGTTCTGACAGCCAGAGCAGCTTTGTGGGCGTTGGCAGTGAGGTAACAGGGCTAAAGTTTAGACTGTGTACTGAATGTGCCAGGAGAGGCAGGATGCAGGGAGAGAGATTTGCTTACATAAAAAACTCTTGAACTTTAGATGTACTGAAATATCAATGATTTGTGATTGCAGGTTTTTGTAAAATGAAAGCAATGAAACTTGAACACACCTTAAAAGATTTCTTTTTTTTTCTACATATTTTAATCTAACTTCTTTCTTTTTTTATATCGTGTTAAACTCTGTAGTTTTTGGTACTCACAGCTGCTTTGGCTACTTCAGCTTTTACTTGAAATAGTAATAGTAATATAAATCTGAAGTTCATCACTTCCAAAATACATGTAGGCTAATTTTTTTTATCAGTAAACCTTTATTTAAGAATGAGCTCTAAATAATTACAATAAAATTATGTATCTAATTATGTATATAATGTATACTTGTGTATTTAAGAACAAGAAACTATATAGGGATTTTATTCGATATAAACATTTTAAAAACATTTCAGTCTGTCAATAAGAGGAAAGTTTGTCAAAGGTAGCGTGAGTGCAGTTGTAAGTTGAAGATCAATGTCCCAACTCTGTTTAATCAGCAGGTTGTTTTTTTGCATACAAATACTACATAAAATTACCTCACTGACTTTAAAACGATCAATAAGTGGCTCCAAAAGTCAAATGATTAACAAGATAAATTAAATACAATGAGGATAAGGAATGTGTCAGGAAAACATTACTATCAAAATAACAAATGTTGGACGTAGCAGCAACCAAACCTTAAAACATCTGGTTAATGTGAACCTGAAAACATGAGGTCAGGGTTCTGAGAAATGAAATAAAGCTGAATTACAAACTGTTCATTTAAAGTTAATTATTAATGCAAGATGTAGTTTCTTATTAACAAGTAGTCGTATCAGCAAAGTATAGACTGCTTTGTTATAACAGATAATGTACTCAATTGTTATTTGATTTTTATCAGTTTTATTTAGCATTTAGTCATTTATTTAAATGAAGCACACAAATAAAACTTAAAACCAAACTAAATCTCACATTTCCCTTTATTTTGTAATTGTTGGTCATTTCATTCATAATACAAAGTCAATTTGTTTTACTAGATTAGATTCAAATATAACTCTCATATTAGCAGAACACATTGTGTGTTCTGTAGAACTTTTATACCAAAACACACAAGTTTCTTTATTTTTCTTTCCCTTTTTTATCTCCAGCTCCATTATCCAGAAGCCCGTGCTGTAGCCAAGTAGCACCTGTGATTCCATCTCCAAAGCTTTCCAAGAGCTTGAACATCACCCGGGCTTTGACCTCACCCTGTAGTCCCCCACACAGACAGCACCTCAGCACACCACAGTCTCACCTGGAGCAGGACTCCCTATCCTGTTCTGTTGAAAGTATAAGCTACAACACAAATCTGTACCCTCAGAGCTACGTGGAAAGGCTGCAGGTGGAAGAAGGCTCATGTAGTGTTGACCCACTGAGGCTGGAGGATGGTAACGTATACTTCTCACCTGTGGTGGAGACAGTGTCTTGCTTCAAACCCAGCAAGTACCAGTCGCCACTGATGCCCAAAGAGAATAAGCCTCTAGAGGTGAACATCCTACGAAGGGTGAAGGAGTTGCTGGCTGAGGTCGACCCCAGGACAGCAGCCAAACACATTACCAAGGCTGACTGCATGGTAATTCCTAAAGATTTTTTCATCCAGTTATAGTTAAATATACTTCTTACTCTCACCACTTTTCATATTCTAAATCAGGGGTGTTAAACTTCAGTCCTTTAGAGTCGCTATCCTGCATGTTTTAGATGTTTTTTAGCTCCAACACACCTGACTGAAATGATTTAATTACATCCTCATCATGTCAACAAGTTTGCAGCAGCCTGTTAATGACCTGCTCATTCAAATCAGGTGTGTTGAAGCAGAGGAACGTTTAAAACCTGCGATATATCGGCCCTCAAAGACTGGTGTTTGACACCTTAACCATGTTGGAAAGTGCAGGTCTAAGAAGTTTTTGGTTTGCAGGTGGCGAGAATTTTGGAGGTGACTCCAGAAATGCAAAAAACGATGGGAGTTAGTTCTGGGATGGAGCTGCTCACGTTACAACATGGCCAACAATTAAGACTGGACCTGCTAGAGAGGTGAGTGGTCAGTAATCACAAAGTAACACATTAAATTTATAGCACAGAAAAACTACAAACTTGTAATGTTAAAAGTTCTGGAAGAAAAATGTAGCTTAAAAGCTTTTAATTTAAATGCTGCAAGCACCGAACAACACAAACTGCTGCATGAAGCCTCCAGACTTCAGCCATTGAAGCTGTTCCAAACATTCATTAAAAATAATACATGTTATTTTACTTCTGTAATGCTCATGCCAGGGCAGTTATGGATTTAAAATGTTTAAACACAGCTGCAGCTTTAATTTCTATCCAAAAAACATATTCAGCTACTTCTTTTCTTTATTTTTGTCATTAATATTTAACTTAAAACAAGTGTTATTACAAAGAAATACCGCTTCTTTAGAGTAAATTTAAAACTCAATCTGGTAGAGTGTGTCTTGATGTTCTTTTATATCGGCCCCCTGGTGGCTGGTTGCAGTATAAGTTATAAACTCCGCCCACTATCTTGCTAATATGATGCTAATGTTCACCATCTTTCTGCAGATTTCAGACCATGGCCATCATGTTAGCTGTGGATGTGTTAGGCTGCACAGGGACGACTGAGGAGAGGGCGGCTCTGCTTGACAAAATCATCCAAATCGCAGCTGAGCTGAAAACTACCATGGGCAACATGTTCGGCTTCGCTGCCGTCATGAGAGCGTTGGAGCTTCCACAGGTAAAATGTGCCACTTGGATTTACAGTGATATCAGTTTGATTTTATCTTTATGGATGGAGATAGATCTGGATGACCTGCAGCAAAGGTAAAGGTTGATCAATGTCTTTATATTGTTGATAATTAAGCTGTCATTCATCCCCAATAAAATATGCATTATAACATCTGACCTGCTAAAACACAATGTGCACTGATGTTGTAACATGTTGTAAAAAGATGAGGATTTGATTATCCAGCAAAAAAGCACATCTTTTAATCTATAAGGGACTTTGTTGAAAATATGACCTGCAAACAGTGTCCACCATGTTCACATGGTGACAGTCCATCATGTCGTCAAGTGTTACAAATCAGGCTGTTACTTAAATCTGTGCATCTAAAAGAAAAACAAAGTCTTCAGAAAAGTTTTTACATCAATCATATTTTCCCCTATATGTGGATTTTTTATATGAAGGAAAAACAGCCAAACTACCTTTATTTAAAAAATGTATCACCACTGGAAGACTTTAAAAGTATACGATCTAGAAAATAATGGCTTTTATTTCCAACACCAGGGGACAGTAATGAGTCAAATCACAACCCTGACACTTCCACTAACCACCACAGGGTGGCAGAGATGAGTATTATTCCTCACGCTGTCACACAGAGTGGCAGAGCTGCTCCGAATGAGCCTTGAGTAACAGATCAAGAGCTTGGACAAAAACTGGCTTATACTCGCTCTAGTGGTGGAAAAAATTACTACAAGTTTGCTACGCCATCAAAAAATGTAGAAAAGGATCAATTACTTTTTAAAGTAAAAATAAATCAAATATGGAATTATGGCTAACAACATGTTGTTTAGTTTGTATTACTTTATTTTTAAAAAGAAAATAATATTGAAAATTCTACATTATGCCTTTAAACAAACCAGAACGTCACTGAGATTAGTTGTGCATCTCTTCTATTAACTCTTTGAAAAGGGGATTGGACATTGATGAGTGGGAAAAGGTAGCTGGACTAGAGAAGTTTTTTCAGCTTCTTTTAACATCTTATAAACTGCAGTCTTTATGCAGCTTTGTGTCAACAGTAATTAGATCAGAATCAGAATGAGGTTTATTTGACCAAAGATGTTGCACACTCAAGGAATTTGGCTCTGGTTCTGTTTTGCTCTTGTATTTAGTACACATAAACTTACAGAAAGTACATTTTGTTTACCTCACATTGTTTCCCATGTTGGGTAACTCATGCCACTCCTTGGATTCTCTGTTGCTTAATAGATGATGTGGCTAAAACTTCCCTACAGCTTCCCTTTACAGTCAAAGGTCCATGTTACTGAAAGGCTGATATTGCAACATTTTACCCCATCTGCTTTCTGTTCCTGGAAAGAGGGGCCGACATAACGTCAGAGGAAGTCATTGAGACAGAAAGTGCTTGTCACATGCACTGCACACAGATTTCCTTGGATTCTTTAGATCAAAACAAGAAATCACAACATAAATCTTAGTTTTCTGTCCAGCTTTCCATCGGCCTGGTTTACCTTCAACCCTGTAACCTTTGATTTTAATGCTCACAGGTTAGTAATTACATAGCCACCCCCCCCCCTTACAGTATCAGCTGTTTTTACTCACTGTTTTATCCTTTAGAAATATGTGAAAGTTTACAACTTTGAGTGGGAAGTTTGAGTGTAAAGGAATTTCACTCTTGGCGTGAAGTTTTGTAGTCTACAAAAACATGTCTGTATTTTATTATTACTATCTCTGCTAGTGAGAAAACAAAGGGTAGCAGCGAGGAAAAGGATTTTGTGTGAACATGTGTCAAGGAGCAGTAGTTATGTTTACATGCACCAAATTTCCCCAATCTGATTAAAATCTTGGTCGATCTGAATTCCCAAATCCCTGTTTACATGGACACTAACTGAAATGATCTGATCATGTCATGAGTACACATGCACCAAGCACTCGATCAGGTTAAATGAGTTGAGCATGCGCACAGCGAGTTGTCTTTCCGGGGGAAGAAAAAAAAGTAAACAAACTCCGTCCTTTCTGCACGTCTTTTCCTCCCCATCGTGTGTTCGAGCTGACTCACGTTATCCCCAATATGGACCTTCTGCAGGTGATTACCTTTATGTTTGGGTTTTTACTGGTCGCATTAACCAAGCTAGAGGCTGAATACATATTGCTACTGCTCCTCCACCACAGGAGAGGAGAGCAGGATGACAGGATGACCGACCCAGACCACTTCTATTTACTTCCCGCTATGTTTTCTACTTGGGTCTGCGAAAGCAGAAAGACGTCACGTTGAAGTTGTACGCATGTGCAGTGGGCTTTTTTCACCCTTTCTTTCCGAATGGGTGTGTACATGCACGTCTATCTGAATGAAGATCGGACAAAACCACCCCTCTCGATCGGAAGTAAATTTCTTTCGGATCAGGCTGCATCGGATCAAAACATTCTGATTGACATGTTTACATGACGTATTTTTTTTTCCCGATTGGGCGTTTATTCCGATTAAATGTGCCCATGTAAACGTAGCTATTGTTGGAACTTCATTCCTAGACCTTCTGCAGATTGTATAAAACACTTACTGTTTCTTTTTCTCAGCCAGAAGCTATTAAAGTAGATGGATTTCAGTAAACAACAGCTCTCACTTCCTGGAATCTCTTTTACTCAGTCTTTATTATTTTACTTTTTGGGAGAGTTATGTTGGTTGTTGAACAACAGAAGTGTAGATAAACGATCAGATCATGAGACTGTAATCTATTTTTCTTAGAAACGTCTTTCTAACATTCACATAAAATAAATTCAGTCTTTTTTGTTCCTTTTTAAGTGGTGCAGTTGAAAAGTTTTTTTTTTTTAATTTTTGAAAGTGTAGCAGAGATATAAACATGATGAAAATCTCCAGAAGTTACCTTTATAAAATTATTTGTGTTTTCTTTGTTGTTGTAATGTGTTTACATTCCCTCAGGTTTCTCGTCTGGAGCAGACGTGGGCAGCGTTACGGCAGCGACACACAGAGGGCGCCATTCTCTATGAGAAAACTCTGAGGCCTTTTCTGAAGAGCCTGAATGATGGAAAAGGTAGAACAGATTTTTTTGTTGTGAACAATGAAGTAATTGTAAAACCTTTTGTGTCAGGGTTGTAAATCTTGTCCTCCGTGTGTCTGTCTTTCAGAAAGCTGTCCACTGTCCAACACCACGTTCCCCCATGTCCTCCCCCTCCTAACTCTGCTGGAGAAGACCTCAGCAGAGAGTGAGGGGGCAGAGCCGTGGGACATGATGGAGGTGGGCGTGGATGTGGTCATGTTCCACTTGGGGGCGGCGAGGACAATCGCTCAGCTGGGAGGCATCTACCGTTCAAACACTGAGGGCAAATTACAGAGTAAGAGACTAGTAATTAGTACCATCGGAACGTTTTATTCAAATGTTTAGATGCAGTTTGTCCCAGATTAGTGAACTTCTACCCATTTTTACATCTGATAGACTCTGTCTCTCTGAAATGCTCCTTTTACACTCGGTCATGTTACTGAACTGTTTCTAATCAACGTTCTGTTGTTTTTGTCTTGTGCCACTTGCTTCAAGAGCTTTTTGGTGCCTGTTTCTAAATTGTTTGAGACGCGTTACTGCCGTCAAATTCAGAATAAGTTGATATTTTTTATGAAATGGTAAAATATCCCAGTTTCATTATCTAATATGTTGTTTTGTTCTATTGGAGAAAAAAAAGTGTGAAGTAAATGTTTTATGAGCTTTGCAAATTTTAAATCTGACATTTCTGATGAATGTGATGTTTCAGGTTTTCATGAGCAGGCTGATATTAGGGAGCTCTTCCTGACGGATTTCCAGATGAGGCTGCTGTGGGGGAGCAGAGGGGCTGAAGAGAACCAGAATCTTAGATTCTCCAAGTTCGACCAGGTGCTGACCGCCTTGTCCAACAGGCTGGAGCCACCGCTCAGGCGACACTGATCCTAGACTGACTTTTGAAGTCTTTCCTTATCCAGGATGAGCCCATCCTTACATGAACTGTTGGACATTAAACAGCTCAGAGCAACAGCTGGGGGTTCAGATGATTTGCTGAAAAGCCACTGAAGCATTAAACAGGAGACAAAAGTCAGACCAAATCTCATCAAATCCTACACATCATGAAGTTTGGTGGTTTTTCAGATCAGAATATTTCTTGTGTCTTTACAACCTGACTAACATAAAGCTGAGTGAAATGTCTGTCAGTCTAAAATAAAAATATAAAGGATCAGGACAGTGGGAGAGACACTGTTAAAAACCACAGAGCCCCATGTGTACAGTTAAGGCTCAATTCTATAGATTGTCTATATCCTGCCAGCAACTCTTATTTGAAAGGGAATGTACTGCACTTTCAAACAGAATGAAAGTCAATCCCAGCATTTTATTTTAAATCATTTAAGCTTATTTTTTTTTATATTTTATGAAATATTGATGTGAAAAAATGTGGTACTGTGATCACTGGAAGCTCAACCCAAAAAGTTCTCCAAAAAAAGGCAACTGGACCTTTTTCTGCTTCTTGAAAACATTTTATCTTTCATCCAATTTTTTTTTTTTTTTTAGCGGTGATGGTCTGTAGATAATTACTGAGAAGATGTTCCTCAGTCTGGGAGGTTACTGAGCTTCTGTATAAAGGGTTTCCTGAAGGCTGGACCTTGCATGAACAAACAAGTTGATGTGAAACTGTACAGCACAATAACAGAATAACAATGTGTTAATAACTTGAATGTATTTGTGTAATATTTAATAGAATTTGTTTATATTTTCACTATTAAAGAGACTTCACTGACCAATTTTAGAAGGCTATAAACTAAACCTAAGTCAGCACAGGTACAGAGTTCTTCTGCCGTCTTACAAAATAATGTTTAATATTTATCTGTAAAAATTGCTACAACTACAAATAAACACGTTCTTTTTACATGAATGACACTTTCTTGAATTCAGTTGTTTTCTTCAAAATATATCAATTTTTCACTGTACGTAAAATATGACATCACACATTATGACATAGTTTTTTACATTCTTAGTTTGAGGTAAAATCATCATGTACAAAAATAATTTATCGAAATTAAACACAAACTTCCAAATTAAGTTTTAATCCAATATTTGTCATGAATATGGGAATTAAAAAATGTGTTTAACAATAAAAATATATTGATAATTTCTTTAAAATTTTGTCTTGTGTTTTTTAAATTTTTGAAATATATAAATGGATTGCTAATGAGCTCTTGATAGATCATCAATAACCCCCTCTACTGTTTAAAAGGTTGAATTTCATTTTGTATGGTGTTTATTTTAAATTACAGGATTAGTTATTCACAAGTATTTCTCATTTCACTCTTTGCACCCACCTCAGGCATGTTTTGCTCATAAGGGGTGGATCAAATGCAGTAATCAGTTTCCTTATGTGTAACATACTTGGCCAATGAATAAATAGACCATTTTGAAACCTTTTGGAAATAAAAGATGGATTATATCAAAACTTTTGCTCTTTAACCTCCAGTTTTATGTTAAAAACCTCAGAAACGACTGGTTATCTTTTTATTCCTTGTCTTAGGGAGAACAGAGTAGCTATACTTAATAAAAATTTAATTTGCCTGAATCAAAGAAGTTTCACATTAGAGGTCCTAAATTTCCCCATATGTGACAAAAAAGCAATTAAATTCATTTTATTTCGCAAGAAAATGTTTCAATGCGGTTGAAATAATTAGTTTTCAACCCGTGTATATTCCTGATTTATTTTCTGATTTATTTTTCTGATGTGATCTACATACTGGACTGTGGATCCTCCAACGTGTCCCACTCGTCGATGTACTCTCCCGGTGCTTTCTGGGAGATGTAGTTTTTTAGTGAGCGTGTCCCGTATTTCCAGGCGACTTCCGGGTGGTTGAAAGAACTACAAACAGAACCCGTTTTACCAAATGAAGAGTCTAATCGATCTCTGGCTGCCGGCAGGAAACCAAAATGTTGGCTAGCCTGGCTCTGCTTTTGTTATTAAATTACAACCCGGTCTGCTGTGTTTTTCAGAAACTTTACTGCACTATATCAGATAGCTGCGACTGCGACTTCAAGCCAAATATCAGAGGTAAGACGCTAGCTAACGTTGATGCTACTTGTTAGCCTCTGCGGCTAAAAGGAAGTAACAACTCAGCTGATCATCTGAAATTAACTTCCGTTTATTCAACTTTGCCTACAAGTATGTTTCTTAGCAATTTGAACGAGGTTTAGATTTATATTTGTTAATATAAAATTGGAATGTCTTCTATTTTCTATCACAGTCCAGAAATGTTTACATTAGGGACACATCTATATAAAGTCAGTTGCATTCTGTTTTGGGGGTATTTTTCAATGCGTTTTTGGAGATCCACAGGCACTGAACAAAATGAGTGTTGATACAAAATATCTAGGCATATTACTGAATGAAATAATGAAAGTGGAGTGTTTCATCTCTTAGTTTAGTAGCTGTTGCTTCCCAGATTTCACCCTGTCACTCTCTTTACTTCCTGATGAGCAGACTTGGAGTGGGACCTTTATAAGAATGTCTTCGGTCAGCATCTGGTTCAGGACATCATTTCAGAGGAAGTGGCAAAGTTCCTTAAAAATAAAAGCCCAGATAGGCCTCTGGTACTGTCTCTCCACGGTTCCTCAGGGACAGGAAAGACACTGGTCAGTTCCATGCTGGGAAATCATCTGTATGGCTCCGCTATGAGCAGCCCATTTGTCCACCAGTTTGTCCCCACGCTTCACTTCCCTTCACCCCACCGGGTCAATCAGTACAGGGTAAGTTAGACTTCAGATACTCAATGAAAGTAAAGGAGCTCTGAGTAAATGTTAAAAGGCTCAGTTTTATTTAATACTTTGGACTGACAGTTTCTGCTTTGGTTTACAGGAGGAGTTAAAGAACTGGGTGCAGGGAAACCTGACGGCGTGTGCGCGCTCTGTCTTCATTTTTGACGAGATGGAGAAAATGCCTCCTGGCATCATCGATGTGTTAGAGCCCTTCCTGGGTCCTTCACATGTTGTATTTCGCACCAACTACCGCAAAGCCATATATGTTTTTGTAAGGTATGAAACACTCTCAGACACTGATGAGACAACAGGAAATAAAAACCTTTTTGCCCCACGCAGAAAAACTTGCTTTAATAATGCAAACAGTGTTAAAAGAAAAAAAGTTGTTGTGTTGTTGAGTCTAGTTGTTTTTGTTTGTTTTTCTTGCAGCACCAGAGGAGAGGAGGTTATAAAGAAAGTGGCTCTGGAGAACCGGCAGTCCGGTCGGGAAAGGGAGGAAATTAAGTTGACAGATATGGAAGAAGCCATCAGACGGGAGATTTACAACAACAACACAAGTAAGAAACATTTAAGTTGAGAATGTTTGGAAACAAATTCCTGAGAGGGTGTCCATCACTGTCAGACAAGTTCAGATTGGATCAGAAACTGAGGTGATGTTTTCTCTCCAGGTGGTTTCTTCCAGTCCACAATCGTCCAGAAGAAGCTCATCACCTGCTTCGTTCCATTCCTGCCGCTGACTCGGACCCACGTCGAGCGCTGTGTGCGTTCTCAGCTCTGTCAGCGCGGCAGCTGCAGCCGTAGAGATGTGATGGAGGCAGTCGCACGTAACATGATCTACTCTCCTGTTCAGGAACAATATTTCTCCACCAACGGCTGTAAGGCCGTCTCTGGCAAAGTCAGCTTCTTTCTGTGAACTAAACCAGGAACAGGAATGTCTTTTATTTTTAGTTCATAACATTTTTAGACATTTTGTGCCACGCTTTAAGAGAAGAGACAACGTATGGCAGGTGATCCTGCCAGCTGGGATTTAAATCAGTGATCTGGTGCTGATGAGTTACGCCAGGGAATCCCGTCCTTTACTGGAGGGAGTCAGAGAAAACTGCTCGGTCCCTTTCTGCCCCGACGGCTTAGAGCTGCTTCCCTTGAGTCGATGAGGACGCGTGAAATGAACTAATAACCATCTGAATCTGGACTAGTTGTGTCATCAGTGTTTTCCAGATGTTACTGTTTCTGTGGCCTGAGAGTAATTCATGTCCGAAACCAGGACTCAGTCGATCTGAGACCCAAATTGAAGAGTTTTGTTGGCACATTGAAGTTGCAGCTTATGAGCACTGCAACTTGCTGGAAGTTTTGAGCTTTTTAGATCCGTTATTTATCGTTTTTTTAATTTATTTTTTGTTGGTACAAAGCGTTTTGTTTTGAGATGTGTCAGGAGATTTCACCCAGGGCAGATGGATCTGGTTCCTCTATCAGTTCACTAGAAAAATACTGTCATCATTTTATGAATCTGTATTTTTACTAAATAGTATTAAGAAATTTCAATGAAACAGCTACTTGAATGTCAGAATACTTTAAACCATGAGGATAATTTTTTTTTATCCAGTGATTAAATATTTGCATCAATATATAGTGTAAAAAAATAGAAAAATGTGTTTTATCTGAATTAAAAAAACAGATTTAGGTCCTTTTTGAAAAAAATATTTTATGAAAGCCAACCATCTAACATGGAAATGAATCAGCTGAAGTTAATTTGTTGAGGTGTTTCATTTGGGGTGCTGTTTGATTTTTAATCTTAAAGAAAAAAGAAAGATAAATTTCACGTATCAGGATTTTGTTTTTTCTGTGTCCATCAGGTTCTTTTATGTTTATATATCAAATCTCTGTTTCTGCCATCAGATGGCAGTAAAAACTTGATTGTGCCAAACCTGAGTTCACCTGCAGCTTAATGTGTTTTACTCACTTACCTTCATATTAGTGGGTTTTTCTGATTTGAATTAGTGTAATGAGTAACGGATCGGTTAACACTCCAAATGCACTTTATGGAGTTTTAAAAGGACCTGTTATTATCATCACTCTGTATCTGAGTGGCTAATTTAAAGAAAATGTTGTAAAACATTGAATATTTAATATATTAAATGAGTAAAAATGAAGATTTAACACAAAGACAAACTTCTTCAGTAATAAAAGCGACTCATTACACAGAGTTATTTAAAATTCAGCAGTTGTCAGTTTTATTGTGAGTCGCATTTGGACTTTTTACTGTAGATTTCAGTCCTGAGATGAGACGCAGTACTTGAAGCAGCAGCAGGTTACAGGAGGTGTTACACTCACCACAGACAGAAGAAGATTAACAGTCTTCGGTTACATCTCATTGCTGCAGCTGACGTGTTATTGAAGCTCATAACGGTAAATAAAAGTTTTGTGTGAGGTTTGAACTCAGATACTGTTTGGAAAAGTCTTCCTGTCCTTTTAAAAAAAAGGCTCATGTCGTCTCTTATACGTGCCACATTTCACCACGATCCTCCTGTGATGACTTCATCAGCCTCTGCCTCCCGCCCTCCGCCACCACGCAGGCGATATGAGGAAGAGGAGGGGTTCAAAGGTCAGCTCAGAGGCCTCTTCAGCCCAGCTGCTGTTGCTGTGTCGCCATCTCAGATCACAACAATGGAGCATGCACACATAACAAAATACAGGCCGACCGCCCCAAACACTCCTCTTGTGACCCCTGAGCCGGTTTTCACACGCTCTCAGCAGGATGATGAACCAGTCTCAAATGTTTAGCAAAAGCGTAACGTGAGGGAACAAATATTTTCTTGCTTTTTTTCAGTTCTTTTGTTTAATTTTTTTTCCCTTCCTCTCAGCGTTTATCACTCTTTCCTCATCCAATCAGCTCCAGTGTAAAAACCTCACCTAGTTTACTTCTGCACCTCTTTCCAGCCTTTCCTTCTTCCTCCCTTCCACAGGAGGCGCAGTGAGGAGGGGGGCGACAATGGGACGCTGCTCTTTCCTCCCCCTTCCACATCTGTGAGTGCCCCTCTGTCTCTTCATTCTTCTCCCTAACTGCTCCATTATTGGGGTTCTTTCACTTGTAAATGTGGCCAGCGATACTTCTGATGGGTTCTTTGTGCACGCGGCCTGGGTCAGGAGAAAGGTAGAGGCCATAGTGGGGGGAGGAGGGGGAGTAAGTCGATGCAGAGAGTGGGTGAGTCTTGGTTGAGGGTGTTGAGGGAAAGGGGGAGCTGTTCCAGGAGTCTTGTGTAGTTTTTTCTAGCAGGCCAAAGTGTGAGAGGACAATTGTGACAAAGAGTTAAATCCCTTTTTGTGTGCAGTCATTTGGGACGGACCCAGCTCTCACTTCGCATTCCTGCAGCCCCCCCCCACCCCCGCCCCAGAAATATAGAGGGTAATGGTACAGGCGTGATGTGGGCAGATAATGTTCATTCACAAACTGTATCCAGAAATACCACAATGTTTAAATTCCTTCATGGTTTCACTGTCCATCAGTATAAAACAACAAAGATTCACTAGAAAAACAAATCATGCATTTGATTTTTCTTCAGTCCAACATAATGTAATTAGATTTTTCTTAATCATCCAAATTCTTAAAATAATCAATTTTCTAATCAATTGAACTCTTTAGCTCTTCTTTCTTTGATATTTGTTTTAATCAGAAGAAGAAATCTCAGACTGAAGCTTAACCTAAACATTATTAACACATATCACAAGGCGTCATTTAGACTTATATTTTCTAGTTTTCCAGACATTCCTTAATTAATGCTCCATTAAAATAGGGGAGGGGGGGTTACGTCTGGACCGGTCTACAGAAATCCCTAAAGTCTGAATGTGTGTGTGTGTGTGTGTGTTAGCAAAATAAATCATCAAGCACTGGTCTGATTTAATAAAACCCTCAGGGTTTTCATCTAAAACTAATTAACTCTTCTAGTCAACCTCATTCAAGATGGCGGCCGCAGCTAATTGATCTTAGCAAACAAAAATGGCTATAACTCAGTCAATTTTCAGAAAATAAGCTACAGTTTGTTGTAGTGGAAGTTGAGACCTATGAACAACACATGGCTGTTAATGAGTTTGCCCGCATTGTTGTTTTTGAGATTTGACCAAAACTCCATAATTTTTCAAGCCCTGAACCACCGTGACACTCGAGAGACATGAAATGTTCCTAGTTTTTACCTGTGACCTGAAAGGCAGCAGGTGACTTGAGTTCCTTCAGGAGAGATGTTAAACGATTTCGTTTATTTTCATGTAGTTTTGTTTCATTGCGGTAATATCTCGCGATGTGTGACACTGACTTGTGTGATGTCATCACTGATTATTCCTCATGGTGTCATGGTCTGGGAGATAATCTGTTTTTTTAGCTTCTTTCTTGACCTCTGCCACACACAAACACACAATGGAGGGGTGGTCTCAGGAACAATCAAGTCTCCAAGACAACAGGTGAACAACGAGGACTCTGAGGGGGAGTATGGGGGATGTTAAAATGGGGGGAGTCTTGTTGACCTTGGCCTCAGTTTGATGGTCAGATGGGGTGCGAAGGCCACCGGCCGTGAAAGCAGAGGAGGAGGAGGATGAAGAGCATGGGAGGATAAAGCCTGTGACGCCTCTCGCTCTCTTCAAATCTGCAGTGATTAATGACAAAACACACACACACACATCAGCAAGCTGACCCCAGTGAGGCCTCAGCTCAAACACCGGGCCTCGACTCTTTGACGTGGTCATTTTCCCAACACTTCTGATTGATGAGCGATTCCTTTCCCACCACAAATTATGTTAATAATGCAGAAAAAGAAGTGAGGCTGCAACTCTGCAGCTGCTCTCTGCAGCAGTCTGATCCCACCGAACAAGCCGCCTTATAAACGTCACGTTCACTTATAAAGGCAGATGGGATCAACAACTTGCTTCACCACAGCTGGAAGAACTTTTAATATATTTAAAAAAAGTCTCAACAACAATTCAGAAACTTGTAACAAATCAACAAAAACTGTTTTCTCTCAAAATTTTCTCTTTTTAATCTAAAGATGATAAAGTTCTACAGAGATGTGAGTTTTACAAGTTTTATCCAATAAATATTAGCTCAGTTTTAAACATTTATCCTGCAAGACATTCCTTAAAATTTGGATTGGGACAATTAACCCTTTCATGCATGACGGTGGCGCCACTGGACAGCTGTTCAAAAACTGTTTTCTTGTACATGTTTGGGTATTTTGGGTTTATTTGCATGTAAGCTAGTACACTGGACTCTAGTGTGTCACTCCATGAGCTTCCACCCACTGACAGTGTGTATTCTAACTAAGAATAATGATGCAATATTATAATAATCTACATTTATAGGCCAAATCTGTATTACAAAGTCAAACTGCATGTTTTACACCTGAGTGGATATTTGAAAATAAAAAGTTAAAATGAATTGAAACACTTTAAAAATCCTGAAACGTTATTATGATTCATTTTTCCATTTTCACCTCTGTTGTGTTAAATAATATTAAACCATTCAAAGTATCTGAAGCAGTACTGGCGTATGAGGGACAAATCTGAAGTAAACAGCTCTGATCATGAACATCTGTTCCAGATGTTTGGGCCTTTTTCAACATTAAACCACATTCTGCACACATCGTATGACAGAAGCAGAAAGTTTTGGATCTTCAGTTACAAGAAAAACCAGAAAAGATTTCAGATTTTCACAATCTAGAAAGACTGACAGCACAGTGAGTTTCTTCCTGCAACAGAAACAACCAGCTGCTTGTAACTCTATAAAATATTGTTATGTAACGAAGCATCAACATCCAACCATCACAAAAACATACACATTTCTGCCCAACGTGTCTTCCTCAGACCGTCCAACAAATGTTGCTTAAAATAAACGGAGCAGACGATTGGCTGTGCGGACGTGGTGATGTCAGAGCGGCTCTGCAGCTGTGCGTCTGCCACTGGGCTTGAACAGTGGTGCAGTGTGTGTTGTGGTGGGGGGGTGGTGATGGCGGCTAGGTCGCAGACGGGTGACACGTCTCGGGCGTCTCTGGCTGCTGGTGAAATAAATCAAGGCGTGAAAAAGAATAAATGCGTGAACTTGGGTTTAACCTGCACTGCACTGCCGTGTCCACACGTGTGTGGGAAGCGTGTAGTCGTCATTTTTTACATCCAGCAAGTTTAAGGACCGTTTTTGCTGCAAACCTAATCAGAAGAGAGCAGCAGTGACATTTTACTGGAGGTGACAGGTCACTGATGCTGATGCTGTTTGGGTCAAGGTCTTTATGTGTGTGTGTGAATGTGGGGGATCACGGGAAATGGCTGGTGGGGTACACATCACATATGGACATTGTAATCCTTCTCACAGCCCCAAAACAGCAAATAAACCCTGTTCAGCCTCGTCAGCGCTCAACGACTTTGTCCAAAACTGGTGCTGCAGATTTGTGCAAACACACAAACTGCGAGCTGATGTTTCTGCTGTGTGTGTGTCCGTGTGCACTTTAGGAAGGAACAAGATAGAGAGGGATGCTGGGAAGGAGGTAGTGATGTGACGTCACCCTGTGATGCTCCTCCGCCCACATTTGCTTCCCTCCCTTCATCTCCATCCTCCTGCTTTTTACTCTGCAGCAATGTGTGTGTGTCCCAGTGATGACACGGCCCAGGTCATGTGACTGTGGAGGTGGTGATGATGATGGGAAAGGGAGGCGGAGGCGGAAACGAGTGACCCGGAGCAGAAACCAGCGTTGCGGGAGTTGCTACACGCCATCCAACATGGAGGCCCAAACCGGAAGAGAAAACATTTTTAAACATTCCGATGCTGCGTCAAACATCCACGCTCACATTTAGCTTCAGTCTGTGACCAGAAAACACACACGTGATGATTCATGGAAAAAAATAAAGAAATCTCTGTCTATTTAGACCCACCAGCCTGAAACAGGAAACAAGCTGCCAAAAGGCTCCTCAGGTTAACAGAACATGAAAGCATTTTGGTTCGATTTTAGTTTTTTAATAAATTTCAAGTCACATACTTCCTATATGAAATTGTTTACAGCATTTACATAAAATCTTTCACTGACCCTAGATATTCTAGAGTTTATGTCAGCTTTTTTTGGGTTCTAGCTCTCATCAGTAATCAGTCCATACCTCATCAGCACATGACAGCGAGGTTAAATGGTTGTAATGATCGCTCTAATCATTACACTGCTCTGCTAATTGTTTCCTCAAGATATCTTTGTCATCAATACAACTGTCGATTCTGATCAATTTCTCTCTGAAGGGGAAACTGCTGCATGTGATGTAACTCTTACGGTTAGAATCAGGATTTTTTATTAAAAAGTTTCATGATTTGAAGGGATTTTTCAGATGAATGAGAATCCTGCACAAACGCTTGGCTTCAAAACAAACACATCAGCTTCAGGGATTCAATTCTGCAGAAATATTCAGCTAAAAACTCCAATTTGATAGTTGTTGCATTTTCTGTTTCAGCATTGAAGTATTGAATCATTTAATGCATTTCAAAATTTTGTAATGACTTCCAGTTTCAATCTCCCAGCTGAGTTTGTGTCACTAGGAGGGAATTTTAAAATATTTTAAGACTTTAAACTAAAACGTAGATGTAAACTTTATTTTAAAAACTGATTATTGGACCCCTTCTCCTCCATGATGGGTTACTTTAGCGGTCAAAAAAACATTTTATTTTGACTATGTGAAAGACATATTTGTTTGCCTTGAAATAAAGAATTAAACAGAGACCACTGATCCACATTTTGAATGAGGTAGTTTAAACTGATTGAAGATTTGAGATTCTTTGAGCTGCATCCCAGAGCAGTTCAGCTCCTTGAGCATCATGCTGAGACTGGATTACAGCAGCAAATTAGCCAGAAGAGACCCCCATCCATCTGAGCCAAACCGACACTGTGGTGTGAAAATCAAACAGACCCTCATCCAAAACCCAAAGGAGGCCGAAGTCAAACGAAAAGCTTACTTTATTCTTTTCCGTTACCCATCAGTGTGGGGAGCTACTGTAATTATGTAATTTTCTATAAATAAATATATTTAAAAATATAAATCAGAAGCCTCTGTGATTAACTTCAAACTGAAATTTAAAAAATAAATAGATCATTTCAAAATATATATTCATGTACATTTCTGTGAAATGTGGCACGTTGTTTTTTCCTCTATTTTAACATATTTTGGGATCATTCTGTATTTTGTTCTTTATTGGATATTTCATTTTAAAACGTTCAGCTGTTTTACATTTTCAAACCCAACCTGTTCTGTTTTTAATTTACAGTCAAATTTCTTTAAAATAAATCAAAGAAGTGAATTAAAACGAGCTGAAATTCAAACAGACTTTCCAAAGAAACCAAATAGAAGGCCTTCTGCGACCTAATATTGTAATAGTTTAATCTAATTTTTTTCTGCTGCCATTATGTTTTCCAAACGTTTGGCTCGTCGTTTGCTGTGACAATTTACACCTAAATAATACATCAAATCTGCAAAATCCACGAAGGAGAAATGCAAGAAAATAATTGAGAAAACAAACAAAAGAAGAAAAATATGCAACAAAAACAATCTAATTCTTCCAGTGTGTAATTCTTTATTATTCATTAACAGCAGAATCTGTACAAACGAATTCCGTCTTTATTGGCTTGTAATGGTGCCTTTTATCAAAAGGATGAAGGGGTTGGAAAAGGTCACGGTTTGTTAAACAAAATTAAAATGATACATTCCTGGAGAATTATGCAAATTATAATCCCCAAAACGCCAACAAAAGGCGGCAACAAAGGCTCACCAGTGGAGCGACAATAACCCTTCTCTGCGAGCTTTTTAACTGGAAAAGTGCGAAGAAAGAGCGAAGCTGCGGAGCTGCATGGGAAATATTAGTTTCACTCCAGCAAGTAAGAAAAAAAAGTCCCAGCTTGTAAAATACTTCATCATTGCTCTTTATTTGTGGGATTGGCCTCTTTCCCTTTCTTCAACAGGCCTGTCATCCCAATCTGGAGACATCTGAAGCTAGGAGCAAAGAGCAGGAGGAATTGCAGTCTTTAAAAATTTTATATATTAAAAAAAAAGTAAACAAGGATGGCAAAAAGAAAAAGAGCGTGGCCCTCTAAAGGCCCCGGAACAGAAACCCCTCCAAATTATGATGGATTAAATCCCAGAAGAGCAAAAGGAGAATCGTGTGTTTAAAAATATCAGTAATCGAATGGACACCAAGCAGAAAGCAGGAACTGATTTATCTGTTCCAGATAAAAAGCATCAGGAGTGCAGGAACATCCAGCAACAGATGTCCAGGCACAATTCTCGGCTTGGATTAGAAATTTCACAAGAATTGCGTTTGGACAATCAGCAGCTAGAGCTCAAAAAACTCAATGTATTGTTTTTAAATCAGGAAAACTGGGACTTTTGCAGGAAATAATGTTTCCAAAAATATTAAAAGTGGAAGTCTTTTCATTTACAGTTTCTGTGCGGCTCAAAGTGCGGGTCAGCCGCGGGTTCGCACTCAAACAGAACATCCAATTACAGGCGCTAATTAAAAGCACTCCCCAGTTTCTAAAAAAGAATCCTGCCACGCTGCAGCGGGATGAGAAGCAACTAAAAAGACTTCTTTATGTTACAATCACAAACGAGTCACCTGCAGAAAGGAGACAAACGGAGGAATCCCAAACTCCTCAGCGCCATATCTGCACCTGTTACGACGCATCTGCCTGCATCCCTCCATCCTTCCATCCATCCCTCCATCCATCAGCCCCCTCCTCCTCCTGAAAAACGCTCCAAAAAAGATGAGACTACCACATACAGCGCTCTTTCCAGCTGCGTTTTCTCCCAAACCTGCAAAAAAGACTTAAAGTCCTGAAGGTTTGCATGATGCACCTGCTCCTCCGTATTTAGTTCCAGAAGGAAAAAGTGGAAACAGGAGGCTCCTTCAGGGTAGGTGCGGAGGAAAAGTGGCTGCAGAAGGAGGCAAAGAGGCGGGCAGAGAGGCTGGATGTTCCCCCGGCAAGACGCAGAAAGGACGGGGTACGAGAGGACGGCTTACCGCCTCTCTCCCTGTATCTCCTCCTCCTTCTACTGCTGCTGCTCCTCCTTCTCTCCCGGTCGATGTGGTGGCCTTTTTCTGGGGCTCCTCCGACAATAAGAGCCGGTGCGTTCGTGTCACCAAGAGAGAAGCTCCAGAGTGGGGACGGTCCGCTCTTGGTACTGAGATTTGAATAAACACATACACACGCACCGCGGGGGAGATGATAAATGCCCATTGTACCCGGAGGAGGAGGAGGAGGGAGGGAGGGAGGTAAGGAGGAGGGGAGGAGGGAGGAGGGGGGTAATGAATCTGCACTGAGGGAGAGAGCAGCTGCCAATGAAGGAGAGAAGCTCTTAAAGACACAACGAGCTCATTTTCTCCTTTTCTTCATCTCTAATCACAACTAAAACACTGCGAACCCTCCTGTTCACACACACACACACACACACACACTCTACAGTAACACACACACACACTACAGTAACACACACAGTGACTGACGTGCTCCTGATACAGCTGGCGCTGATGGAGATTTCCCTCACTGATGATGTGATACTGGGAAAACAATAAAAACAACAACAACAATAAACAACTGGTTCCATACAGTGACACAAACAAACCATGAAGACTGTTTGGAAATAAAACATTTCTCCATCCATCTTCTAAACCTGCTTCTTCCTTTTCAGGGTTGCAGGGAGCTCGATCTCCTAAAACATTTGTTTTCAGGTTATTTTATAATCTGTATTTATCTCTCATGTATTAACATGATGGTTATAGTTACATATATTTGTGAGAAACAACCTCAAGCAGCTGTGAGATTCCTCTGCAGTCTGTGAGACACTGACCTGATAAATAACAACTTTTTCCCTGCAGGAGTTGAAACGTAACATCTGGAAGTCTGAATTTGCATCATTTTCACCCTCACTGACTACTGTCACATGTCTGCAGAACAACTTGGAACACTCCATCAGCTGGAAGCCAAACAGCCCAACAAGAAGTTACAGGATAAACCAACCAACAGTTTTTCCCTCCAGGCAGCTGTAAACCTCTCTATTCCCTCTCATCAGTTTGTGGTTCCCTCAGTCAACATTTCCGTTGCTGGGAACATCTCTGCATGTTGGATGCTCATTTGCCTCCTAAAGGGCCCCGCTGCTGCCTTTTCAGGGCCCTGTAAGAATAATTTAGAGACAGAGGCCCGAGATCACTGGAGATTAGAGCCGTGAAAGGGGAAAAGGACACGTTAATAATACTCATCAGAAAGATGAATGAAGAACGGATTCCCAACAGATTCACTGTAACAGATGCTCCTGCTGTACAGGACGACTTCAGTTCAGAGAGGACGGTTTAATAAAAGCTTCATGAAGAAATTAAATTTAGTGATGCTGAGGCAAAGAATATCTTCAACAGTGTTACACGAGAAAAAATAGATTAAGAATTCATCATTTAAAAAACTCTAAAAATACAATATTGAAATAAATCAGAAAATCTCAAACTTTAGTCAAACTTCTCACCTGTTCAGTAACATTTAATAGATTTTATGAGTTTAATGTGATTAAAAGTTGTGTGATATAGTGAGAATATTCAGCCAATCAGAAGTGATTCGTTCCCACAGCTTCAACCATTTGGTTTCTAGGGATCAGAAACACCTTCTGCTCTGGAGGAACAACAAGCTGATGCCACTGTATGTTCTTCAGAACCAACAAGAAGATCCACTTTCATTCTAATTTATAGTGAAACTTCCCCCTGAGACGTGATGGATGTTGCTTATCTAAAATAATAAAAAATAGTTATTAGAGTTCTAAGAAATGGAGGTTGGTGCAGCTTCTCTGAATTAGCCTCCTCACCACCGCTGGAGTCAGAAGGGTGGGGGGTGTTTTGTTTCTCCGTGGACCCCCCACAGGGCAGCTACTTCTGGCCGGAGCGCAGAGGGGGGGATTTGTTGGGTGAGGTTCCCATCCCTGAATAAATTTCAGGTCTTGTCTAAAGGCCCGGGTGTCCAGCCTGCTGCTGACCTCTGACCCCTGCAGAAGAAAAGTTATTGAAGCTGCTCATGAAGCCTCCTGAAGCAGAAGAGAGGCTGGGAAAGTGGCCTGATGGAGGCAAACGGTGGTTCAACGGGGTCGCAGAGAAAGATGGGAGGTTTTTGAAGGGTGGGGGTGTCACCGAAATTTCCTTTGCGACCCGACCCCCCCTTTTCTCTCTACTCATGTCCACAAGTGTGTCCGTGCAGCCATTGTGACTCTGAGCTGCAGCAGGACAGAAGGCCTCACACAAACCGGGTCTAAACAATGTTTGCCCTCTTTTGTTTCTTGCCTGCTTTTCTTCCTCAGCCCTCCATCGCAATCTACTGGCCTCCTTTGTATTGATTTTCCTCATTCAGCAGCTCGTCAGCCTCTTTCCGCTGTTTTATATGCTCTTTTCTGGCTTTTTTGGTGCCACCTCCCCCGCAGAAGCCTCCATGCCTCTGTTGGTATTCTCCGCAGTGTGAGAACGCAGAGCACCTCTTAAAGGATGCAACTCATTAAAGACAACTAATTGATGTAGAATGTAATTAGTCTGACAATCAGAAGGGGAAATCAATATGTTTTAAGTCAAAAGAGCTACAACAGTGAGAACAAAATGAAAAGAAGCAGAGTGAGGAGAAACGGATGTTTGAGGGACGTCAAGACGTGGAAACTCACACTCGCTCTAAAGAGAAACCGAGCTTCAAGTAAAGTACAGTTGGAATAGATTTTTATAGAAACATTAAACATCCAATCAGATCCAATTTGAAGAATACAGTTGTTTTGAATAATGAGCCACTTTAAGGTCAGTGTGTGCAGGCCGTCAGAATGATGAAGAATCACATGCATAATGTTTTATTTTGTAGAAAAAATTACAAATACGAGATGAAACTAATTTATTTAACCAAGAAATATTAAAAATGGTTCAATTCTTTATGACATGTTTAAATAAATAAGTAGCTCCACCACCTGCAGGAGGTGATGTATCAGTCCACCAAAATGTGGACTGGGTGGAGGTCCAACATGGCTGAAACTGGCTACAGAGACACAGTATGTCGCTTTACCAGCAGAAAAAAAGATCTTATTTATGCAGCAGTTCAACAGAACAGGAGTCCTTCAGAGTAACCTAGAGTTCAGAGGCTGAGTTTTCAGTATGTTCACACCCAGTTAAAGTTCTCTAAAGGCTTAACTTATATATCAAATGTAGCAAATGTCTTTTTTTTCACTAAGTCTTCAAATACTGACGATTTTGGCACCAGAAGCCCTAAAAGACAGACAAACTTCTGCTTCAAGAACTTAAACAGAAAAAATAAAACGTAGTAGTAGTAGTAATTCATCTGTATTTTTAGTTTTTCAACAGAATGCAGCTTCAGTTTCAGTTCTGAGCAGCTGTGGGTTCTGGTTCCTTCTGTTTCCTTTGATGTGCTGCTTGTCTGCCCCCTGCTGGTGAGGAGGTAGACTGCGAGTCCTGTTCAGATTCTGGCTGGGAGAGCCGTGAGAGGAGGAGGTCGACACTCTGGACCAGAACAGAGTCCAGAATCTTCTTCTCCTCAGAGGTAAACCGACTCAGAACGTGACGCTCCACGGATGTTTTTCCCAACGGCCGCCCGATCCCGATCCGAAGCCTGGGCATCACCTGCAGGAGAGACGATCAAACACCAAATCTGAATCTATTTTCAGTTTTCTAAAACTCTACATTTGTTTTGCTTGTTTATTTACACTCAAAATACTTTCCAAAATAAGGTTAATAGAAGAGTAAAGTTCATGTGTGTTGCTCATCTCTACTTCCATATTTGGAAAAATATTCTTTTTTTCTTTTACCATTATGCTTTATAAAAAAAAAAAGTTCAACACTCAATTTGAATATAAACAATGGATTTAAATCTAGTATTAAATTCAACTAAAAAAAGCTGAGAATGTACCGCTATGTCATTAACAGTTACTTACATCAGTCTGAAGACAGTCTACACATGACCGGACGCCATTGTGACCTCTGTGAAGAAGAAGAATCACAGTTCGTCTGAGTAAAGCTCAAACTGTGTCTTTCATTTACATCTTTACTTAATGAAAAATATTTAAACCTTCAGTTCTTTGGACAACAAGAAAAACGTGGGAAATTTTTTCCATATTTTATTCTGTTCAGATACCATTAAATGCTTCTTTGTAGAAAATATATAGCAACAAATCCCAGTCACAAGAATCCCACCTGGCACTTCCTCCATGTTTGATGGCGATTTTCCCCAGAGGTTTGTCCAGTTCATCATGGACCAGCAGGATATCTTCAGGTCTGATACCATATTTACCAGCTGGAAAAAACAATCAGATAATAAAACAAAAAGAAAAATATTAACAACAAACAAGTTCTGTTGTTACAATATATAAACATTTTCATAATTTTCCTTAGAAAGACATGTTGTTAAAATGCAATTTCTAAAAAGATTTTTAATTCATCCAATTGGAAACTGATAATTCAGCTAGAGGCTGAACAGGAGACAACAAGTAATAAGTAATAAAGGTGAAGTATGGACTTCATGTTAATAATAAATGAAGACAATCTCACATCAAAGTCTAAAGCTGTGTCAAACATTCTGACATAAAACTTGTCAAAGCTGCAGTAAATGTTTAATCTGGTTTCAGATCAGCTCCAGTTAGAGACGCAGACAGAATAATGTCCCAGCTGAAACCTGCACTCAGAAGTAAAAACCAAACATAAACACTAAATGAATCTATTGATGCTCTCAGCGATGACCTCACCTGCTTTGGCCACTGACACTCCGTTGACGTTCATCAGCAGCCTGGGACGAAGCAGTACCACATGAGTGTCCTGGACCTTTGACAGGATGACCTCACCGGATACATGCTGGTCTCTGCGCCAACAGTCGGTCACATTGAGCCGGGTGGCGAGAGCGCCAAGCACCGCCATCCCAACGCTGTGTCTGGTACCCTCCATCCCCGGGTTCCCCAGCCCCACCACCTGATGCAGACACAAGAGGACAGACTCACAACTCTGCGGTGGGGATCAAAGCTTGTGCTGTCGCTGCTAATTCTACCACAAATCTTACTTCTGAACAAAGACAGTGATAAAAACAGACTTTAAACCATTTTAGAGAAGTTGGTGAAGTTTTTGTGAGTTAGTTACAGTCCACCCTACCAGGACTGATAACGGCTTAAAGCCTAATTTACTCTAATAATGGCTGTTAAAAAGCAAATGTTAACACAAAAAGTTCATTCTCTATGTATGATTCACTGTAATAAAACAGTCCCACGTTCTACAGTGCCTTACAAAATGATATTAAACTACTCAGTTATATTACAAACATCCGATTATACAAAAAGAAAAAGTCAAAATTAGATTGATTAAAATTTGAATAACATCTTCAGTCAATAATTAGTCCAGTGAGTTAATATCCAACATATGACAGTATTTAACTGAAAGACTACTTTGCCGATTGTAAAAGAGGTAATAATAGATTCAGATGGTCTCTGAAAACTTTCATTATGGGATGTAGACTTTGATCAAACTTCATATCACTCTTAATTGTCAAAACTTTGGTAGGTGTTTGGTGGGAACTCCCAACCAACCGTGACACCGTAAACTCTATGAAACTTTCTATTACTGAAATATATGTGAAATCAATGCTCTAGACTAAGTAAAGATCTAAACTTACCAGTTTTCTGCGGGTTTGTGTGTGTACCTCCGCTTCGACGCTCATAACCGGTGAAAACGCCTCGCTCAGCAAAACTCGGTTAACGGCTCTCATTAAAACTCGTCGCATTGTGACAAAGTTCAGTAGTTCCTTTAAAAAATCCGACACAATCTGACAAAACTTACTTAAAACACTGACGTTTTTCATTCGGCTAACAAATCAGTGTCTGATCGCATTAACTGGTCTATTGATGATTGTTTTGATGAAGATCATTTGTTGTAGTTTAAACTTGAGACAGTTAAACTCATATATAATAAGTTAATTATTATATATAGTCGGTATATCTTCAGAGAAAATATACCAAAACGAAAACATAATGATATACTTTAAAATATTTGCGTGATCAAAATGTGAGCAAATCCTGTAGTCATGACCTTTTTTAACCGGTAGTTGAGTCAGGAAGACAGCAGGGTTTTCCTAGTCTGTGGAGCGACAGCGCCACCTGGCGCAGCGACTGAAAAAGTGTCATTTACTCAGCGACCTGTTTTTGTTTTTCATTTCTTTTGTTTTCTTTTTTCAAATAAACATAATCAGTGTGTCCCAAGGTTCAGATTTATATGGTTGGAATAGATTGAGAGAAGGGATGGGGCTGATTTTCTGATTTAGCAAGTTAAAAGTAATACAATTATGGTAATAAAACTGCAGATCCAAGGAGCATTCTCATGGTAATTAATCCCATTTCACTAGGTAATGTAAATTGACAGTTTATTTGTGTTTAGAGTTACTGTGAATTAAAAAAATAAAACAGTTTCATTGGATGGGGTCGGTGGCAGAGGTATGTGTTATTTGTTCACACCGATTACTCTTTTATTTAAAAAGAAAACAATAAAAGGGAGTTTAATTTTGAAGCTGCGGAAAATTTAAAGAGCAGAAATCATTAAAGCATTATTTCTTTACATTAAGAAATATTTTAGGGATTAATTTGGTGAATGATAAAGGTTTACAGGTTATAAGAATGGCTTATCGTGAAATCTTTTCAAGGAAAATACAGAGAAGAATATTGTTTTTTCAATGAAAATGTGAAGACCCTGGAATAAAACAACAAATGTTTGTGACCTTCTTTTAAAATAAAAGAAGAACAAAACTCTGGAGAGTTTAAATTTTACAGAAAAGAAGATCAAAAACATGTTCAAGTGTTTTTGTCTCTGGAAGATGAAGACTTATTAGAAACACTGGGACTTGGTGGAAAACAAAATCCTGAACCTGCATCAGATTTGTTGAATTCTTGTTGTTTAATTGTAGAACTATAAACTGAGCTCAGACCCAGGGCCTTCTTGTTGCTACCCACTGCTCGACCGTGCAGCCTCAGCTGTTTGTCACAGATAGTTTCATACTCACCTCCAGCAGTAATGAAGGAAGAAAATTTTAATTCCACATTTTTGGGTGCATTTATTATATATAAATCATTTTAACGTTTAAAGTTTTTACACAATCACCTTGCGTGTTTCTTGACAGGTGTGCAGAAGAGAAGCTACAGTCCCATTATTGTAAATAATTAATAACGTTTTAAATGAGTATTTGAAGGTTGTAGTTCGGAAGGATTAACATGACATGAGATGAGTGTGTGATAAAGTGCAGACTATTGATAAAGAGTGATTGTAATAGAGGACACAGATAACTGATAACCAACAACCTTATCGTCTGAGTCACAGCAACAATCCTGAATCACTCAGTTTATATCTTATCTGCTGTTATTCTGGTTGTAAATGATCATCATTTTTCTTCTTCACTGCAAATAAAGCACAATCAGCATCAACGTTAAAAGTACTGCTGAAGTTCCCAACCTGGATGATGCTCTGTAATAAAAAAACAACATATTTTATTCTGTTGTCTTTTTCTTTCACTGCTGTTGTCCAATCAAACATCATCGGGGACTGAAGCCACGTGTTTTACACAATCAGCACAATAATTCAATTCACAGTAAGTAAGACCCTAATTAAATGTTTAGAAGCATCACTAATAAAAATAACCCAAGTATTTTGCCCCTGGTGCTTCCAGCATCTGCTGATTCAAAAATAAAAACTCAGAAATAGTTTTTTCTAATTTTAAAAAATTAAAAAGAAAAAAAGAGCAAAAGTAATAGTAGTTACATATCAAGATGAACAGCAATATGATGTTGATCTGGAGTCAAATAGTGTCCAATTCATCAGGATTTTTTCTCTTTAAGATGTTTTCAAAATTAAGTTTGCTGTTAGTTTTAAATCCAGATGTGTTTTGCAAAACGCTGGCAGCTGGATGAGTCTAAAAAATAAGAATCCAGACCACCGTCAGTCCATCCATCCAGCTGATTGTTTCTGAATAAGTTTTCACAAAAAACATCTTGATGCAACAGAAAGAATAAATGACAATGTGGAAGATGAATTCCAGATTATTGGTTCTTCTTATTGCAGCAGTTTATTGGTCAGTTGGTAGACGGAGTGAAAGTGCAGCAGTTTGTTTTATGATTCAGCCATAAAGCAGCTATATAAACCTAAAACAGAAGGCAAGATGAGCGGAGATCCACACGACTGTGAGGGTGAGCGCTTGAGTCTTTTTTACCTTCAGATGACGGGACTCTGGTCAATCCTCGTCAAAAACACAAGAACTAACATGCAGCACTTGTTTTATTAATAGTTATCTAACACAAAGAGATGTAAAAAATACAGAGAACACTTGAATCTCTAAAATACCAACATTGTTTGTTGTTTAACTCAATTTTGTGTTTCGCTGGAGGTTAATAATCCCATCTGACTGTACAATGAGATTATCGGTTTGTGTTTCTTCTCAGGATGAAGTCATCTGTGTTGTTGCTGCTGCTGCCGGCTCTGCTGGCGTTCACCTCAGCATCGCTGCCAGAAATTATAAAGAAGAGCATCCAGCATCGAAAAGGTAAGTGTCCTCATCTGATAGTGAAATTATTTTTTCATGAAATGGGATAAAAGATATTTTTAAAATATATCGACTGTTCAGATTTAAATATTTCATTAATATTGTTCCAAATCCTTCAGCTGAGGAGGAATTAATTTACTGTACAGCTGAGATCTTGCATTGGTTTCACTTTCCGATGTATCACATTTAAATTTAACTGAAATGTCTCTTGAAAGTTCCTACTTAGAAAGTTAACTGTATGTTAAACAAAGTGACATTTGCTATAATAAACCAGTTATTTGCTCTTCTGTAAATCAGTTGCACACATGTGGGTGTGAAACTTAATGAATGCAGCTTTCTGCTTTCAGCTTGTGTTGATGATAACAGCTGACCTGCTCACTAAGCAGAATACTGACCAAATTCTTTAGGTTTACTTTATAAAATCCTGAGTAAAAGAATTAAAAAATGATCCAACTAAAAGAAAAATAAAACCTGAACTGGATTCTCAGAATAAACATGAACCAAACATCTAAGCACCTTAAGAACCTTAAGAAAGCAGAAACAACAAACATGACACATTTTCTTTTTCTCTTTAACTCAGTGTTGTTGCTGAACCCAGAGCTGGAGGACCATGTCCCTGAATTAGGTAGTAACAACATTGTACCAGGTCCACTGACTCCCGTGGACCTGGAGCAGCAGCAGGATCTGCCTTCATCCCTCATGTTTGGTGACAATGTGAACCTGGAGTGGCTGACCTGGGAAGGCTCTCTGCCCAATGGAGCCGTTTCCATCTATAACAGTTACACCGAGCGCACCGACTACGTCTGCAAGTACAAGTGTGAGGCCGGTTTCTACAACCCCAGCCTGGGTCCTTACTGCCGCTACCCGTATGGCGATCGTGAGTATTACGCCCCCGAGTTCGAGATCCTGGCCAACAAAGATAACTTTGAGTTTCTGGAGTGGAAAGAAGGTTCCTATGGTTCCATCCCACAGTATTCAGTGAGAACCTGTGCAGGTGTTGGCATCTATGTTGGAAAGAACAAGTACGGTCTTGGAAAAGTGGTTCCTCAGTTTGAGGCCTTCTTCCTGCCCTGGGAAGGTGATGAGTACTGGTACAAGAAATACCAGGTTCTGTCCATCAACAGGGATGCCTACACCCAGCACATCACCGACGTCAAGTACGCCATTGATGAGGTCGCCATCTTTCAGTATCCTCCTGAAACCATGCGTATCTCTGGAGTCACTAACAATGAGTGCCAGGCCATTGTGAAGACCGTCACCATCTCCAAGACATCAGAGGTCGAGACCACCTGGAACATCGGCCGAGCCACCATGCTCGGCATCACGGGCAGCATCACGGCCAAGATTCCTCTCATCGGCTCTGGAGGTATTGAGCTGAGCGGTGAGAAGACGCTGCAGTTCAACAGAGGAACCACCGTTGTGGAGTCTCTCAGTCACTCTGTGTCAGTGGAGCTCAAAGTCCCACCAAATCACACCTGCAGAGTTCGTATGGAGGGACGCAAGATCAAAGCTGACATTCCCTACACAGCTCGACTCAGTAGAACGTATCGCAACGGTGAGACCCAGTGGACGTCCATCTCTGGGACGTACGACAGAGTCCAGATCGGAGAAGTCCGTGCAGTGGTGGACCGCTGTGAACCTGTGGCTGATGCTAAACCCTGCCCCTAAAGGACTGATGAAGATGTTTTTAAACATCTGTAATCATGAATCTAAAAGATGCCTCATAATAAAAAGAATGTTGTAAAAAACTTTTGTTTGTTTTGTTCTTAAAAAGTTTCACACGATAAAACAGAGTAAATGTGATGTGTTTCCAGAGAGGGACGGTGCCTGAGGAAGAAACCTTATAAAAACCTTATAATAACCAAAATAACTGTTTGTGTTTGTGATGTCATTTAAAACCTTCAAAACAGCTGATGAATCCGAGGAACGCAGCTTCTTTAGTAACTAATAAATAGATCTGGTTAGTAATTTTTTGCAGTTTGTATAAATCGATCAGCAGTTTGTCTTTCTGTTGGTGAAAATCCGATTTAAAAAGCAGCTGCAGGTTAATTCAGATGAACAAGAATAAAAAATCTTTCATGTTTATTTCAGAACATTGTGTTTTCATGTCATGTTTTTTTGACATTGCTAATCAGTTAAATAAGTTATATATTTTTTTAAATCTGACAGAAGTTTTTGCATTTCCAGACATCATAACACATCTGTGTAACTCTAAATCCTATGATTAGTTCTTAAAATGTCTCTCAGTCCACTGTTGGGATTCAATTATCTGTCTTGATATTGCATTAAGTATTTTATTTTAAACATTAAATATGAAAGAATTTTAAAGGGAATTAAAATGACATTGAAACCTCAGAATTTAGAAAGAAATCTTAAGTAAAAAAGAATGTAAAAGTAAAACAAATTCTTGTAAATATTTTGTTACAAAAACCTCAACTTTGAAAGAAATAAGAAAAATCTAAAGTTAAAAAAACAACTTTATATTTTTATTAAACAAATACAACTAAATGATTACCTGCTGCTGATGAATATTTCTGATTCTTGCTAAAAAAAAAAAAAAAACTTCTGACATGCATGGGGAAAGTTCTAAATATTCTGACACAATAAAATATCAGCTTTTTTTAGATAAATAAATACATATATACCTACATACATACATAAACAGAAAAGTACTTTATTTATCCCTCAAAGAAAGAAATTTAGGAGAATGTGTGGCAGCAAAAGCAAAGACCAGACACAGAGAAAAGGAAATAATCTACAAAAATGGAAAAAGTAAATACATACACACAAAAAAAACATAAAATATAAGACGTACAAGATATAAAATATACATAAACTATTTCTGAATATAACAAACCTCCACAAAGACCTGCTACAAAAGAAAATATTTCTTTTAAAGATAAGCTGGGAAAAGTTACACTTGGATGACAAACAAATCATTAATCCACATCAGAAATGAAACTAAACTCAACACGATCAGATAAAATAACTGTTTAAGTTAAAACATATTTAATAAAATGGAACCACATGATGTTCCTCTGGTTTTCAGCTGTGAGAGAAGACGGTGAGTGTAACTGACCTCTGCACAACCGTTTCTCACACAGCATCCTCATTCAGAGCTGAATGCATGAACTGATCCGTCTCAAGGACACTCACAGATTATCAATGATATCGCTGCATGAAGAACAATGTTCATGTTCTGTTTTATTTGAAATCTTCTCGGCTGGTGAAGTTGCACAACATGGTAGCCTTTAATCAATAACCCACTATACCAGGAGATCTAATCAATTTGTTCTGTGCCTGAGCTTATCTAACTGTGTCGTATCTTGTCATTGATGGTGGGAGGGAACAGCAGCACTTTGGACAAGCAATCTTCCATCACCCAGGAGATACACAACATAAAAACCTGGCAAATTTATTTATGAAGCACTTCAGAACTGCTTCATCAAGGATGATTTTCTAAAACGAGATCAATAAAAACCTCGTTATCAGCAGCAAGATGAGGTGTCTTATTACACCACAAAGAAGCTGCAGGTCGTCAGATCAAGGACAACAAAAGAATTTCCCTGGACTGAACCTGGTTCAGGGTCATCTCATTAAGCACATAAAGATGGAAGATAAAAGAAAAGAAAAAGGACTGTCATCTTGACTTCAGCACGGAGGAAATCTATTGTTTCTTTTATTCTTTTATCCAATGATGAAATTCATTCAGGAATTAGGATTGTAATAGTTCTTTTAAAATGTTTGTCTGGAAATTTAGGATTGTTTTAGGGGAATTTTCCCCCAAAAGCTACATGCAGCTTTAAAAAGTGCTGTCAAATCCAAATATTCAAGAGTCTTATTTGTTTAAGCCCAGTTTAGCATGTAGAGTTTAATAAAATGATGTGCACAGTAACGCACAACAAAAGACTTAAAATGTATGTTAAATGTAATAAATGAACATAATCAGCCCATCAGCATCGAACACAGTGTAAACTTCAGATCAGCCTCGGAGGAGCTGCTGCAGCTATTATTTAGGTTTATTGGGGCAATAAGTCTGTGGGAAGGTTTTAAAATTCAGCAGTTGCAGCCGGCAGCGTCACTGCAGCAGGAACCTGTGGAGGTAAAATAAGACACGTCTAATGTGAGTTCTGTTCCCGACTCTGGAACCGACTTTGTTTTGTAAAAGCAAATTGTTTTTAACTCAAATTTTGTATTGATTAATTTATTGATTCATGCTATCTTTTACTCTCTTTTTCTATAGATCTATATTTATAGAACAGTAAGATTTTGAGGCTTGTTGTGCTTTAAATCATATAACATTTGTTTTAATGTTCATGAATTTGGGCTCTAATCATTTTAATTTGAGTTTAACTTTAAAAATGGTTTTTAAACCTTTGATTATGAACACTGAACATTTTTACACAGTGAGGTACTTTTCTGACCTCTTGAGGATGCTGGCGGAACTGCAGCCTTCATAAACCTGTTAAAGTATTTTAAATTTACACAACAGAAAAAAAGTTTTATTTATTGTACAAATCAAGTGGATAAAAACACATTTAAGGATCCAAGTGATAATAAAAATAAAACATAACAAGAGATCAGGTTTTTCCGCTAACAGCTTCTTGGTCATTTTATACAGACAGTTATATTAAAAGTTAGTTTTAAAATGTGTATATTTTACATTTAAATATCACTATAATGGTCATGTTACAGATTAGACAGAAAAATACCTGATTCTTTAGATTTTATTTGTTAGGAGTCAGTCTTTACTTCTTCATATTAAATCTGAAGGCTTGTTGTTTCTACTCTTTGTAATATTTTTCCAGTGTTTTGTAAGTTGTGTGTTCTCTATGTGTTCAGATGATGTGCCGTCTTGCTGTTGTCCTGGTAGTTCTGCAGCTCTGCAGTCCAGCGCTGCAGTCCGACCCGCTGCTGCACGTCTCCCGGCTGCAAAAAGGCCAAGAAAAATCCAACAGTGCGTAAAACTTATCCTTTTCTTCACAGACACTTCTAAATAAAGAGTTTTATGTTATGTAGCTTCTTTTATCTTCTTATTTTTGTGACATTAACTGGCAACACAAGAACCAATCAGCATCCTCCTGGAGTTTTATATATCATGACTCGTTCTGCCCATAAATATTTAAATTTTTTCTCCAGATGAAGGTCAAGCTAACAGCAATACATTTCAACAACCCTAAACCTAGTACAGATGCTGTATGTTTTAGATGAACACTGACATCTTTCTGCCTTCTTGTCCAGAACCACGGCTGAACCCCACACTTGAAGATGTTGTACCGTCTCGTGAAGTTTCCAAACCCTCAAAAGAAAGAGAGATGCTTGAAACAGAGATGATGTCACACTCCATCCCCATGTTCGGTGAACATGTCAACCTGAAGTGGGTCGCATGGAATGGTTCCCTCCCAAACGGGGCTGTTGCTATCTTCAACGGTTACACCGAACGCACCGACTATGTGTGCAAAGTTAACTGTGAGGCGGGTTTCTACACCCCCAGCAAAGGGAGCGTCTGCCAGTATCCTTATGCTGAAAAAGAATATAAATCTTCCAAGTTTGAAGTGTTGGTTAATGTGGACCAGTTTGAGTTCCTGATGTGGGTTGAAGAGTCCTACGGGTCCGTACCACAGTATGCCATCAAAACCTGCCCAAACTCCGACATCTACGTAGGTAAGAACAAATACGGACTTGGTAAAGTGGTGACCCGACATGAAGCCTTCTTTCTCCCCTGGGAGGGTGATGAGTACTGGTACAAGAAATACCAGGTTCTCGCCATCAACAGAGACAGCTACAGCCAGCACATCTCTCACGTGGAGTACGCCATCGACCAGATGAAGCTGTTTCACCATCCTCCAGAAGCTCTGAAGCTCACTAAGGTCACCAATCTGGAGTGCAGAAACGTGGAAAAGACAGTAACGCTTGAGAAGACCACCTCAGTGGAGAAGACGTGGGACATCGGCAGAGAGACCCGAAATGGTTCTGTGTCCACCATGAAAGCCAAAGTACCCATTCTGGGCCCAGGGAACGTGGACTTCACCAAGGAGCAGACTGTGACATTCTCAGAAGGGACCTCCATGGTTGAGTCCATCAGTCATTCAGTGTCGGTGGAGCTGACGGTCCCACCAAATCACTCCTGCAGCGTGAGGATGGACGGCAGGAAGATGACAGCAGACATCCCGTTCACAGCCAGGCTGAGCAGGACCAACTATAACGGAGACACTCACTGGACCTACATCACTGGTACCTACGACGGCGTGAGTGTTGGAGAGATCAACGCCGTGGTGGAAAGGTGTCAGCTGGTGACTGATGCTCCTCCTTGTCCTCCAACACAGTGATCAGTTAGTTAAATTAACAGCTAAAGTTAACTCTGTAAAATAAAAAATACTCAAAACATAAAACAGTTTCTTTTTTTTCTTCCTTTTACTTTAAGCTCAACACGGTACATTTACAGTACACTCAGTACCTCAAAGATTAAATCAATAAAAAATAAACCTTTCTAAGGCTTGTTCATTTGTTTATAACATGATTCTGAAGTTGGAAATATTCAGACAGACCTGAAAAGTTCTGTGAAGAAATAACATCAAAAAGATCCTGAGAGATTTTCACTGTCCACCTGAGTTACCAGCAGCCCATTACTGTCATAAATACTGTACATAAAGTATTTAATGGATCAAGAAATCCTACTCAAAGAATCAGTGTGCAGCGGATTAGAAAACACAAACAAACAAAAAGAAAACTAAAATGTGTCGACTGTCGAGAACAACTCTAATTCATTTATTTTAGTAAATAAAACAAATATCAGGTTGAATCAAATATCTTTGTTGTGTGTACCACAGAGATGCAGCAGGAGGCAGCAACACAAAGGAAAAGCAAATATTTCAACTTCCTGTGACGTGATTTTTTTATTTCTTCTCTTTATAAGTGGTTTATTATTATGAAAAACAGAACATCCGTGTAAGAATACTGAATTATTTCTCTCTTAAAGATTTGGGTGAAAACAAAAGTTTGTAAAGTACATAGATTGTTACATACATGAACAATGTCCACAACACACTGAACACCTGACAGGTGTGATTGATGGTTCATAAACTGAAGCATCTTACAGCTTCTTTTGATAAATAAAACACTCATCAGCAGTGAAGGAAAAGAATTTAGAAAAACAGCAACTGTTATATTTTTAATTCAAAATAAAACAAATAAAAAGTGTTCAGTTCATCACTGGAAACATCTTCAGTGTTGCAGTCTGTCGATCACGCAGCTGTTCCGGATGTTTCAGTGAGATACTGCAGCTCTCGCTGCCACTTACCCACAGATAAATACTTTATAGGCTCCATCTTTCATCCCGTCTATCTATAACTCTTTGTCTCATGCACACAAATCACACACAGCTTCTGCTGAAGATGGTCATTCTTAAAGTTACACACAGAGACTAAATTTATATGTACAGTCATAGTAAAAAGAACAGCTTATTTTTAAATCTGAGGCTTTATGCTGAAACTGTTTCTGGAAAAAATAGGAAACAAAAACCTTTTAATAGTTTTAAAAACAGTTAAAAATCCTTTTATAATAAACAATAACAGGCGATATCATGAGATTCTTACTGGCCCATCAATCTGGAATCTTATAATGATTAAGGTATTAATCAGGGATTATTATTGTTTGTATTTAAAGTTTGTGTTCAGTTAGAATCAATATTAATTGTTTTTCCCTCGTCCAGAGTTTCACTGACAGCTGCTAGTCATCTGTAATCACACTCCAGGTTCTCAAGCTTCAAATCATATCACAGATATCAATTAGCATGTTGAATGTTAAAGTTACAGCAGGACAATTAGAAACATCTGAACAGGTGTGGTTTGTTTGAAAGGGGATGCAGCAGAAAGCCTCGTCTCTCTAACGAGATCACAGCAAGACTTCGATATGTCAAGTTTCATCTGAAGAAACTGCAAAAGTTCTGGAACAGTGTCATTTAGACAGAAAAGACCAACGTGGAGATGTCGGATCTCGTCTCTGATGATTTTGAGCACTAAAAGAGGCAAAAGACTTTTTAAAATATAGACTCCCTGTTCTTTTAGATCTTTTGTGATCATTATTTCCTGAGACTTTGGGACTCAGCAGATCACTGTAAAGATACAGTTGGCATCTAAAACTGTCTGAAAAATCTCGTGGAAGCAGAGGTGAAGTCGCATCAGACTCTGTTCTGCTGCAGAGAGAAGCTCCAACACAGCAGCAGATTTTGCAGACTGGGTTGACAGTTTGTCCACCAGAACGTCACAGAGGTCAAACTGCTGAGTGTTTTAGGTGAGCCGGCACTTTGCCGTGTCCCTGAAGGTCGTATGAAGCTTCATTTCAGCTGAGAGAGCTGTTCTGTTTGGGATGTACAAATGGCTCCCTGTGCTCAGGTTGACAGCGATCAGACAAACAGCTCATTAAAATCAGATAAACTCACAGGTCATGACTGCTTTAGAGAGACATGATAGTGAGAGGTATGTTAGAGTCCAAAGCCTCTGAGCTTTAAGGTGAGTTATTATAGTTTAATAGTGGGAAACAGGCACCAGCTCTTTGTGACCCTGAAGAGCAGAAAGTGGTTAAAAAATAGGTGAAATATTATTTTACAGAACACTTTAAGCCAGATATGAGACGCCTTCTTATCCTGTTGGTGTGATTTACTCCACTGATCCACCACAAGAGGAGGTTAAAGAGGTCAAACTCTTCATATATGATGGTGTAAACTAGTCCTGCAGCTCAGTGTTGTGATGTAGTGATGACAGACAGCACACATTTAATACGTAGAGCTCCACTTCACAGCTCCGACAGTTCCACAGCTTCATTCATAAAAGCTCACATCATTGTGGGGCAGGAATGGTTTGATTAGTGATTTATAATCTGCTAGAGATAAACTGAAGATGTGCTTCTCCTTGCAACACAGAACTGTTATGTAAAAGGGATAGAGAGAATATAATGTAAATGAAATTAACTCCAATAAAACATCTATGTTGGACTAAATGGCATGTTGATAATGAGCCGAACAGGGAAGTAACTTAAAAACACAGAAACATTGAACTGATTTAATGAAAGTTCTTAGACAAAACAAGCCAACCAGTAAAATTATATTCTGTAAGTGTGTATTTTCTCCTTTGCTGCCACCTTTCTGTCAGGCCTTCCTGGATGTTTTCCACCCCATTCAGCCTGTGAGTGTAATAAATGCTGCCCTTCTGTCTCCTCAGGGCCCATCTGCCTACTCTTTTCTGCATGTCCTCTGATTCAGCTGCTCCTTTTTGTCAGAAATATCCTGAACAATATGCTAATATGAGCTATGAAATATTAATTACCTGGAATGGTTTCAGGACAACAGCTGGGAGCTAAAACTTCATGTCATTGGTGAAACGACCAAACTTTGGGGGAAGTGAATTGATTCATTTAACCTGAAATATTCATAATGTTTATACAAAAGGTCCTAATTATTTCAGCTTTCTTATTTTTCTTTAGTATTCTACAAACAGCATCTTCTTATTGTCCTTGATCTGTAAGTCTTTTGGAGAAATGGTTCTTGAAATGGTTCAGACATGTACAAAAACACATCTTCAAAAAATATATCCTTACAGAAATGTTTGGGTTCATCTTTAAATGTGTCTCGTGTGTTGAAAAACCAAATGTTTTATTTGTGGCGTCAGATTGTAGATTGTTTACAATGCAGTGCTCACAAATATGGTCAAAATTAAAAGGACCTTTTAGAAATCCCCATTATACTTTTGGTTTAACTGCTGCTTGGCTCCTCAGTTTGTCTCTAGAGACAGTTTTACATTTTCAGTGGTTCAGGTGACGTGTGGTGTTCCACAGGGTTTAGTCCTTGGTCTCTTTCTGTTCAACATTTAGATTCTTGACCTTCTTATTTAAAGTAATCAAGTGAAAAACTATTTCTGCAGAGAAGATGCTTAGTAGAACTCCACTTACTAAAACCTGTCCAAGGTCAGACTGTTAGTAAATTCAACCAGACAATCTAAAACAAACAGATAATCGCCTACAAAAAAAGTTCAAGACAAGAACACAGATACCAACACAACAAGCATAAACACAACAGTTCAACAGTCAGCTCATGGTTGCTGTGAAATACTCAGATTAAAATTAGATTTAAAAACTCTTACGGGTTAACCGTCCCCTACCAGACATCATGTGGTTAGTTTGGTTTGTCTGACAGCTGAATTATTAAACGTAATGGACAAAGTAATGGCAGCGTTGCCCAATCTGAAGACACCCTTTTTATAATTTTATCCAGCCACTGTGAAGATATGCAAACATCATGTTTTCCTGTGAATACAAACTGTCAATGTGACTAAATTTATCAAATATAAAGTGTTTTTTTAGGGTTTTTTCCTACGACTCATGCCCTGACCCTTTAGAAAATTTAAAAAAGCTTTCTCATATTGAATAACCTGATATATTTAAAAATTAGAACAATAAAAACTGGGTTCTGATGTGTACACCATGTGCATAAGGACATTGTTGACAAATCCTATGTGCTCAGAAAGAGATGGTTGTTTTGTTGACCTTTATTAGGTCAAACCTTTATGCATGGTTTGTTAAAGTGATTACACACTTTTTTTACACCTAGATCTCATTTGCATATGTTTAATATCTGACCTCCACTGCTGTTTCCTCTCATATAGAACTGATATGTGGAGTTTTGGCTTCATCCTGCTTTGCTTTTTGTTCGTTTCTCCATTTAGCAAAACACTCAAATTAAAACTGTTTCCTAAAAAGGAAACAAGCTTCTCCTCCAGTTCATCTCAGATTTTTTCTGACGTCATTCTTTTTCGGAGACATTAAATCTGTGTACTCGATGAGTTTTTGCTTGAGTAGAATCTGCAGTAATCCTGCAGCCTCTGACAGCTGAATGTTTGAACTGTCTCCTGTGGTGTTGGTGGGGGAGAACAGCGCGAGGTGGCGTGGAGAGACGAGGACAGTCAACCGCTCTTAGACTCCATATGCAATAAAAGCCTCCAACAGTGATGCTCTCCTTGCGCTTCACTGGAGATGAGCTGAAATATTTTTAAAAAAGCCTTTTTCTTTTTCTAAAAGTGGGGTCACAACATCAGAGAGAGGGCCAAACCATAAGCTAGAAAATTTTCTTTCATTATTGATGAAAATGTTGGAGATCTTCTGGGCTTTGGGGGAGGAAGAGTTGGGACAGGATGTACACGGAGCAGATGTATGGACAGAGAGACGGAGTAGAGATGATGGGTTGTCTTCTCTTAACCTGGATACAATCTATCTCTCTGACCAGGACAGAATTTAGACATTTCATGATGACCAAGTTTTGGTTTTATTTTCATTGAGTTGCTATAATATGAACTTGAACTGCAGTCGTTTTTTTAGTTTTAAACAAACGTTTTTGTGTGTTTCCATCTGTGAATCAGCTGATGCTCAGTACATTGGTGGAATCCGGTCCTGCAGACTTCCCATCAGCCCCGGGGTCTCTGCTCCATCTGTCTCACATTTCCACGGCTTTTTGAACTGATGTCTCTGTGATTTTACAAGCTCTTTTATTTTAACTACAATAAACGCTTTTAATATTTTTTAAGCGTTCAGATTATTTGAAATAGGGTTTGTTCAGACATTGTGAATTAATAAATGAACTTATCCAAAACAAAAACTGAATATTTCAATATTCTATGTTTGAACTTGCAATTATAAAAATTATGTTTTTCTTTTTTTTTTTTTTTGTTTTGTCAGACAAGAAAATTTAGTGTTTTTTTTTTAGTTCTCTGGCTTTGAAAATAACCTTTGGATGTGTTTAGAGAGAGAATTACACGTGAGACTGAGAGAAGGGTCAACATATTTAAGTTAACAAAAACAATAATCTAACTGCTACAAAGTCTGACCTCTTGGGTCCACACCTACAAAACCAGCAGCCTTAATGGGGTTTCTGTGTCTTTTTGAAATTATATTATCTACTGGAAACAAAGTGAGAACAGAAGCTCTTGTCTAAATGTAGGAGTAATCCTGGATCTTTCCTCTGTTTTGTCTGAAGGTGAGGTTCTGTTTGTGCAGTGTTCAGGATCTGAGAGGGTTTTGAACAGATCCAGACCTGGACGTCTGCTGCTCGGGGACTGATGACGCAGAGAGACGACTCAGAGAAGCCGGCTGACATCACAGATCGTAACATGAGGAAAACTTTATATTTCTTTCTATATAAATATTGAGGTTTAGTGGGACAGCAGGGGAGGTTTTGGAATTCCATTTCCTTCACCTGTAGCTTTTTAAGATCCTGCACAACCTTGTGTCTCACCACAGTCCCGAGGGCTTTCACACCGCAGCCGGAAGCCTGAGGCTGACCTTTCACAGGCAGCCTGAAATTCCTAAAACTGCCCTCAACCTTCCTTCTGCTCAGGGAGACTGGAAACTCAAACAAATGAATCAGCTGTAGAAGTTGAACTAATGTTCAAAGATCTGCAGTGGCAACAAAGTGAGCTTTAGGTTTTTATCTCTGATAAACAAGTTTTACCAATAAGTAAAAGGCTACACGTGTAAATAATTGTCTCTATGTGACCTCATGATGGACAGGTGATCTGACCAGGTTGTGACTCCGCCTCTCATCCAATAACCACTGGAGGCACAGTAAATATGTAAAACGTGTGGATGATGAACGTCTTCTTGTCATTCACATCAAAATCTTTTACAATAAATGTATCTTTGACTTTATTCCGCCTTTCATGTGTCCTGGACTTGTCTTCTGGGTCATAATCAACAAGGATAACTCAAGACTGAAGGATTTTGATTTATTTTATTTCAAAACTCAAGTTTTTTATATGATGAGTAAAGTGCAGCTTGTTGTTGTTGTGACCCTGCAGCAGTAAACAGGCTTTATTTTGTTGAACAAGTGGTAAGATGTTGTCAGATTCTTTGTTCTTTTACATGCTGCTGCGTTCTGGATGATGTTCTGACTGAAAGGACACAAACTCAGATCAGTCAAAGACCAGCAGGATTACAGCAAAGCAAACAAGACGACTCGGTATGATAATGTTCTGTCACATTAAGGATTCTGCAGCTCCCTTCTGACTGTCATGCATGTGAGCCGAGGTGGAACAAATCCTGGAGAATATAAAGGAAGAGAGTACCGATACTGACGTTCACTTTCACACAATAGCAAAAGGAAACAGCTGTTTTTAATATTATTATTACTGTGACGATATCAAAATGTAAATGGGTTATTCTGTCTGATAACGTGAATTTAAAAGAATTTTTTAAAAATCTAATCATTTTTTGTCTTGATCGCGTTGAGCCCCGCAAAAATAAAAGCCTTTTGATCAGCGTACGCTCAGACACATTGAAACAATCCTGAGTTTCATCTCGCATTCTGCACACTGAGTGGTTACTGTCAGAAATCTGATGAAAACTGAACTGATTTAAGTTGTACCACAGTGACATAAAACAAGAAGTGCTGTAAGTTAAATATTTAATTAAAATGAATGTCACAAGTGTTCACAACTTACAACACTGTTTCCTAGAAGAATCTCAAACCTTCTTATTTCTCTGTTTATTTGTACATTTTCTTTATTTTTAAAAACAAACGTAGCCCCATGAAAAAAGTCTTTATTTGTCTTTGCCTTCGTAATATTTCAAAAAGAAAATCAATGTAAAATCCTGAGATTATGTTTCTGTGTAAAATTGTTTCTCCTATGAAAAAGCCCAACATTTTACAAAAAATAAACTTCCATTATTGTAGTAGTTACATCATCTACTGAAAACAATCTGGCGTCTGCTTTATTTACATCATCTGGTCTCAAATCAACTTTCAAATCTTAGTTTTTCTTTATTTTGGAGCTGCAGGACATGTTAAATCACAGCAGAGGCAGGAAAAGGTGAAACTAACTTTACAACTCCAGTGATATTACTAACTCTTGTCTGTACAATCTCAGCCAGCTTCATCCTCTAAATAATTGATACAATAAAATCTTTTCTTCCTCTCCGTCTTCTCTCAAAGTTGGCTTTTCTTACTGGTGCAGAAGAAGCAAGAAGGTAAAAACAGCAGCAGGAAGGAAACCGCAGTTCACTAATTCAGGAAAAAATATCCAGCTTGAAACCAGAATATTCAGAGAATCTGAGAAACACACATTTATTAGTTTTACAGTGTTTTTTACATTCATTTTATCATTTAGATTATAAGGGAAAGGCACATGACTCACCTGCATGTAAAATCTCTGTGATTCATGTTGTGAGAAGGATTTCTGCTGGAAAGGACCCGAACGCATCTAATTACTCTCTTTTCTCTATCTTTCCTCTCACATCTTTTACTGTTTCTGTCCAAATTTAAGGCCAAAACACCTTCAAAAAGTTCTGTGAAAGCTGAATAATCCATTGAGAATTATGTCTCAAACCTTTCTTCATTTTATCTGAAGAAATTAGGACTTTTTTCCTTATGAATAAAGACCTCCTTAAATGCATAATGCTTATTTAAAGGTTGTTTTCACAGCTTTTTAAACATTTTACTTTTTACTTTCAGCAACTTCATCTTTAGTTTTAAGCAGGAAACACATGCTAAAAACTAAAGTTATAGCTGGACTTTAGGGGGTCAAACTGGTCAAAGGTCACAAAAGGTCAGTCAAGTTTAAAGAGGAAACCTTATGGAAATTAGTTCATAACTCATTATGAACATTAGTCTTTAATCTGGACTACCATAAAATGAACTCATCTATTGTGACTGAAGCTGAAGATCATCAGGATTTAACAATATTTTTATTTTAATTATCCTGATGGTTAAATATGTTTAAATTCTTTAAAACAAAAAAATCAACCAATGTCGAACTGCTTCTGGATAGATTTTACAAAGATGAGTCCAAAATGTGAAATGGTGCAGATTTATTCCTCCGCACTTTGATTGTGACGCACTTTCATCTCCCGACAGCATCAGAAGAACACGCGCTGCATCACGGACATGATGACACCGGATCCGGTGGGCTGACCCCCCTCATCCTCATCTGAGCTGCTGTTCCTGCGTCTACAAGGCGATGTTGGACCTGAAGTGAACACCGACAGACTCTGGGTGTTTAAAAATGTTGAGTCTGATTTTTGTTGCTGTTTTTCTGGAGCAGAACCTCTGATGTTGGAAGAGGATGTGAGATCGACTCTGGAAAAGTTTTCACTTCTCCGACATTCCAGTGTCTCTCTCCATCTCTGGAGCTAAAATCCGCTTCTTACCTTGTTTTTTATATCTCAGATGGATGAAGCAGCTTTTTAAAGTGGGAGTTTCATGTTTGGTTACACCTCTTCCAGCTGAAACTCGAGCCTTCTGCGTCCGTCACAGCTGCACGCAAGTCGGTGCGCTCCAAGGGCTGTGGGTGAAGCCATGAGACGATCCAAAAACTAATGCGGCTGGTAAGATTCTGGTTTTATTTATGGACCTCTGCTGTTCTAAAATAAACACAAAACCACCCATCTGCACTGAACACGGGCTTCTGGTGCGTAGAGGTGCGTAAAAGTGTGCAAAAGTGCGCAAAAGTGCATAAGTAAACTCATGTTTACTGTTTTAAATGCTGTAAAACCTGGGATTGTGTAGCCTGAATGTTTTATCATTTTGACCTTAACTATTCAAGAATTAATCTGAATGTTTTAACTCCAAAGTTGACCGAGTGAACGAGCAAAAACCAAATTCAATTTGAACCAAGTTCAAAACCAAAAACCAATTTCTTTTATCTATATTTCTTCAGGAAATCAAGTTCTTCCTTGTTTTTATCACTGAATATAATTAAAGTAGGAAATATTTGAAGTTTTTTTAAGTAACGACAAGCTTCACCAAGAATGATATAACCTCCATCATCAGAGGGAAAACATACAACTAGCAGTGATTCTCAGCAGGCAGCTGGAAGAAGATCTAAATTATTTATTTATTTTATTTTTCATCCACAAAATATTCTCATATGCTTTTCTGTTTGTTCCTTCAAATTAATCTTTGCAACATAACTTCCTGCATTAAAAACAAAATCATTTTCTCATATGCAAATATTATTTTATGTTAATGTTGTTTTTATACGTGTATTAGCAAGAAAATATGTTTTAGGTCACTCGAGTATTTTAAATCAACATGAATAGATGGATGGGTAAAAGGCGTGTGAAAGATGGCACCTGCGGGGTGGAGGTGATGGCAGGCCTGTTTGCCTCTGTGAGGAAGGTGGGGGTGATGGTGGGGGGGGGGGGTGTAGGACAGTTTAGTTTAGCAAGTTTAGCAGGTCCCGATCAGGTGATGATCTAAATATAACCATTAAAAACAAAGGGTGACAGAGTGTTTAATAGGGATTGTTTGGAGAATCACTTGCATCATCCATATAACACATGTTATTAGTTATTAGATAGTAACATGTGTAACATGTGTACCACATGTAACATGTGTAACACTGGTCTTGGTTTGGATTCAGACCCAGCAGTTGACTCCTGTGTTTTCAGGGAATGTGCAGGTTCTTCTGAACCAGTTATTTCATATAGTGATTGTCAAAATGATTTTACTATTGATAAATTTATTTAATTTAGAATTCAGTTATTGTCCAAAAGAATTTGAATTAATGTAAAAACATATAATTTCAGTTGTTTGTCCAGTTAATGGGTTAGGGATGTAGATGTAAAACTCTTAAAACATTGTTGTTCTTGTAACTTTCCTTTATCCTCCTTTTTCTCACACATCTCGTCTGATATTTTTTCATGTATTTTTAATTGTTTTCCTTCTATCAAAATACCTTTTCTCATTATAATTTTCTAAATGGCTCTTTTCTCCTTTTTGAGCTTCTTCCATTCTTCCTCCTCCTCCTTCCATCTGTTCCTTTTTCCTCCATTTCTCTCCTGAATGACCTCTGCTTCTGTCACTTCTTCCGCCTCCTTCTTCTCACCCTTTTAATCACTTTTTTATTCCCCCATATCCTCTACTTCCTGTCTTTCCTCCTTCTGCTGCTCCTTGCAGGTGGTTGATGGGGAGGATTTCGAATGTCAGCCGGGACAGTGGTCATCGCAGGAGGAATTCTGGCTACAGTCATCTTACTGACCATCGTTGCTGTGTTGTGTTTATGTAGGTTGCAGGTATGAAGGTTTTACTATTTCATAAATGTCTTGTGGAACAGTTTTGATCAAAAATCAGTGACATACAGGCTGTGTGCTGCCAGCAACCCCAATTCTAACAAAGGTTGGGACGCTCTGTAAAATGTAAATAAAACTGAATGCAATGATCTAAAAATCTCATGAACTCAATTTTATTCAAACAACATATCAGATGTTGAAGCAGATGATTTACCATTTAATTAAGAGTATGAGTTTTTTGAATTTGCAGTGTTTTCCATTCTGTTATTATTTTAAACAGTGTCCTAATTGTGTTAAAATGTCAATAAATAGACTTGAATTAACAATTATACCTTCAGCCAGGTGAGATGTCTTCTTTTATCCATGGGTGTCATGTGAAGTGTCAGAGGTGAATTGGGGGTAACTGTGGATCCACTGCTGTTAGATTGGAATGAGTACGTAAAAGTTTTCAGGATTTTTTTGTTTTGTTTTCGTATGAAGCTTCATTTAACTTCAATGAAACACGACAAATTGAAAACTTGACTGTGACTGAGAAATACTGACATACAAGTAAATACTTAACACACACATTCATATTAAAGGACCTGAGGTGATGTGAGGGAGGGGTGAGGTGAGGTGAGGTGAGGTGAAGTGAGGGAGAACAGAGTAAGAAAGAACACAGGTGAACAACACAAGGGTTAACCAACAGTCACAGGTGGAAGACATCAGACTGAACGAGACATGGACATGAATGAACAGAGAAACACAGAACAAACGTACATGAAACAAAATGAATAAACTGAAAGTATTAAAATATTTTGTCTATATAATATTTTTTAAAACTGGATTCTAGAGTGAAAACATCTTAAGAAGCTAACCTTGTTTTTTAAAGTAAATAGCTAACAACTTAACCTTTTTAAACTCAAGATCTCATGGTCTCCTTATTCCAGTTTTTGGTGTATTTTCACAGCAGCACATACAGACCCGGCACACTTACATAATATATTAAGCTGTTTATAGTGAGTTGAGAAAAAGATCATTTCTGATGTCTACAAAACTTTCCTTTTCAATTTGATTTAATTCAGTTTGAGGCCACTGCGGTCAGTTTAAATGATGATTAATGACTTTAACAAAACAATGTTCACTAAGAACAGAATAAACAAAACTTTAAAAGTGATGTTTAAATCTGTTTTCTAAGTGTGAAAAACCAAATCCACCCATCCATCCATCCATCCATCCACCCATCCATCCATCCATCCATCCATCCATCCATCCATCCATCCATCCATCCATCCATCCATCCATCCATCCACCCATCCACCCACCCATCCATCCATCCATCCATCCATCCCCCATCCATCCATCCATCCATCCATCCATCCATCCATCCATCCATCCATCCATCCACCCATCCACCCACCCATCCATCCATCCATCCATCCACCCATCCATCCATCCATCCATCCACCCACCCATCCATCCACCCATCCACCCACCCATCCATCCATCCATCCATCCATCCATCCATCCATCCATCCATCCATCCATCCATCCATCCATCCATCCATCCATCCATCCATCCATCCATCCACCCATCCATCCATCCATCCATCCATCCATCCATCCATCCATCCATCCACCCACCCATCCATCCACCCATCCACCCACCCATCCATCCATCCATCCATCCACCCATCCATCCATCCATCCATCCATCCATCCATCCATCCATCCATCCATCCATCCATCCATCCTTTTTGGATGGAACATCTTCCATCATCTGTTTTATAGTTTCTTTACATTTCAGCATAAACATGATTTTAATTGATTGTTTACTTTGACTCTGTTGTTTTGTTTTGTTTTGTGGCTGCAGTATTACTGCTGTAAGCAGGAGGAGTCTGAGAAGGGGGAAGACGAGGAACCAGAACTTGACACCATGTTGTCTTCTCGCCCCCTGGCTCTTTGTGCTCCTCCAACACCTCCAACACCAGAGCAGCTCAGCGACGAGCCTGAGACCTACCCCCCCACCTTCCTCACAGAGGCCAACGGTCCTGCCAGCTTCTCCCCTCCACTTCCACCACGCAGGTGCCATCGTGCACACGCCTTTTGCCCGTCCTGTGCCCGCTGTTCGATGCCCTTCTACCTGCAGCACCCAGAAAGTCTGTGCAATGGTGGCCGCAGGATCAGCTACAGGACTGTGCAGCAGCAGGACCTGGAGCTGCCCATGGACCTGGCCAGCTTCTACGAGAAGCTCAACCTGATCCGCTCCTACACCATGAAGGAGGTGGTGACCCAGAGTTACAGCACCGACGTCTAGCTGCTGCAGCCTGAAAACAAATAGTGATGTGATGCAGGATCTGTGGCTGCAGCAACATGGTCTGTACCTGACCTCTGCTAGCAGCCATGATGGAGGTTTACAGCTGTAAGCAAACCCGAAACAGCTGAATGTAAAATATGACTGTCAGACTTGAAATGATCGTTTTTGTGACCAATTTATCAGAATTAATTTTAGCAGTCGAGTTGGTAATAAGTATACCATGTGACTCAAAGTATAAAGAAAACAATTTTACAATCTGAGCTCTAATTAGTAGATTTAATAGATTTGTGATTGAAAGATTTACACCAGAATTCAAACAGGATGTGTTAAATACGGGGTTAACTAAAAACTGTTCTGGTGATAGAAATTTAATTTAATGCAGACAACAAAAAAACAACTAGCCTGTTAAATGTGCATCAAATTAAGTTTTATATTATTCATCTGTGTTTGTACACTATAATAACAAATATGTGTCACTGAGCTTTATTAGCACTCAGATCACTTAGTGTTGTGCTGTCTCAAAAAATCACTGAAGCACCAAATATGGAATAATCTGATGCTCAGAATAATCTCTTTTATGTCCTTCTGTATGACTGAGGTTTGTTAAACAGTCTGTGGTTGACTGACTGAGGTTTTTTTGCATATTTGTGTTAAAATGTATTTTGTTTTCTTTCTTGTTTCTCTGACACGGACAGCACAAATTAATAAACACGATCCTAAATGCACCAGAGTTGGAAACATTTTTAACTCTCACTCCTGCACAAAAACATTCAAAAATAAAACTTATGTTTCAGGTAAATACAGCATGTTGATGTATCTTTTATGGGATAAACATGCACAGATTAGGAGGAATTATATCCTGATGGTCTGAACTCAGGGAAAAAAAATCTGTGACAAATATCTTCATCAATAATTTATCAATATTTTAAGATTATGAAGCAAGAAATTTTGACTTGATTGAGTGCAGAACAATTTTCATAAAGCGTTTAGTTATTTAACCTAAATTTTGATTTATTAATTGGATTATTTAATCTTAAACTGTGTCAGTAACTGTTGTGTTACAGTCGAAGAGAAGTTGCGTCGACCAGCAGGGGGAGTCAGCTGCAGCTGTTAAACATCTGCCTGTTGTTTGTTGCTCTGTGATAATTATTTAATCTCTCAATAATTAAAAAAATGCTTCATATTTATGCAAAAGACTTAAGATGTGAAATCAGACGAGTTGAATCTTTTTCTGTCTAAAGAAACTTCAGGATGATCAATTAATCATTCAGATCAGAAAATCAATGTTTTTCTGTTGTAATCCAGGAGACAACCCGAGTTAAACAAGCAGACGTTTGCACGGTTGATGGAATAAAGATGCTCCATAAGATGAAAATGACCCATAAACTGTAAATCCTCCTAAACTCAGTCACTATTTGTTGAAAATCAACTCATCTTTCATTCAGTTCTTTCTAAACTGGATAGAAAAACAGCTGAAGCAAATGTTTTTGTTTGAACTGTTCTTTAATTGAAATACAAGTCAGTACCTTCAGGTTTTCAGTTATTATCAACAGTACACAATCTCCATACTTCTGTTTTGTACAAAGAGGTATCAGTTATATAAAAACACAGTACACAATAGCTTAAAATGACACATACATGAACACTTCAGCCATACTTCAAGTGTCAGGAATCATTCTGTCTGTGCGTGTATTGACTCTCCCCTGTTTCATGCACACAGACCTGGAATCAGTTGACTCGATGAGTAACAATGGGCTGGCATCAGGATCGTCATGTTAAATGGAAATGTGCTATGACTAATAAATACACTCCCAAATCCTGCAGGCGAGCCGGCATCGCTCCAAACAGCAGGAAGTGGAATGATTTTGTTTTTCCCATCCTGCTGCACTGTGCCGGACACTAAAACAAAATTAAATAATGTTCCATAAACAGTATCTGCATTAAATATTCTAGCCATGCGGGATAATCAGATGAGAAATAATTTAATGTTTGCATTGCAGCGATGAACACGATGAGAGCTGTAACTCCACTGTGTCTCTTACTCCACATGTCCTTCAAAGTTTATGGCAAATCTAATTCACTTGACTGATAAACAAGTAGAGTTGATACTTCTTTAAAAATCTGCATAATGAGGTTAACAGTTCTGTTTGAAACTGATTTTTCACACCACATGAACCCAAAGTATCTAGAGGAACTATGCTTCTTATCAACATTTCACTTCCTTATTATTCACAGTATCAGCTGTAAAGTTAAAAGGCCATAATCACACTAGGCCTTGTTTTGGAGCTGACATGTTTCTCTGTTTGTAAAACCCAAAATTAAAAAAAAAAACAGAAAAAAAAAAACGCAAGTAACTCTCAGTCACCAGAAGGTGGCGACAACGTCAAGATTAACACACCAAAAAAAAAAAAGAAGTACAATTGGGAATTGATTCTTGTTTGATATTAAATTTAATACTAAAAAATAGTTGCAATATTTTTATTTGACACATCTGCTCAAAGCTAGTCGGAGAGTAAAATGTTACATACGCGCAATTGTCAGTTGGTTCCAGCAAAGCCTGAACAATAGTGGAAATGCACAAATTTGTCACATTCTGGCAAAACACTGAGTTTTAAAAATCTTCACTTTGTAAAACATTTGTATAAAAAGTTTTTCTCACCAAAAAATGCAGTTTGCATGAGGATGAGGGGTGCAAATGCAGCAGGAAAGGTTTCCTCTGTAAAACATCTGTGATTGTGTGGACTGGAAGTTCTATATGTTTCATCATGTTGGAGTTAAAGTCATGGTGGAGAGAGGCTTCAGAGGTGTTGGCAGAATCCTGGACTAGGAGGTCAGAGGTCGGACAGCACGGCAGGAGTGGCAGCAGGCTTTGCTGTAGTACCAGTGGCTGCACAGGTTCACCTTAAGGGCCAACAGGCAGTTGGTGGAAGGTCGATCCTGGCAACTCTCATCTGAGACAAATCAGAATAAGTCACAGTTAAATCTTACAGATCCACAGGTTTAAAATTATTTATTTTTCCTTTTAAGAGAGAAAAACATTGTTTTCTTGGTTGTTTGTTTTTTCATTAGATCAGAATGATGATGCTGATTCTGACTCAAAGGTCTGTGACACATCATCCCGACCTCACGTGAAATACGACCGCATTGATCGATTTTGAAACACATATAGCTGGTTTAGCACGCTCAGGGTATCTTTAAACGCTTTAACTGACCCCAACAATGAGTTTTACAACAACATCAAGAAAACTATCATATTGGTAAGTGAACTCCATTATCAAAACTTTTAAATTAAGTGAATACGTGTATGTACGTACTGTATCAGCTGAGCAATCACAAAACAGGAAAAAAAAAACTTGGAAATTTAGATTTTTTTAAACTGTCGCTGACATGTAATTAAATGTTCACTCATGATGAACGTGAACGGTGAATATTTGATCCAACTGAGCAACATTCTGCCCAACAGTATCAAACAAATTTAGGCATTTAAGTCTTTAATATGTGGTTCCATATCTAGAGTCAGAAAGTCTGAGTTGACTCAGAGCTGATAGTGAAACCTGATCACCTACCTGGATGTTACAGGTTGGCAGTGCTCTTACCTGGAGGCTCAGTGGGGCACGGCTGCAAGGTGCAGGTCTGTTTAGCCACAGGTTTGGTGAGAGGGTCACAGCCTCGGACCAACTCCCTGCCCTGGTAACACTTGACGTCCCTCATCCTCACTCCCACACCACATGTCTTTGTGCACTGACGCCAAACAAACAAAAATATCAGTTAAAAATGTTGTTTAGTAGGAAGAATTATTGTGTTATGTTATTTAATTTGATGTAAAGTTTACATTTACTTTTTTTATTTTAGGTATCCACAAAAATCTCATCATTATTTATCACATGACTTGTTTATTTGCTTCTACATAAATCCACAAAGCGTTTTCATTGGGTTCAGTTTAATTTTGTCTTTTTTTTAAATTTTTTTAGACGAGCCAGAGTTTTACCTCAGACCAGGGGGTTGTGTACCATTTGAAACACGGCCTCTCAAAGCAGGTGGTTTCTTCTTCAGGTTTCTCGCTGCCTCCACACGCTTCTTCATCAAACATCTGGAACTTTCCTGCGCTGATGCCAACACAGAGAACAATCCTTCGCTTCACTCCACGGCCACATGTTGTGTTGCACTAAAGATTAAACAGAAGAGTTTCTGGGTTGTTTTTTTTTTATCCACCTGCAGAGACTTTTTGCATTCTACGTTTCTCCACAGAAGAATTTTGTGGCTGAGGTGTGGCCTCACCCGCTCCCAGTCTTGACTCAGCCAGTGTGGCGCACAGTCCATCTCCCCGCAGGGCTGGATGGCAAGTGGCTTGTTCTCCAGGGAACACTGGTTCTCAGGAACCACTCGACCCTCTGGAGTCTTACAGTACACATGACGAACCATCTTCCCCTGACCACATGAGCCTGAGCACTGAAACCAACAAATATCTAATGTCACACTGAACAAAGCAACAAAAAGTCCCTTTTAAACTCCTCATGTCAACTAAAACCGTGTGATGGTTCTGGTCTGCTGATGTTAACAAGGAAAACCTGGTAGAATGTGTGTGACTGGATGTGAATTCAGGATTGTGCAGCATAAGACACTCACAGGACCCCACTCTGACACAGTCCAGTGACGTTCACAAGGTGGGCCGGTGCAGTTCTTTACGTTTGGTGGTTGGGTCATGGGGTCACATGGTCTGGTCTCTTCAGAACAGCGGACATCGCGGGTCACCTGAGCTTTACGACCACATTTAGCATCGCACTGAATAAAACAGACACATTTGCCCTAATTGTTGCTCCACAAGGTCCTTACAGGAAAAAGTTTTTTTAGCGAAAATACAGTTTGCACTAAAATACAAGAACACAAAGAAATATTAGATGCTGAAAAGAATTAGATTCAAAGGAGAAAGTTCCAATTTGATTGTACCAAAGTACTAAGTACAACTGTGCAATGATAAAAAAGAGAAATCTTAAATCATCTCTTCATACTTTGTTACTTTTGTCTCAGAAAATCCTAAAATCAAATGTCAAAATGGTTGTTGATACCTGATAAATGTTTCTGAAAGACTTCAACCTGAGGAGGGTTAGTCGTACCTCTGTCCATTCTGCTACCTCCCATTGTGGACCGCAGGCGGGGCTCTTACATGCTCGTCTCTCCACGGGTCTCTCCAGGTCTGCCATGGTGCAGAGGTCGCTGTAGACTGAGCTGTCCAGACCCGGTGAAAGCATCTTCCAGCAGCGGACTTGACGAAACTGGAAACCCTCTCCACAGGTCCGGGAGCACTCGCTCCAGCTGCTCGCCTCCCATCTGGAATAACACATTCATCTCATCAAACAGATGTTTATATGACTGGAAAGTGGGAAATAAACCCATCAGAGGACTGTACCTCGGCTGACACTCTCTCCCAATGCAGAAATCATGGACAGGTTCTGGTCTGGTCAGAGCATCGCAGTACATATCATGAACCTCAACGCCATCATAACGTACACATGTTACAAAGGACCGGGAGACCCCTGGATCATAACCAACATCAGATGAAAAGTAAAACTCATTCATGTACAAAAATAAAAGGTTTTAAAAAATGCTAAAAGATGGAAAAGTACCTGTATGATAGTGAGAAAATGCCTAATCAAACAATCAGCTGTTGACTGAGTCAAGCATCAGTTACAGCGTTAACCGAATGCAAACTTTAACCAACAAAATCAGAGAAACGATCCAAATGGAGTCGGTTGGTAAACAAATCTTCAGCCACTGTTGTTGCATTTCAAGATAACAGCCACTGATTGTGTGTTAGACAAACTCACAGTCTAGAGCAGTAAACTGAAGCTGATCTCAGTATCCTCATGAAGTTTTTATCTGATCGTCTCAATCCAAACTGTTTTCAACTCATGTTCCAAGAATAAACTTCCAGTGTTCTTCAGAACAGTCGAGTCCAGTTCCAATCATCTAAAAGTTTCTCTCTTTTGATTGTTCTGATCTTGAAAGTTTTATAAGTACAAAATATGCAAAATGTATTTTCAAAATTAAAGGTAGGACATACAATTTTATTATTTATTTGTTACAGATAAGTGTAACCATTTGTTGTGAGGACAGAAAACCTCAGACTTCTCACTTTGTTCTTGAGTCTTTAATATTTACCTATTGAGCAGGTCATGCTGCAGGGCTCCTGAGATGAAAGCTTCCAGCGGTACATGTCAGCTGGGCTTAGTTTCAGGTTCTTCTGGTAGAACCTTTGATTCCCCCTGTCAAAACACTCAAACAATAAGAAAAACCTAAGCAGTGGCATAAACAGTCAGTTTCTGCACATGCAACCTTCTGCAAATGCAAACTTTCAGTGCAGTTGCTGGGAACCTACAACCTCTGGAGAAAAGTCAAGGCCAAGGTTATGTCTTGGAAAGATGACTTTAAACAGAAATATTTGTTCTCTGGACATTTAAGGACACTCGATGGTGAACAGTCAGAAAACATGTAGAGTAGACGTTGACAGCTGATTTACAGCCTGCAACCTGCATATATCTCTTTTTCCTTGTTATTTCACCACATCACATAAAAATGCACATTCCTCTCATAACACCATCCTACTTTTTTGGCCAGATGTTTATTTAAAACGTACAGCCTCTGAGTTTTTAATTCATGTCAATCAGTGTGATTCAAATATTTATTTCCTTCCTAATGATGAAGACAATCTTCCCCCCCTTCAGGTAGCATTTCCCATTTTTCTTATGAATACTGTATCTTGAGTTATTTGCTTCTCTGGCTGTTTCTCCTCCCGTTCCCTCTGTGCTCATCTGCTCTGCTCATTTCCTCTGTTTGTTAGATGAAAGGACGTGTCATTGCATGTTTTATACCTACTGGCTGCAGAAGTGATGAAGCCAACATTAATTATTATTATGATTAATGCAAAACTTGCCCGGTCTGCATATCTGTCTTTATGTCAGGTGGATTTTATGCCCGAGTCCACCTGCTTACTGTCTAACTGCATGTCTAACCTCTCCGATTTACTGTCTGTAATGTTTATCCACCCGTCTGCCTTCTTTACTGCTGATATATAAACTTCACTGACAGCTTTACTGCCTGTATGTCTCCGCCTGCCTGTCCATCTTTGAGTTCACCAGTTTTACTTTCTGCTTGCTGGAGAGACTTTGAGTTTTCAGTATAAAAAAATCTATTTTCCATCAAAGTGAGTTCTGTTTAATAACCTGGTTCTGTTGGAGCGACCGGAGGTTTTCCCGTTGCTATCGACTGTTCTGTTCTGGTTGTCTCCGCTGTCGTTGCCTTTGTGACCCAGAGCGAACTCCAGCGTTTGATTCAGGTTAAATGTGCCGGCCCGCTCCAAGCCGCCCAGGTCCACCTCAGGTGGAAACAAAGTGTCTCCCTCTGTCAGCAGCTGATTGGTGGAGATGTTGATGTGCAGCTCGTCTAAACTGATTTGTCCATCCAACAGGTCCCTCCATATGAGGTTTGTGGAATCTGGCCTGGCGTCCAGGGGTCCTCCATCAGGTGCTGGTTTGGCAGTGCTCTCGGGCTGACTGCTGTTTCCTTCAGATGGATCAAAGTGAAGCATGTCAGTTATGTTTAAGGAGAAGGGGTTAATTATAACGTAGCTTTATGGAAGATTTTATTTGTTTACATAAATTCTCTGAATTAAAAACCAGCTTAAAGTTTCATGTTTTAGAGTAAATAATATTTACAAAGATATGTGTTTTAAATCGGTTTCTGCTGTTAAAACTTTCTCTGATTTGTGTAAATAAATTGAATTTAATCAAACGACTGAGAGATTTATAACAGGAAGTAAACAGAGACGCAGGGTGGGAGAACTATGGTGGATTTAACCATTTTAGTATGACGTCATCTTGTGTAAAATGTATTTACTGAGTCTTTCTAGTTACAGCTTCACCACAGCAGTAACACGTTGGCCTGAGCAGTCAGCTGAGCGGGTTAAGAGCCCACACGTAGGCCATTACTGGGGCCATTTTTAAAAGACAAAAATTCTGAATTTTTTATCTGCTGCTGATCTTCTTTATGTGTCTATACCATTAATAATGTAAAGCTTCAGGACCATCTCACACACATGCAGAAAATAGAGCTGGAAAAAGGATAAAATCAGGTTCTGGTTTTTTTTTTGTGCCAATGGGACAAAAAACACATCTGATGTGTTTCCTCACAGAAAAAACTCAAGGTTCAAATTAGTACAGATACATCAGAACTTGTTTGAGGAAATTTCAATAATCTATCACTGGCAAAATGTCTGTGTTTGTTGGGAAAATTGTTTTTGTCTCATTGTGCTCCTCTTCAGTGTCTGTCTGTATTTTGCTGATTTAAAAGTTGTAAAGTTTCTACAGTTGTAGCTAAACAGTGAGTTATTTAACTCTTTGTGACGCTCTTTTTTTATGCAGCTTTGTTCCATTGCATGACCTTCATTCTTGCTTCTAACAACACAAAGACTTTTACAACAGAAAAAGGGCCTTCATCACCTGTAAATTTTGGAGGTGTTGCTTTATCCTGGTCACAATCGATGGCCGCCGTTTCTTCATACACCTCGTTTGTCTCCTGACCTTTCTGTCCATCAGCGTCGCTTGTTTCCAACCGGCCTCCAGTGACCTCCTGGTCATAAACGCTGCCGTTAGGAGCCACCAGACCACCGTCTTCCACAGAAACCTCACTAGCTGAGGAGTCTGAGCCTGTGTAGACAGGAGGAGGGGGGACGGGAGGCAGCGAGTCTCGGAGGACAGTGTATTCATAGGTGATGTAAGGTGTTCTTCCATTCTGGTTCCATACCTGAAATTATGAACGTCAAGAGTATAAAATCTGTTATCTCTATTCTTAAGTAAACCTTGCTTGTTAACTTGCTTCTCTAATTATCCAGATATTTAAAAATTGGCTTCAGAGAACTGGTAAAATGTTTATCCTTATTTAAGGAACAAAAACACTTAAAACTTTACTTTTTTCTGACATTCAGATGACTCACCAACACTTAGAACAAACTGACATAATGAAGTTCAAGGTTCAAAACAGGGCGTTGGAGGAGTTATTACATATTTGGGCTCTACTATAAAGAATCATCAGGTTAGTGATGCAGAGGAATTCAAGGGAAACAGTTTTATGTCGTGTACCAGGATGTTTATTGCCTGGTCTACCGGGCCTTTGGCCACAATGTATTCGATCCCAGTTTCGTAAACATCCATGGGCCGGCGGTACTTAAAAACAGTTCCTGCTGCATGGAAGTTCTGGGGACTGTCCAGCTTGTAGGCACCATTAAAGAAGAAGTTTCCTGCCTGGTCGGTCACAGCTGGGGAGATGAAAAATAAAAGAAAATATCAGAAAAAGTAAATTATCTGTCTTCAAGCAGAAAAATAACTACGTTTTCATACCAAGAACATCAGCTGATTTTTTTCTCTCGATGATCTGGATGTCCCAGGATCCTTCAGGAATTTGGGTAATGAAAGAGTAACCTAACAACAGGAATCACAAACTAATTAGAAACAATGTGTTAATTTTCCATCTATTATTCTCTTCATATTTTATAATAAATCATTTATCTTACCAAATGTGTTTGCACCAAACGGTTTTTAGTATTTTACTAAATATTTGAGTGTAAATATCATGAAGAGGAAGATGATGATACTTTATTATGAAACAACAATCTGTCCATCAAAATAACTGTATTTTAGAGATTCTACTTGTAGTTCTTAAAAAAGTGAATTGATGTGAAAAAAAAAAGAAATGTCTGGAAAAAAATCTTCATTCAGTGAAACAGAGCATTTCCTGAGACGACTGAACGTAAAGACTCACCCAGAGTTGCGGCTCCTCGTCGGAAGTTTCCGGTAACTCTGCTGCAGCTGCTGCCGTCACCTTGACAAACGCCGCATTTATCCAACGTATTGGATGAGAACAGCACGCCATCACATCCGATTGGCTGGGAAGCAAATAAGCACAGAAAAAAAACGAATTCATTACCAGATGACACAAAAACATTTTGTATTGAACATAAAAGATGAAATAAGTATAAAGATGAATGTGATGGAGCCACATGGCTAAACGCCTCCAGTGGAGGAGAATCACAGTTATACTGTATGTCTCTAAAGGAAAATGAATGAAGTGTGAAAAATCCTTCAAACATTGTTTGAAGGTGTTACTTTACATTAAATCAGTTCTTTCAGGCAGAAATGACACTGTAACTCTGAGACAGAGCAGAACAGTCATTATGATGTATTTTCAGTCACACTAAAAACATGTGACAGCTTCAAAGATATACAAAGCCCCGTGAGCCTGGACTCACCTCGCATGTCCCGTCCACACAGACGCCGCGGTAGCTGCTGTACTTGCAGGAAGTGCCGTCTCTTGCCGTCACCATGAGTTGTCTCTGACCGTCGGTCGTGGTGCAGTGGAGGTCACAGGGGTTGCTGGAGATATGAACATAATCATCTAAAAAAAAAACAACAGGGAAACAGGTCTGAGTCATACTTCAACTTTAAGTTTATTACTCCTTTTACAGTTTTGAGTTAAATATTCAAATTGTTCTTTTATTGAAGTGCAAGAAATAAAAACCCTGCTGAAGATTAGTTGTGGAACAACTTGTTTATTTGTTTCTTGAAGTTGAAGCTTTCATGTTTTGGATAGAAATCTGAAAGCAAACCACTTTTCTAACTGGCTTGTTTATAGAGATAAACAGTCTGGATATTTTATGGCTGTAATTACCAGGATAGAGAGGTTTCCACTGGTAACTCCTCCCGTTGTAAAGCTGTGAGTTAAACGACCAACACTGCTCCTCTCTGAAGCTCCTCCCAGTGGCAGGACATTCCTTCACATGGACAGCACAAACATTCTACAGTGGTCTTTTTTCACTTTTATTAGGACTTTGTACAAATTGTTGCATATACAACTTCCTTTTAAGCATTTTTCAGTGTGTTTGTTTCAATAAAAATGTGACAAAGTCAAGAAACATCAGCAGTAAGTCTGTGACTCACTTTAGTGTTGCAGAGATGATACTTCTTAGCTGTTCCTGTACAGGTCATGTTGTCCTTCCCAGCTGTAACTTTCTTTCTTTGGACAGAAAATAAACATTTAGAGAAAAAACAGCAATTAAAACTTTATGTTGGATGAAACATTCGGAAGGAATATGAGCAAAGCAAAGAAACAATCCAAAATCTGTTACTGTGTTGTAGAGAATGTGAGAAATAATGAACATGTTTAACACACTGATACTCAAGTTTTGTTGTTTTATGTTCTCATCAAATAAACAAATTAGAGCAGATGTATCAAAACAGAAGAAGTATCTAATAATTTTTATGTATTATGTAAATTTAATTATTGTTGGATAATCTGATTTTAAAACATTTTTATTGAATGTGAAGATGCTTCAAATCGTCTGCACATACGTAGATCATATTCCATCATGATGTATAAATGTGTGGAACTTCACAATTTTCTTTGTTTTACTCAGCAGTAACTTCTATGTATTAATTTTCTTTTCATGTTTTTGTTACTTTGCATTATTGAAACCACAAGAAAAGAGATTGAAGAAGAATGACTTCAATTAATTTCAACCAATGTGACGTATCTTTACCACAAAGTCTTCGCCCTGATAGATTCTCTATTTACTCAGTAGTTGAAAGAAAGTGTAACTCACAATGTATCTAACATTGCTGTAGCAATATATAAAAAAAAGACAATTCTACAACAGAAATTCTTGAATTTTTACTTTATGATCAGGTGAAATATTGAACTGGAGGCTTGAGACCAATTTTCAAATTTTACTTTCCTTGTTTGATTCATGAAAAGTAAAAATACTCTGCATCATGCTGCAAAACCAGCTTGCTGGAACAACACGAGTGATTTCATCAGTTTTATTCTTAAAATTCAAAGAACTGAACTAACTCAATGTTGTTTAGCATTAGCATTTAATATAGATCAGTGTAGATGGGTTTAATTTTAACATGAAGTGTTTGCAAGTGCAGGGAAATCATTCAGCATATAGCAGACATTTTGATATCTGATTAATCAGTTATTTTTCAATAAAAACCCTCATAACTAAAACCATAGTTGTAAATGTAAGAAATAAAGATTTAAGAAATTAAAAAATGAGCATTCACAGGTTTCTTAATGTTTTTTTCCCCTATAGAACACCGATGCAGATGGCTTTGTGCATAAACACAGTTCAGTGATTAAGTCTGACAGTGACTGACCTCTGTTTGAGGCAGTGTCTCTCCTGGGACATCACCCCCCCTCCACAGGTCCGAGTGCAGGCTGTCCATTTGGCCCACTCACCCCACCAGTAAGTAGTCACCTCCAGCTCCTCCTCCAGACTGTTGGAGGCTGCACCCTCCTCCTGAGCACAAATACAAATACAGAAACACCAACAAAAACATTTATTTGTATGGTTCAAAGCTGCTAATTCAAATACAACTGCTCATATGTACTGTGCAAAAGTCTTAATCGATTCCCTTCATTCATTATAATTTGCGTCTTTACTCAAATCTTTTCAAAGTGATTGTTTTCAGTAGTTCTCCAGGTTTTTTAGGATTCTTCAGACTCATACTTACACAGTGATACAGTCAACATATATTTTTAGATATTCTCTTCAAAAGACCATTTGTAAAAATGTTTGTTTTTAAATAAAAATGCAATTTTATAATGATGACGGGTGCAAATGAAGCAGAAAAGCTTTTGCTAAATGTCTGTTAGTGTAGAATGAGCCAAAGATGTTGTTATATTACTGACAGTAACAACAGCAGCTGTATGATTGTTGGATCATCAGCGTGCGTAAACGAGCGTCATGGTGTTTTGTACTAAGGCTCCGGTGTGTGAAGACGTTCAGCCTTTCCCACATTCCTGATATGGATTAACAGCATTAACTCAGGCCAAAGGCTGCATCCATTTATTCAGACGGGTTCATCAGAGTGACCACTGGAATGTGCACTGAGCTCCTTGTCAAGGTGTGAGACAGAGCAGCTGTGAGGGAAACTCTGCAAATACCAGACAGACGGAGTACGTGAGGCAGAGTGACAGGCACGTGAGAGCAAAACAAAAAAAATATGATTAATGAAGTCCTGGATCATTTTAACACTAACTCATCCTGGTGCTCCACTTACTGTCTTTTTTATTCTCTTAGTCTAAGACTGTGCAGACTTTAACACTTTGATGCAGATTGGTCAAATTTACTCCCATAACAAAACCTTTCCCTGACGGATGTCTGCAGCAGGTAAGAGAGCTACTAACTGCTCAGAAATAGTCCAAAATGTAAAAACTAAACATCTTTTAATGTCGATATTTTTACAGTGTGAGAGGAAGTCAGGATGCCCAGAGAAAAGTCATACAGGCACAACATACAACACAGTCCAGATTCAAACCAGTGTTAGCATGTCACCCACTGGTTTTTCTATACCCAATAAATTCTGTGTAAATTCTTAGAAGTTGGTGCTTTTTACTAATATGAAGAATTTGTCTGTTTATAATTCAACTGGACCTTTTCTATGTGTGTGGACCAGAGATGATTTTTACTGTGAACTGACACCATCTAGATGAACTAGGATGAGGTAAAGTTATTTGAGTACCTGTAAGCCTCTAGTGGACAGATTTCCCATAGACACCACCAGCGTCAGGAAGCCAAGGAGGACCACACCCGTCTCCCCCATCTGCTCCCATGACCACACCCTCATCCTAATAAAAAGAAAGAGTGGTAGTTTAATTACGCAGGAACAATTCCACAGAAATCAGCATTTTATCAACTAATGAGTTCCTGTGGCACTGAGGTGAGCTGTGGACAAAAAGCTCGATGCTGAGACGTGTTGGTGTTTTATTAATTTGATTTTCATCCAATTTGGAATTTCTTGGTTCTTTTACAGCATAAGAACACCTTAATTGTGGTAAAATGTCCTTTCTGATGCTGCAGTGAAATCACTGTCTTGTAATAACGTATGTGGTAGTTGAAAGAGTCACATGATGTGCTGCTTGAGTCTCTTCACCTGTGCTGGACAGGAAGTCACAGAAGAGTTGATCCAAAATGATCAAGCACACTTCAGACACAAGATTTTTGGAAACAATGTGATCATCAATAATTATACAGTTAGAAAATCAATGCAATTTTAAGTTTCATGTCAGGACGTGCATTGGTGCCTTTGATCACACCAAATAAATCTTGAATCCAAATGTCAGTTAAACTTTGTTTTGAATGTAACCCAATACGTATTGTCTGTTTTTCACAGAAAATTGGGTGTTTTCTCAGACCCAGCCTCGACATGCAGGCTGCAGGTATTCCAACATGTTGGCAGTCCATGCAGGCAGCTGCTGGCAGGTGGAGGGTGACGCAGATGGGCTGTTGAGAGGCCACAAGTGGTGGAGACAAGGGAGTTGGACAGCAGAGGGGCCCGGTTAAAATTAAACAAGCCTCAATGAGCTGGAAGGATGGAAGTAAGTTTCCTTGGACTGTACACAGGTAGGCCTTTGTTGAACTACTTAGACTATAAGGAAATGTAGATGTCTGTAGATAAAAGGCTGGTATGAACAGGTACAGACACACAGACACATAAAGAATTTCACCAACTACAGAAAAACTTCAGACTTTTTTAAAACAATACAGAAGTTTTAGAATAAATGTTTCCCTAAATACAAAAACATCTCAAATTATTTCAACAAATTGAAAATACACATCCAAAAAGCCCAAACACGAATGAACTCGATTTCAACAGACTCATTTATTTTACTATGTAAATTATGTCTTTCAAACTAAATTCCATACAAACTTTCAGTATCTATAATATATTGTAAAAATCACAAATGTTCTTAAGCTAAATTTCAATTAAACAATTAACAAAAAATTAAAAGAACTGATCAATTTTGATAGATTCTGCTGCCCATATTGATCCAAACACAAACTGGATTTTAGGAAAGAGCTTTGTGTATATCCTGTTTCTTGAGGTCCAGTAATGCAGCCTTATTAAAATAAGCAAGCAGCTTGTCTCACCCTCTTTGCAGTCTGGCTTTCACTAAATATTGGTGACAGGTGTCTTAAAGCAGCCGAAGCAACACCTGGACTTCATTATCCAACCAGACACAGCTGGAGCTCGGCCAGCTGCCAAACACACATTCACAGAGGAGACGGACACTTTGTCCGACACAGCTACACGTCTACACTGAGCCAGCACTGTTGGCCTTTACGCATGTTCACACATGAGCCCTGTGCACATACAGGTATGCAGATGTCTCTGCATGAATGAACACACTCGGAGACACATTAATCTCTTAAACTCACTGCACATATAGACACATTTGTAGTAATATGAGCAACACCTAACATATTACCCTTCTGTGTTACATTCTGTTGCACATCCATGGTTAAATATCCAAACTGTGTCTCCTTTTGCTGTAATTAAGGGTATAAATGTGTGAACATCTGCTTCTTGTTATTTCTTTACATCACAGTTTTGGGTATGTATTTTCTCATCCTGTAACCGCAAACTGATAAGTCTAATGCTAGAAATAAAAGTGTGTCAGCAAGGTCCCTGTGGATTTGACACTTGGACATGGAAATCATAGAAATACTGTTAGATGTAAATTAAATGAAATAAGATATACGTATAAACCTGAATGTCAAGGGATCAGGACATTAAGTGGAAAGATGACTTCTAGTGTATTTGTGGCATAAAACATTTATTAGTTTCAATTATATTGAAATAAAAGGATGCAAGTCTGTGCGCAAGAGTCTTCACTGAACTGCTGAGTGTCTACATGTTTCCATCTCATGCTCTGCAGATCTCTATGGCTTAAACACAAAATTGGCTTGCTGCCTGACTTTCGTCCAGACAGGGTCTTCCTCTTTCCTCCTCCACTCTGCTGTCGTTTCCCAGCAGTCAGTCAGGGCAGAAAAAAAAAACGGAAAAAGTAAACAGTTCCCTCATCTTCTCTGCCTCCCCCTCCCTAAACCCTCTCTGTGCCGTCCCCACCCTGACGGACACCCTGGGGCCCCTCGCCTCTCCGTCTTGTTGTTTTAGCACTGGTAACCTTAGCAGACAGACAGACAGCAGAAGTTGATCCCCTGAGAGGCGGGATTAGAGCAGAGCAGTGAGGCGATATATCAGAGTGGTGCTGAACATTTATGACCTAATACTGGAAATCATCCAGGCACTGGTGGACACCTGTAATATGACTATCATGTGCTTTAAATGAAGATGTTACAGATGTTGTAAGTGTTGTAGAGCTGAACTAATTGGACAGTTATTCAGTTAATGGACCACTTCCATCCAGGAGAATTGACAGCCTGCTGGCTTTCTTGTGCTTTTTGTAAATCAAAATGATAATCTCAAATGTGTTAATAAAAACAGTGTTGGAGCTTTTCAGTGGAATGTTATAAGTAAAAAAATAAACAATATATTTTTTAAGTGGAAAATTGTCTCTACCATTACATGTTACTGGCTCCTATAGGTAACAATGATGATAAAACTAAATGGTACACAAAGGAAGTCAGTGAACTATTTTTGTTGAGATGACAGAGAATTAGTAGGTATGGGCTGTTCCTTTCCTTCTGTTTATTTTAGATTGTGAGGTCAGTTTGGTTTGTAAATTTAATGAGATTATCTTGGTTGTGTCTTTTGTTTCTTATTTTTGGCCATTTGCCATCATTGTAAAGTATTTTGTTTCCAGAAAAATTCTGAATCAAACGAGTCTGTTTTATTTTGTGAACCAGTGGAAATGTGGATCTTTTTCTTGTAAAAAAATGAAAATAAAAAACAACCTCCAGGTGAATGAAAATTTACAAATGAAGTTCCACATGTGAAAGCCGTTTCGTTCTGCACTACATCTTTTCAATATATAGTATAAAAGACACTGTCTTAGTACCATAACAAGTGTAATGTTTCAAGGGTTTAATCCAACTGAAATAATCTGAATACATTTTCTTTATCATTATGTATATTTCTATTTGAACAACCCCACAAACAGGCAGCCAGAAGCTTTGAGATATCACTGTGAGTGGGAGGCTGAACTGGACTAAAGTTTCTGATGATGAATTTTCCAGATAATTAAACTAACGTGTTTCAATTTTGAAGGCAAAACTCACAGACTGAGAGAGAGACAGAGCTTCCTGACGTTTTATAGGGGTTAAAATTCATTAATTTTCTATATTCTCTGTATATTGTTGCTGTCAGTTAAAGGGTGTTGACCTCAATCAATCGATCAAATTTATAAAGCGCTTTAAAACCAAAGTGCTGTACAGGTAGATTTAAAAATAAAACAGAAAACAAGATTTTATCAAAAACAATAAAAAGTGTCCAGGCAGATCTCACAGAAAGGGGGAGACAATTCTACAGTTTAGGATTTGCCACCGAGAAAGTTCTGTCTCCCCGAGTTACCAGTCGAGACCTGGGAACCACCAAGAGCATCTGATCTTCAGATCTCAGAGCTCTACGAGGACAATAACTAAGCAGGAGATCAGAAAGGTTCACTCTTGAAGAGATAAAAACATGAATAACCTCAGATTTCCATGATGAAAGAGTCAGCTGTACCCATTCTTGCATCCCCAAGTGCAGCACCCACAAATAAAGCAGACATGTGCATGTGTGTTGTTAACATGAATTGAAATCAAACCCAGGGCACCGATGTATCCATGACTACTGCTTAGTTATTTGACATGGAACTAAATACCATGTTTATAAGGAACACTGTGAGTATACACGTCTCCTCTGATTGGTATTCCCAACACGTGTTCACATATATTTTCTGTGAAAAACTCACAAACACACAGTCCACCATCTCCACATACAGATATTCAAACACAGCAGAGCCTAAACCACCACGTAGTGACGATCAGATGCAAACTGTTACAGTGTTACACATCTTGTTTCAGTTCTGTGTGGAGACACACAAAAGGATTGGTCAGTGGTCCAACAAACATATTCCCCACTTCTTTCCCTAATCTATTTTATTTGGCTTTGTTGAAAAAACTGAGGTTAAGGAAAGATGGTGGGAGACATTTGTTAGGACTTGGGAAGGACAATAGATCACATTTAGATTGAACTATGTGGGTTTTAAAACTAGAACCATTGCAATGTGTCATAGAACTGGTATTTTAAAGAGGTAAATTTGTAAATTAAGCAGTAGAATGAAAAATTATATCAATTATTGACATGTTATAAGGTTTGATCATCTGAATAGCAAATCAAAAGACTTAAAGTCCTGAACTCTGTTTATTAATCTGCATTGTTTTAAAAGGTAAATTGTAGAGTAGCTGGTGCAAGAGGGGTCATTGTTCAGTTAGAATGTTGCTGGTTCTGTTCCCAACTTCCTTGAACAAGATTCTAATCCCAACCATTTGTTTTCACTGGCAGATCAAACCTGTGGAGTTACCAACACCTCAACTATAGGATTCTGTGTAAGACTCAGAGTCCTAAAATAACTTTTGCAAATGCAAAGTCCTGCAGAGAGTTGGTTAAGTGACCACTGAATACTTAGAATTTTTTAATAATAAAAAGCGGTATGACACACTGGTGATTAGACAAACCCCAGCGTGTCACTGTCTGCCTTCTAAAGCTCATTTTGGTCACACTCAGGGAGGAGAGCGTGCTGGTTGTGGGTGTCTGCTTGTCCAGACACAGACTCATTACTTCTACGCTTTGTTTTATGAGCCAAACCCTCGGTGGTCCCTTCCTGAAGCACACATGATTACTGAAAAAGAGAATGAAGTCAAAGTCCATCAACGCTGGATAAAAGACACAGTGAGAGGAGTGAATCAGAGGATGAGTGAGCCAGGCTCCCTGAGAAGCAGGAGAGAGGTTTAGTTGCCCCCCAGGGGTAAACAGAGACTGTGTTAAATTGCTCACAGTTGAACTCTGAACTATTTATTGACTCGCTCTTCAGAAGTGGATTTCCCAGGAAGAGAACTGCCATCAGTTCATGTCTATTACAAACTCTTGCAAAGCAGGAAACAACAAATGGAGTGGTTTAAAGTGGCCATTGTTCAAGGCAAGTGAGCAGATAAGAGTTTTATTTATTTAGGTCTGTGGAGATTAATTACAAGGGATGCTGTCACTTAAAATAAAATGTGTAAATTTTTATTGATTTAACACTTTTAACACATTAAATACAGCAGGTACAACGTTGATTTTAACTGAAGAAGACATCTGGTGTTTTTAGCATCACATTTTTGATGCAGAAATATCATGCTGTACTTACTAAACTGTGTTATTTTTGCCATTTTTACAGACAAATAAAGAATGCAGAGGATTTGTGACAAGCTGTGAGAGAAAAAGTGCTTTAAGTTAGAGCCAGTAAACAGTGATTGTTGTTCTTCACCAGGTTGGACCTGTTTAATTGGGAGGTTTATGTTCCACAAGTGGCAAACAGTGAAGAACTGCTTCTATACGGTGCCTTTCGTTAAACCTAAACAATAAAAACTGCAAATGAGTGTGTGGTAAGAGGAAGTGATTAAGAGATGTTCTGTAGGTGTATCCATATTTGTCAATGTCCACAGGAAGAGCATAGCAAAGGCTCAGGGTGCAACATTGAAAGCTCTGTCACAGAAAGTTTGCAGTCTGGTGTTAAGAATGAAGAGCAGGCCAGTGTCAGTTCTGGGACAGAGTGCAGTGGTTAAGATTATCTGGAAAGGGGCTTTTTGAACATACTAGAGTCTTTCAAACACTCTACCTGGTGCCTCAGTCAGAAATTGATTTTAATTGTCCAGACTGGAAGTAATGATGGACTGTGTGAGTGTTTCTGTCAGAGTGAGAGAGGGATGGTTAAATTCTAATGTTTCAATAAAAGGTTTAGTCATGTGAAAGTTCAGAATTAAACCTCCAATGTTGCTGAGCAGGGCTTTGAGGGTCACAACAAAGAAATATGTTTAATAATTATAGAATTTACTCATTGATTCTCCAACATGAGATTATTTTTAAAACAGATGCTGATACATGGCAAACAACATTTCCTAAATAAACTGTCAGGACAGTTTGAAATACTGGTCAAAACAATGATTGCACATAATCTTATTGCTTAATAAATCTTTATTTTTTTTAAGGTAAACTTCAGTCAGTTTGACAGTTTTATGTGTTTAATTGTAAAACTGACCCTGCATCAGAGACTTGTTTTAATATTGATCAAAACTGAGTTCACTCGTAGCAACAGGAATCCTGTTACACATGGAGATGTCACTTTCCTCGTCAAGGAAGACGGTAAACCTTGGAGGGAAACTCGACTGGAGAGGATGTGTGGAGATTTTATCCCTGCAACTCTCTGCTTCAGTTGAGAGCCAGAGAAGCCAGAAACTAGTTCGACAAGCAGAGCTGGCACAGATGTGAGCCTCTACCTCATCAGTTTACACACACACATCTCCCAACAGCTGACAAGCTTCCAGCCAGACTCGGCCCTCTCCAGGAATACACATGCACGCATGCCTGCACAAAAACACACACTCCTCTGAGAGCGAGTCAGCATTATTTTCTGGATTTGTTTTGGTCTGGTGCAAAACACAAGTCTCATTGGCTCTAATGTTGCTCGTAAACACACACAGACACACGCACAGAGCAAAGTAAACCACACAGTTCATGCAGGCATTCAAAAGGCCGACCCACAACAGGAATCACACCAACTTTTCTACAACACACACAGAGAGAGTGGAGACTGGAATAATTAACCACTTACCTCGCTTGAAGCAGTCCAAGGGCGTCTCGGTCTGTGTTAAGGATGCCACTCAGTGTGTGTGTGTGTAAGTGTGTGTGTTTGTGTATTTCAGCCTGCCAGTGACTGCAGTATTGTGTTATAGTGTGCTGATGAGAGCTGATGTTGCTGTGGAGTGAACAGAGAGAGGGATGAAGAAAGTGAAGAAGGGAGGGAGGTAAGGTGTGCTCGCCCTGCATCCCTCTTCCTCCTCCTTCTCCTCCTCCTCCCCAGACAGCAGGAGCAGCAGAGTGACAGGAGAGGGAGGAGGTGGGAGGAACAGAGGAGTGACTCTGTCTGTCTGCTCTGCTGTCTTTCTGACTGTTACTTCCTAAAAAACTCTGAATTCATTGTGTCATTATTATTTTCACTTCTAAATTTCTGCCAAACTTCTCACTAATATTATCAATGTTTGTACACTTAACAAAATTATGAAAAAAACAATCAATCCAGGTAAATTTTCATCAAATCAAACACTCAAATAAACCAAAAAAAATTTATTAAATGTTTATAACTCATGCTTCTGTGCAAAACGTGTTATAAAGCCTTCATTGTCATTCTGCTACCATGAAACACGTGTAACCTTTTAACTGAGCGTTAACAACAGTTCTCCACATCATGCGCAGGTCTTTTATCTTTCTCAGAGGAATGTGTTTATTTGTGAAGCCACTTAACGCCGATCTTTGAATCATTCAAGCATAAAAATGCACTTAAACGCACCTGAACCTGAAAAACATGTTCAATTTGGTCTATATATATTTTATCGTGAGCAGTCTATTCATTAGAAAGACAATCTGTCCCTGTTTTTAGCTGAATCTATGAAAATAAGTGAAAGAAAGTGTCTAATAAACTGCAGATGCATCACACAAGACCTCTGTCAGGTCTTTGTTTCAGGTAATTTCTTTCTTTAAGTTTAAATTTATGTTCTTACCAATGTGTCTTCTTCTCTTTTGTAAACAATTCCAAAGCACCCTGAAGAACCCCGAGCAAGATAAAACCAGACATGGGGGAGGTCAGTTCAGAAAGAGGAGAAGAGAATGATGAGAGGAGGATGAAGAGATGTCTGAGGACCACCGTGTCTACTCACCATGTCATCCTTCCCTATAGTCTTCTTTCATCTCTTTACTCCTTCCAGTTTTATTACAATTTCTGCTCTTCTTGTGTATCTTTTTCTCTTCTGTTATTTCTCACTCCTCCCTCTTCCTCTGCATGTTTTTTCTCTTTCAGACACCCTCATTAATTTGTCTGTTTCTACAGCTGTCTCTGCTGCATCGTACTTGTTCTTAATTACGTTTGTGTTTTAGAAGAAATGATGAGAGTGCTCATCTTCACAACCTGTGTAACATGCGTCTTTTAAAAAGTTGACAGAATCATCTTTAAAAAGTTTAGACTCCACTAATCCACAGAGACTTCTGTTATGTTTCCTAGAAGCAATAATACACACTTTCATGCTCACAGCAGCAAGCCGGCATGAGAGGTAGTCACAGAGCTGAGTCTCTTAAAGCAGGGCAGCACTCTGTTTTAACCAACATAGCTGCTGTCTCTCATGATGTCTGCATCTTATTTATAAAGATATCATTTTGAGATTTACACAGCTTTACTGCTTCATGTGTGAAATTGTAAACTAATCTTAAAGAGATGATCCTCTTTGTGTCTCTGGATCTAAAGGATGAAAGGGACAAACATCTCTTCATATTCTTTGTAGTCTTGAATATCTCTGGTAAATTTGGAGTAGATTTAGTCGAAGCACTTTTCTCCAAAACATTGCACTTTCATGTAGGATCCTTTCAGTTTTCTTCTTTTTAGCGCCTTTCTGTTACGTCATCAGATGGATAAGATGATACAAGAGGTTCAGGGAAGCTGCAAAACTAGATAAATATTATACATCTACCCTCATCATTTGAAATGAAAATGAAATGAAAATGAAATGAAAATGAAATGAAAATGAAATGAAAATGAAATGAAAATGAAATGAAAAATGAAATGAAATGAATAAATGAATTATTATTAAATGAAGTATTTTTCATTTCATTTTCATTTCATCATTTAAAGCTTACCACCCTCCGTGTGACAACTTAATATAACCCATTAAGAAAATGCATTGAACAACATTACACTACTGGTGTGCGTTTGTGTCCATCAGGGTTATTAGGGTTGGTGCTTGCAGACACAGAGCAGTTTAATTTATCATAAACAGAACGACACAGAGGAGAAAAATGAAGAGGAAAAATGGTTTAGTCTAATTTGTAAATGAGATTTAAAAAGCGTCAAAGCGTAGAAAAACTGAATGCATTAGAAATAAGAGAAGTTTGTTTTTAAAACCCATGAACTATGAATTAAACATCCAACTTATAACTCAAGCAGCCAGCAAACAAATGAACAAGTATCATTAGATAAGACAGAGCTGCAGAAACCTGCTGTTAACATCATATTTTCTCTTTTATGCTAGAAAACAACACTGATGCTTTTGGCACCAGGTCTTTACTCGACTGGCGTCAGCAGGTGATGTTCACAGTGAAAGCGATGAAGACTCACAATACTGGCAGCTAACTACCCCAAATCAAACAAAAAAAAAGTTTCTCAATCCTTTTGAATCCTGAGCTCACAAACTAAAAACCAAAACAGCCTTTTAGATGCAAAATTGACCCTTTATCTTATGCAATCTGGGCACATGACGATGGCCAGTTTCAGACAGGAACCCAAAAACTCAGACACATTTTAAACCCAACAGGAGGATTTAAATTTGCAGAAAAGTTCCCGGCAGAGGGCGTGGCTTGGCCTCAGCAGCTTTTACAAAACCATCAAGCTTGAGAGATTTTTTTTTTATCCCTGGCAGCTCAGCTATTAAAACACTCTGGGAATCTGAGGCGTGCAGTGAAACTCCTCGGTAAGACTGCACGCTTTGTGCTGTTGCCTCGAGCCCTTGAGCAGGTGTAACAGCTGAGTGGAGAAGGCAACTGCTGCCAAATAAGGCTTCATGAGAGGAGGCAAATATCAAACTGATGTGTCACATTTCTACATGTTGCATTTTACATGTTTACACATTTGACAGTCACACTGCGAGGACTCAGCAGAGCCGGCTCGTGTCTACTCAAGCTAGAACAGTTTTTTATCATGGTTTGCCTACAGATCTGATCTTCAGACTGACAGAATATCATTGATATATCAGAAATAATTTAAATAAACCCTCTGGATCAATAATAGTGTGTCCCTATAGACCATAGTAACCTGCAGACCTGTTCTAAAAATAGCCTCTCACCAGTTAGCAGTATCTAAAACTATATGTCTCCAAAAATATATTAAAAAAAGCTGGTGCCCATAACATCGGTCACAGAACTGCACAAAAAAAGGAAAAAAACAACAACAAAACATTTTACAAGCCTTTATTTCAAATTTAATTATTCCATCTTTGGCATACCTGATCATAAGAGAAATAAGAAATCAAATCAAATTTGTATCAAACTGCACATTTAATATATATTTAGCATCATGAACTTGAAAAGACACACAATATGTGGCTGAAATAACACGCAGAAGTGTTAAAAACACCTGTAATAAGTCAAATAAGACTTAATTTATAAACTCTCGTGGTACTCACACATTTCTGTAGCATCTACCAGTAAGAGGAAAAACAACATGGCACATGTTATTCTTAAAAAATGAAAAATATCAATTTAGTCAATCAATTACTAATTATGACATGTTTTAATAAAAAACCATTTAACAGACATTTATTGATTGATGATACAAGATTCCTGCTTTGGTTTTAGATGTGATGCTTTTGGGTGTCTTTTAAAGCGATTGTGAAGATCTGAGTGATTTTTTTAAATGTAAAAAGGGAATAATCATGAACAAACCAAAGCTTGGGATCAACTCAGATGGCATTTAATCTGTCAATGTTCAACAAAACAACTTTATTTAGACTGAACTGCAGCAGCCAGGTTTGAGAATCACATAGAGATAAACATTATTTTCTTGGTCTCTGAATGGTGTTGAGATACAAATAGAAAAGTCATTAATATTTCTACTGAGTAGTTTTACTTCAATTCTCACAGCTGGAGCAGCAGAAGTATTTATTACTGTTCCCAGTGACAGTGAATGTATAAACTTTAATGAAACTAAAGCACAAAGATCTCAGCTCCACATCACAGAGCTTCAACAAACACAAGACATCTGTTTTAATATCATTTACAATATTTTATCTGTCTATTTTGCCCAGAACTAAAGATTTGTTAGAGTATAATTCATGGAAATAACCATACTCATTATTAGTTTACATAAACAACATGTCTTTTTATTATCTATATGTTAGAAGTGTTGCCAAAGGCTGTATTATTAAAATAAAGACATACAGCTCTTTGAAGAGTCAGTGATGCCTAAGAGAGGAAATCTCCCTGACAGGAAGTGACAAATAAAATCTATAAACTGTCTCCAAGAAGCAGTGAGCTTACATACTGTCTGTTGAAAGCTGGACTCAGTCACTGCACATTTTTCCGTCTCTTTTCCATTTGATATAAATTATCCGACTGGCCTAAGAATGACTTTATGGATATGACTCCTCTAAAATGCAAAAAAGTGACTGCAGGGACTCATTTGTATTAATAAATAAATAACATAAATTCTGGAAAGCATATACTCATTCAACTGAACTGGAATTTTAAAATACAACAAATATAGTACTTCTTTTGTTTTTAATAGATAAAAACCCTTTTAAATGTCTAATATTCTTAAAGTCTTAGTTTAATGAAAAAGCTCTAACCCACATGAACAAAACAAGTGCCATAACACTGAGAGCTAAACGTTGTCACTCTTCTTCATACTACTAACTGTTGATTTTAAAAACACTACAATGAAAACAGATTTACTGGCATGATGTCAAAAGTATTCCCTACTGTTTTATTTTTAATAACCATTTTATATTTTACTGATGAAAGTGTTTCCCAGATTAATAATAATAAAAATCCCTCCTGTGATGCACCTCCAAAGCTTGATAAAAACATCATTCCCCTTGAATCGTTATCAGCTAGTATAGTCATCACCATGGGAAACCAAATATTTGATCTAGAAGATTTTGACATTCTTTGCACCAACTTTCAAGAAAAGTGCAACAAACTATCATCTGTTTTACATTATATAGAATCAGTTTTAGAACATCTTCTAGTACAGACATACCAGAGTTTCTGCATCACATAACACATGTGAATATAAAAGCTTTCAGATTAAACTCTGTCATGAACGTGTTGGTAGCTGTAGTAGATAAAAGAGCCAGTTGTTTACATGTAGCACAGGAAGTAAAAGTAATCAGATATTTTAATAAAACTAAGATGAAAAAAACACAATGAACATGGCAGGACACGAGCTGTTAAAAACAGGAGAATCTAAAAACTGACTGAGAGGCCGAAGAACGTATGTACACCCGACTGAGTGCAAACAGGTGACTTGACTGGGATTCAGAGTAATAAATGAATTCAGGATAAAACTACAAAACTTACAAGAATCGAACTTAAATAAAAACAAAAACCTAAAATGTGACAAACTCTACATGCCATAAATTCTTCATTCCAACCAAAACCTCCATGAACCACAAACAGATGCTTAATGTTGACTTAAAATAGTTCACAGTTGTGCTAGTTTAGCTTGCTAGCCCTCGCCCTGCTGAACGCTTCAAACATGCTGCACAAACAGCTGTTCTCCCATGACGCTGCTCTGACATGATCCAATGGGCCTGCCATTCTGGGGGACATTTAAAGTTTAAAGGGCCCAACTGGACAGCTGGGTGTCTTCACACAGCATGCGAGTGATTTACTTACTGATAGACCTGCACACAGTGAGGAAAAGGGAATGAAGATCTACTCTTCATGTTTTAACAATAACAGTATTTTAATTGAGAAGAAGTAAAAGTCTGTTGGAGACGTCATCATCTGTTGGACCTGCTTGAGTTTGTTTTGCTGTCTATCCAGTCATGGGTGCTTTTATTGTTAAGATGCTGCTTCCAACTGTGAGCAGCCTGGTGTTCCTGCCTACGGCCAGCGTGGCTGCCAAGAGGGGCTTCCACATGGAGGCCATGGTCTATTTCTTCACCATGTTCTTCACTGCGGTGAGAAGACTTTCAGAATGTTTGTTTGTGCATGAAAATCCTGAGGAAGAGTTTTGATGCTTCCTGCTATGATCAAAAACTTTTTCCGTAGCATCTCATTTGAAAGCTCTGTACATATATCTTTATGATGTAAAAGTTAAAGTCTACCATGTCCTGATGAGTTTTATCCAGGTAAAATATTTGTCTGTCTTCCTGTAGATTTATCATGCATGTGATGGTCCGGGCCTTTCAATCCTGTGTTTCATGAGATATGACATTCTGGAGTACTTCAGTGTTTATGGCACGGCACTCTCAATGTGGGTCACACTTATAGGTAAGATCTAGTTAGTGTCCTTAGAAACCAACATTCAGTCGTCCTGCGATTTCAAACTGTATTTACAGTGGGGCAAAAAAGTATTTAGTCAGCCACCAATTGTGTAAGTTCTCCCACTTAAAAAGATCAGAGAGGCCTGTAATTTTCATCATAGGTATACCTCAACTATGAGAGACAAAATGAGGAAAAAAAATCCAGAAAATCACATTGTCTGATTTTTAAAGAATTTATTTGCAAATTATGTATGTATGTGACAAATTCCAGTTCATGAAAAAAACTTTCTCACTCTATTATTTTATTCTGTTTGTAAATTCAAGTTTTAAAGAAAACTCTCCTCACATAGATCAAAAACAACCAGCAGCAGTTGCTGATAACATATGTTGTGTCATTGAACACATGCGCGTGCAAACACACATGCACTGTTTTGTTGGGTCCTCTCCCATCTAACCTCTTGAGGTTATGCAGCAAAGAGTTTTACATGTCCTGCAGCACACAGTCAACTGCTTGACAGCTGCAGTGTGACAGTGTTCAGAGGAGTTTGTGTCGACTTCGTTCCAGCTCTGGGAGACTTTGAAGAGCCCCAACGTTCCAGTATGACTATGTTTGGAGTTTTGACCATCGCTGTTCGGATCTACCAGGATCGCTGGGGTTATGGAATCTACTCTGGACCAATTGGATCTGCTGTTTTCATCATCACTATTAAATGGGTGAGAGAAAAATGTTTGACAAATATGAGAAATTTTCAGTTTTACATCCCTAATATGTTTCAGACTTTTATTTAGTCTTGCTTATTTCCTTCAGCCTCTTCTCTCATGATCCCCTCTAAATTCCCATCCAGTCTTTCCTGTTTCTCCTTTTTTCTCTCCTTTCCCACTAGAATCAATAAATTGCCCCTTATTTTATTTGTGTGAGTGGTTAATCTGTGGATATTATTGTAATGAGCTTCTGCTGTTTCAGCTGCATAAGATGAAACAGCTGAAGGCGGTTTATCCAGAGAAGACTGTGTACACTCAGCAGGTTGGTCCAGGCTGCTGCTTCGGTGCTCTCGCTCTGATGCTTCGTTTCTACTTCGAGGTGACTCATCATCCAAATAAAACCAAACCCAATAGATAAATGTTTGAACTTCAAGTGCAACTCTATCTTTTATATTTTTATACAGTCTCTGGCTCCATGACTAAAGGTTGTTTCCTTTTCATTGCAGGAGTGGGACTACGCCTATGTCCACAGCTTCTACCATTTGTCCCTGGCTGTGTCCTTTGTGCTGCTGCTGCCAAAGAAAAACCGTTACGGAGGAACGGGACAAAACGCTGCAAAGCTCAGCTGCTTAACTCTTTGCTGCTGCGTATGTTTCATTGTTAAATATAAATAAGAAAGAAGATCTTTTTGACAAAGATAAATGCAGAGTTGAGGGTTTGATTCTGCAGAAAGGGAAGCTTTATGAGTTGCTAATATTTTATAAAGCAGAACTTTTCACTTTTCTTTGTTTCACCTGTTTGTGTTTCATTTCTTCTCCCCAGACTATGACCCCTAGTACCTCTAAAGAGAAGACAGAGAAGCCAAAAAAGAAATCATCTCGGTCAGTGTGGACGATACCCACCAAGAAGCCGTGGTCACGAGAGTCTGGCACACCCACCCTGCCCTTGTACAGCCCCCCTCCTTCCACACCTGTCAAAGGGACCAGCATCAGTAAGCTTAAAGAAATGAATGGCTGGAAGTGAAACCACAAACCGAACTGTCAGTCAGTCTGATGGCTTCATGACGAGCTGGAAAAACACCAAAAAACTGCCAGCCGATTGCTGATAAACATGTAGCTGGAAAATAAATCCATCTCAAAAGGAAACAGTAATGTTCCTTTTTACCTCCAATTACTTTTTTTAGGCTGGTAGATTGTTTAAGCAGTAATTAAAGAAATCCAGCAGCCAATGAAGCCAAAAGAAAAATAAATACAAGTGACCTGATGTCAAATTTAAGGAAAGATCAGAGGGTGAATTAAACCCCAGATCAGAACTCAGCTGTCCAAAGAGGACAGAGCAGGACACACACAGCACGAACATGGAGACGGCGGCTGAGACAAGCCAGTAAAACTGACTGGGATATTTATGAGAAGAGCAAGCCGACATATGGTTTATCTCTCCAAAATATATAAATTGTCTTTAGAGATGTTCCTCTTGGGAAAACGTTCGTCTGCTTGCCTTTTTTCCATCTCCTTCTCATTTCTTAGAGAAAGGAACCACGCGTCTTATAAGAATTATTAGACTGTAAAGCACTGTGTATAGTTTTATGCCTCTTAAAAGTGCCAGATATGTCACGTGGAGCTTCAGACGTTGGATGAAGGAAAGGAGACGCCCAGACATCAATCTGTCTGTCTGAAGCGTCTTGATTTTTTTCTGGACCATCAGGTGAACTCCTGCTATGATTTATGTACCTGCTTTGCTCCGTTCACAAAATGTAATATTATTATTTATTTCAGCATGAATTATTTGTATTTGTTTTTATCTAATGTTATGATGTTTTTATTAATTAAATGAAATGTTTTGTCCTTTCTTTTTAACGGATGTGATCTAAACTTTAAGCCATTATCTTCATGTTGCAATCTGTCCTTGGAAGGAGTCGACCACTGAGAAAAGACTGACTGGCACATATTTCAAGACTCACTTTAGTCTAGAAACACTAATCAAATTTTAAACCCACATATCATCTTTCACTTTCACTTCAGGAGGATGTGGAGTTGTGTGTGCATGCACGTCACCTGCCCCGAACACTACCCAAAGACTACAAACCTGTCCCACGTATCTCAGACAAAACAGTCTCCGTCCAAAATGAGAATGAACCTTCTCTCCATCGGGGAATGTTTTGAGCTGGAGCCAAACCGCCTGCCCCGACACCCAGAGAAAGGTGTTTTTGTCTGAACTCAGAAACCTGGCTGACTGCTCCTCGCAGCCCTGACAGGACAGTAACGTGAGCCTTTTATTGCACAAGTGTGAAAAATTATTCAGCTCCTTTATGACCAATGTCTGTGCTGCACCACTGTGCAGAGAGGCTGAAGCCCACACACAGTCAGAGCTGCATGATTATATCTTTATACTGTCAATAACACTAAATCAAATATATCATTTCTCATTTATAACCACCTGTTTCCAAACCCAGTACTTTAAAGAAGCATTATTTACTTCATAATGTCAGAAGTCTTTTTAAACCAAAATGTAAAAACTAATTCAAAATGAATGAAACATAAAAAAATGGTTGTTTTATTACCTTGTTAAAAATGAACAATTTGTAAACTAATTTTGGGGTCAGAAACTTAAATGTTTTAAAAGAATTATTGTAAAAATTCATCAGAACAAACAGAAACACAACCTTAAAATATATTTATAATCCATGAAACAGAGAAACAGAGTCAGACACACTGTTTGCTGAAAACCCAACAGGAAACTGGTAAATAAACATCAGCTGTCTTCATTTGTGAAAAAGCATCAAATGACCCTTTAAAAGTGTCATAAAGAACTACAGCTGAACAAGCGACAAGTGTTACTCCTCCACCACAAAGCATCAAGGATCCAACATGCAAATCTTTTGGAATAATTCCTCAAAGTCAGTCAAGCAACAGAGAGATAGCAGTAGTCTTCAGTGTGTGTGTGTGTGTGTGTGTGTGTGTGTGTGTGTATCAGCTGTTGCCACAGCTGTTGTTAATGCTGCGAGGTCAGCTGCCTCTCTGAGAACATCACGTCGCTGCAGCCACAACACGTCTGCACTGCTGAAACAGATTACCAGAGTTACACTCCAGCAGACAGTCGGTCCTTCTGCAGAACGCCACGGCAGGTAGTTAGAGTCATTTAAACAAAGATAAAAAAGATATTTATCTTTTCAGGTGAATTCAGGGATTTTTGTCATTCTTTTTCAGTTTCTGACTCACTGCAAAACAAACACATGGTTAAATGAGTTAATGTTTAACTTTGGTGTTTATTAAACCTCCTGGTACCTTTTGGAGCAGCACTTTCATAAAATAATTCTTATAATTATTTTTAATCTAATTTTATTAGTTTTAAATCACTTTTTGGTGTAGATTCTCAATAATCAACTGTAAAATGTAATTTTGCAAAATTAGACTCAATTCTTGCATCTATTGCTTTCAAATAGTTCAGATTTAAACTATTAATCAGATGTATACACCTAAAAAAAACATTTTAAACAGTTGATATCAGCATGTGTGTATTCATGATATGATCTGAAAGCAGAACACACCTTAACTGGACGTCCATCAGACAGAACAGCATCTAAAACTATCATTTATTACCAGCTGGTAGATTCATACGGACCGTTCTGATAAACCTTCACCAAATACTACAAATTTAAATTCACAACCGTTACTTAAGAGTTTACTGGAATAGTCAGAAATTAGATTCAATTCATGTTTGATAAATATATGTGAACATGTTTAGATGTTTGTGTCAAAAAGTAGATGTAGAACATGATGTTAACTTTGTACTTCTGCTGCCACCTATTGGACTCCAGGACATTTGACCATGAGACACATGAACATCAGCTCTCTGGACTTTCTGGTTTATATTTCTGTTTTACCTTCTGTAACATTTTACATCTCAAACCTATTTTCTTTGTCTTTTGAGCTGCTTTTTGTACTCGCTGGTGTATTTCTAGTGCTGAGTGATGACGGCTAACATTAAAACAACGTGTCGACCTTTCAGTTTAAACTCGATCCATTGTCTCATCAAGTTATTGAATATTTTTGAAGAAGTAAAAATGTAAAATTTAACACTGAAATAAAAGATATTTTTTGATATTCATGCTGTCAGTTCTCAGATGTGGTTTCCAGACACTCCAGCTGTCCTGAAGGTGGACTGGTGGGGGTGGATGGTGGTTTTGTGATCAGCTGTGACCCACTGTGGTGCAGCATTAAATGTTCAGGGATGGATGACTCAACTGCTTCTTCAACCTGTCGCACACAGAAGAAAGCGGGAAGAAATGGAGTCAAGAATATTTAAATAACAAAAGCTAAAGTAAAAATCAAAAACATCACTGCCAGAGTTCTGATGAGAGAAGAAGAATCACATTTTAACAGTTTTAGCATCACTTCATTGGCTCTCTGTTAAATCCAGGATACAGTTTTAAATTTTACATCTCACATATCAACATCTAAACAACTAATAATAGTGATTTTGTTGTTCCATATGTTCCTAATAGAACACTTTATTCAGACTGCAGGTCTGGTTCTGGTTCCTAGAGGTTCTAAAAGTAGAACAGGAGGAAGAGCTTTCAGTTATCAGGCTCCTCTTCTGTAGAACCAGCTTCTACTTTTTATCCATGAGGCAGACACACTGTGTAGTTTTAAGAATTAAGCCTAAAACTTTCCTTTTTACACAATCCTATAGTCAGAGTTAGCTTGGGTTCTCCTGATCCATCCCTTTAGTTATGCTGCTTTAGTCTCAGACTGCTGGAGGACATGATGACCACATCTCTTCACTTTGATGTCTCTCTTTACTCTCCACGTTTGTATTTATTTTTATTGTTGATATTAACATTAACTCTGTCTCTCTTTCCATATAAATGACGAGTGGTTCAACCCTTCTGTGTTTGTCTGTGTCTCCTTTCTGTCCTCTCTGCTGGTCTCCTTGGACATGAAACTTTTTACTTAATTGATTTGTTATATTTCACTGAATGATACACTTAGATTTAACTATTTGTACGTAGTGTTTTTTAGATTTGATCTGTGGCTGTGAACACACCACTGTGATTATTATTGATCAAACAGTCAAAGGATCAATAAATATGAGATGATTTCCACCTGTAGGTTTGAACAAAACACAAAATCACATCATCGAAAACTGATTTTATATGTAATAAGAAAGAATAAGAAAAGAAAAAAGACTAAATTTATAGAATGATCAGTAATGTTTCTATACTTTGTCAGTTTATTTATTTTAGTTTATATGATGAAAAAGTTCAACAGGTTAAAAACATTAACATCATTCAGATCAATCAGATTGAATGTGACTTTTTAAATGTCTAAACGTGTTTCTGATGAAGAATTATGAGTTCAGTTACAGATATTATTTATTTAATGTTTGACTTTTCAGAAAATATTTCTTTACAAAACACATTGAATGATTAAGATTTATGAGGAGCATTGCAGAATATTAAACTTTTTACAGAGATTCTGGTTGAAACTCCTCTTTTTTTATCTCTTTATTTCTTTATATTTTTGTAATTCCTACATTTCTTCTAATCAAACAGAAACTCTTACTGGAGTCAGAATCTTCTTATATGAACAATTTTATATTTTCGGAACATCAAGTAAAATTTTAGATTCACAGATTTTCACTTCAGAAGTTTTGGCGTCTCCAGCTGATCCGATACTGAAATAAGGGAAGAGTTTCTCAGTGAAAGTGTCTCTGTGAGTGAAGATGAGACTCATGTCTTCAGAGTTGTAGAAGGAGACGTCCCCCCCGTCATAGTCCAGCTGGATTCTGATCCTCTGGAGACTCTTCTTTACTGTGACAGTGTGATCAACAACATTAGTGTAGTTTCCATCATTGTGCAATAAACACCAGATTCCATCTTCAGGTGAAGCACCACATTTTCCCTTCCTGTCGACCGACTCTTTAACCAAACCGATATTCCAGTCAGGATGATCTCCCACCTCCACGTCCCAGCTGTGTTTCCCTGAACTGAAACCATCAGAACCAAAAACATCAGAATACATATTGTTTCTCTCTGGATTGTCAGGAAGCTTCTGCTTTGTGTCTCCACGTCTCACTCTGGTCAGATCATCAGACAGATAGAGATGTGGACTTGCAGTGTTTGGGTCCAGAATAACAGGACTGAATTGGACTTTGTCCTTCATCTTCTCCCAGACTCTGAAGGACAGGTTGCCCAGGTGTTTGGCCACATCTATCAGAGCTCCTGAGACCAGCTGTGGATCTGACACTGAGCTCTGGACTCTGGCTCTGGTCTGAGTGTCTTTATAGCTGCTGAGGAAGGACACGTTGTCTTTCTGCAGCTCTTCTTCAACAGCAGAGATACTGTCTGACAGAGAGGACATCTGCTCCTGAATCCTCTTCATCTCTCTGCTGACAGTCTTCTTCTTCTGCTCCTCTTCCTCCTTCAGAGCTGCCAGTCTGGACTCCTCTTCCTCTTTCAGGAACTGGTGGAGCTTGTTGAACTCTGCTCTGATCTGTATCTCTGTGGACAACAGCTGCGTCTTGGAGTGTTGAATCACATCATTGTATGTTTCCTCCACTTGTTTGTATTTGTTCTTCTTGTCCTGCAGAGACTTTAAGTCAGATTTCAGCTGCTCCTTCAGGTCACTGACTGCTTGTTCTACAGGAACCACTTTGTGATTCTGGTGGAGAGAAAACTCACAGACAGGACACACGGGTCTCTGCTCGTCCTCACAGAACAAGACTGGGAGACCCGAGTGTTTAGCACAAACCTCCTTCTTCTCTTTCTCTGTTTCCTTTTCCACCTCAGCTGAGTTGTTCTGCTGCTTCTGTGTAAATGAATCAGCAAGTTCCTTCAGAGAGAAGTTAACAGACAGATAATCCTTTGATGATCTTCTTTTACAGATGGGACAGTTTTTGTTTACAGTTTGTTCCCAGAACTTCTTCAAGCAGCTTGAACAGAAGTTGTGGCTGCAGCTCAGAGACACAGGATCTCTGAATGTCTCTGAACAAACATGGCAGTTCAGGAAACTTTCAAGAAGAGCTCTTTCAGCCATTTGTTGATAAATGTTAGAACAATATTAACAGCAGGTCTCACCAGATTTGCAAGTTTCTCCTTTAAATCCTCTAAATATTAGTTCTTGTCAGAACTCAATAATGGCGTTTCAGCGCAGCTCGAAAACTTACAAACTACTTTCGTTTGTTGACTTTTTGAGTCACGTGTTGTCTGACAGGTTGTTATGTAACTGTGTCTCCAGCAGGTGGTGCTGTCGGAACATCTTTCATCACGGATTCTGCTTCATTTAATAACTTTGTGTTTGTGTAAAACAAAATAAGTTTAAAATGTATTTTCATTCAATATACAATTCGGAGTTCAAGATAGTTTTTTACAAAACAGTAAAATGAAACATTTTACTTTTATTTCCTTAGTTACTGCAAATATTTCAAAGGATAGTTTTGAATCTTATAAAAACAGTTTTAGTGTATTTCTCTTGTTACATGCATAACTGACAAATAACTCATTTGTTTTACTTCATTTATTTAATTTTTTATTTTGTTTCTCTTCAAACTTTCACATTTGTTATATGAAAATTGTTTTGGTAACCTGCCACATGTGAGGCTCACCAATCTGAGACAAACTGTCTATAAATTGTGGAACAATTTGAGCAAAATGTTCCTCAATGTAAAATTGCAGAGATTGAAAATTCCACCAACTAAAGTGAATAAAAAAGTCAAAGATTAATAGAATCAGAAGGAATCTCTGTTTGCAATGGACAAGGTCAAAGGTCAAACTGGATGCACTGCATTTAAAAACTGTCATGATTCTCTAGTGAACATCAACAACACTTCCAGGTATCAGTGTGTATCAGCACAGCTCACTGTGATCCACTAACACCAGTTAAAAACTTCCATCTCATTCAGATTCATTTTTTTGTCATTGATTCATTTACTCTCCGTTTGTCTTTAACAGAACAGTGAAGTTCATGAGCTCACAGAAAAATGGCTGCCTTGGCGAGAGAAGTGTCTGTTTCTCTTTTGAGTCAAATTCCTTGTATTGTGCAAATAATACTTGGCCAATAAAACTGATTCTGATTCTGATTCTGATTCTGATAATAAACTTTGAACCTGGACCTGTTCATATGCATTGGACTTGTTGTTTTTGTACAGTGCTTTGAGTTGTCTTTTGTTACATATTAATGCCAAACAAAGAAACTTGTTTTTTCACTGTACTGTATTTTTCTTTGATTTTCTGAGTCCTAATTATTACCATGTTGTGTTATCTGGATCAAAAGCAAACAGAACGTTGATGGTGTTTCTCAATAAGTACCCGACAACTACAATTTGTTTTGATGACAGAAATGTGTCGAAATGAACACAAACATTTTTTATGAGGATAAAATACTTCTGCCACAGACTGAAAGCTCTTTATGTGTAACTGTTTCTATACAGAATATAATTGTTTGGCTGCAAATTTGGCAGCTTGAAGACTAAATTATTGAGTTTTTCTAATAAATAAAAATTCCAGCTGCCTTTTCAAGAACGTAGGATCTTACACATGACTATATCTTGTATAAATGTTAAAAACACTGCAGATAAATGATGTCAGTACCTGCAGAAGAGCCTTTATAATCTTCTGCATGTCTTTTACATTTACATGCAAACTCAGCTCTTTTGTAGCTTCAGTCAGTTTTGCAGAATGACTCTCTGTGTTCTCGCTGGTCAGCGTCATCTTTTGGACGCTTTCATTCAACCTAAAAACAACAACTTGTTTAAGAAATCAGCTGGTTACGTGCAGCTTAGTTAGCTGTGTGACACAGGCATTGCTAACTTTTCTGCATCAGAGGAGGAACTCCAGGTCCGGATGGTTTCTTCCAGCTCAGCTCGGATAGCTTGTCCTTTTGTGCTGGTCAACACTTCAGATTCGCTGCTGCCAGGAAACAGATCCATGAGCATCGGAGTCACCTGCACAGATAAACACAGGTAATATCTCAGGTAATAAGCTTTGAAAATCGGAAGTTGTGTTTGACCTGTGGAGACACATTATAACATCTAAAATGCTTCTGACCTCCTCATTGCTGGGATCCAGAATCAGCATGCAGATGAAGTCTTCTCTGGAACCTCTCAAATTTCGAATCCTGCGAAAGGTCTTTGACCTGTTCTCATAATACTGGCCGACTGTAGGGTTGTACTTTATAGCCAAAGTAAACATGTCTGCAGCCTCCTGAAAACACCTACAGAGACACACATTCAGTATCTCAGTGAGAATCATCTGCTGTGCTGTTTTCTCTGATTACAGCTGTACATGACTGGTTCTGACCCGTCCTGGAAGCAGAAAGAACCTATCGTGTTGTGGACGACAGCAAGGCGGAGCCGCACAGCAGGATCATCAGAAGGCAACATCTCCTCAGCTCGCTGGTAATCCAGCAGAGCATAACACCAATCACCCTGTTTAAAGAAACAGTCTGACAAACAAAAAAATGATCTTTTCATCTGAAATCAACAGATAAGTTGTTCTGTTTTTGGTAGAGTAGAAAGATATAGAACATAAACAAATGCACTGCAGATAACAGCTTCAGCTACATATAACAAATTTAATTCAGTTTATTTTTATAGCACCAACCAAATGCATCTCAATGTTCTATAAGAGCTACAATCTCAGTTCACATCAACACATCTGGATTTAAAACCAGTTACATGGAGTTAGTTCAGTCCTGTTGTGACATCATCACATTTAATAAGTTATAAAATGGCAGTTAAAAGGTTTCCAGTAGATTACAGTGAATCAGTTCAACACAACGCTCCATCCTGAGCAGCACGACGTGGTGACGGTGGAAACGAGTGACCAGCTTTTAACTGGAAGAATCCTAAACCAGAACCAGGACGAGCTGCCTTGACCCACTCGGGTCTGAGAGGATATTAGAGAGGACATTTTAAAAAGTGTTTTTAATGTAATTTTAATTACAGATATGAGCTTTTCTGAACATGTTTTCATGCCCATTACCATAAATTAGTATCACTGTTGACATTTTTAAATCATTTTATAGATATTTATTATTTTATTTAGTCAATTTTTGAGAACAAGTAAATAAATGTTGTGTTTGAGTATTGTTTGTTTATGTCTTGTCTTCCATGCTGCTCAGTTGTGTCTGAATTTTAATTGCCTCTAGGGGATAAATAAAGTTGATCTGATTCTGATTCGGATGTTTTGATTAATGTGAAAGTTTCATGAATCTCATGAGAACATGGTTATTATATTCTGTAGAAGAGAAACAGGAACAAGAGCGGGTTCTGGTCACAGATCTGCTGACTAATCCTTGTTCAGGTCTCTCAGGTAAAACCAGTTTGTTAGATATTTTAAGAACTTTGATTATCATATGACTCGCTGCCCTGTGTTCTTCACCGCATAATAAACATTAGGAGAAACTTGGAGCACCAAAGTCACATGACTTCAGCTTGATTCTTAACAATGTTTAGAGTATTTTAGAAGATCTAACTGTAAGGTTAAATCCAACTGATTTATTTGTGGCTTTTTAACTTCCCATTTTTGGAGGAGCACACACAGACCAGGTCTCACCTCCTCGGTTCAGATACAGACAGGCGAGGTCCTTCTCCATTTTGATGGCCTTGTTTAGAAGCAGAGTTGCGTCAGTGTAGAGGCCTTTGCTGAAGCACTGGACTGCTAATTCATTGTAGACCAGAGCCAGCTGAACCTGTGCTTCCTCTTCAACAGAGTTGCTCTTGTCATTCTTGCCTTTGGCACATGCCTGACCTTTGACCTCGTCACTGACCTGCTCCTCGTCACTGAGCTCCACAGCCTGGACCAGATCCTCGATGGCTGATGGGAAGTTTTTTAGACGTCTGTAGAGAGTTCCTCTGATGAAAACAGAATCAGAATGAATAAAACAGAAGACAACTTGCTTTCACAACCACAAACATTTTAATTCTGCATCAGACTCACCTGAACAGGTAGAGACGTCCATCCTGGGGGTTGCTCTGCAGAGCTGTGTTGATCAAACAGAGAGCCTCGTGCAGCTGACCAGATAGAGTTCTGAACACAGCCTCCTGTCGGGCGCCTTCACTCTCCTCCTGCAGCTGCAGCAGCAGGGCTTCAGCCTCCCGACTTGCAGGTTTCAACGCTAACGCTGATCTCACGTCGTCAAAACAAAAAGACGCCTGAAAAGAAAAGAACATGTCTGAAGTTTGAGCTTGATTTAACACAAATGTTAAAATGTCCCCTAAGGGGCTCCGTATTTGTTTAACATGGTAGAATAAAGGATCGGTCTTGAAGGTGGAAAGCTGTCAGTCATATGTAATGTTGTCATGTGACATTTTGATCCTGAGTATCTGTGTTTATATTTGTGGTGTTTTTGTAACCTGGTTCATCAGTTTGTGCACTCGGGCTCTGAAGACGTAAAGATCAGCAGTGGGACTCTCTGTTAGTAACTCATTCAGTTCTTTCAGACAGTCGCTATGGTGACCTGCCGCCATCAGACAGGCCAGACTGAGACAAGAAAACAAAGATTTATCCATGAATAAGAACACAAGGCAAGACAAATAAATAATAAAACTCATCAGTCAACAGTCAGTTTAAACCAAGTTTTCTAAAACACACATCATTTTTATCAAACATCTGTATTGTTCTTGTATTTTCTGCTGTTGTAATTTTTATCGTTTCTTACTGTTTGTTGTTTTGCGTCTCGTAGCTTCTGCACTGAAGCTTCTAGAATTTTGATCTTTATGTATTTAATAACCAACATACACCTGATTGATTGTTGTGGAAGATTTGAGAAAAGTAAATGCACAGTTGTTTTCTAGATCTTACACGTTCCCTCCCTACCTTCTGATTTTGTAAGTTTTGCATTCTGGCTTCACTTCACCAGCTTTCCTGAAAGCCTTCAGCGCCTCGAGGAAAAGACCTCGGTCGTACAAACACCGGCCCTGAAGACAACAAGAAACAGGAAGAATGCTAGAAAATATCTAACAAGGGATGGACATCTGTCTGTATGAAAACAGAAGCATGAATTACATTAAAGAATCAATGCAAAAACACAGATCACCTGAAGTAAAGAATAAAGGAAATTCTGAGAGAACTCTGATTCAGATTTAAGGAGCTGTTCTTGTTCCAGAGAACAGAACATGGATCTTATTCTGGGTCCAACTACAAAACCTACAACTGATGACTTTAGACCCTTGATGATGTGCACAAACAGACTTTTTAAAAAGTTTACTCACAAATTATACTTAAAATATAAACAGTGAATTTGACAAAAGCAAACCCTGTTTGCAGAATAATAAGAATGTAGAAATTTTACCTGGAGATGATAAATAAAAGCTAAATCATCATCAAAGGTTTCTGGTTTCAGAAAACAGGCTCGTTTATAACTTGCTGCTGCTGACTGGAAGTCACACAGCTGGAGGAAGGCCTCCCCCTGACTCGAATGCAGCTCAGCCTAAAAACATCCAACATTAAACACAAACACAACCTTTATTACAATATTTTTACTTCATCAGTTCAACTTACAAATTTCAAATGAGTCAGTAAAATCCCTCCTCAACAGCAGAAGCACACATATGACTGTTTGTAAGTGAATGTGGGTTTTTTTTTCTCGGTACCTGCTCCGGTTGCAGAGTGATGGCTTTAGAGAAGCAGATGACAGCTCTCTCATACTGATCCTTCCTCATCGCCTCTTTTCCATTTCTGTAACTGTTAAAACAAACATGACTAAAGTTATTGAGTTGTCAAAGGAACAGGTTGGATTATTTCTGATAAAACTCTCCTCGTTTCGTCTCATTTCATCTGACACGTCAAACTAAATACAAATGTACAAAATCCTGCATCAAAGTTGGACATACGTAGCACACCATGAACACTAATCCTTGGATTCCCTCTTAAGATTGTGTTTTCTTTTTGTTGATGATTCTTACTGCTCTGCAGCTTTGTCCTGGATGATGAAACGCCCCTGCAGATCTGCTCGTTCAGGGTGATTCTCTGTGGTTGTCTGATGAAGATCACTGAAACCAGTACTGTTGTTTTCTCTCAGAGTCTCGTCCAGCTTCTCCTCTGATACAGATGTTGGAATCTGCTCGACTTCCTGCTAACAGGCAGCAAAGAATTCAAATGACTTGTTATTGTTTAAATTGTGATTGCTAAATAATTCTAACTTTATAACACATATGGATTACATCTTTAAACACTGTTCCCCAGGATAATACTGGAGATTAAATTATCATTATTATTATAATGCCTTCAAACCCACATGATTATTTTCTTGGGGAACAGCATGTGTAAAAGGAATTGTTCATATCAGTATTTACAATAGGAATAAAACAATAACAATAGCAAAAACTTCACAGCAGCGATTGATAATGACGTATGGATGTATTATCAGTGATATATTCATTGTTTAAGGACAAAGTCAAATGAAATGGATAAAATAAATAACATTTGAGGACTGAGACTCTTCCATGACACACAATGTCTCAGAAATAAATGTTTGGTTTATCTTTTCCATGTTACAGAACTTGTTTTTTTTCCCCACTTTTTAAAAAAAAATTTGGAAAATAACTTACCGCTTGTGACTCTGTGTCCATTATTAATGAAACAATAACACGTTTTACGTTGTTTTTACTTTGAGCTTTAGTTGTGTGTTAAAAGGTCTGTGGTTAAAATCTGGATGTTTCCATAGAAACCAACTCAGATCACGAGACTTTTTTTTTTTTAGAGAAGCTTTAATTTTGACAAGATGTTCTCCATCAACTCTCTTCCGGTGTGGTTTGGACTCCATCGGAACCACAAGAACTGTTCCCTCTGTTTATGCGTAGCGAACTTCTGTGTTAAAACCTTAATTTTAACAGGATACAGTTAAATGAACAAAACGAAAAAAATGAATGTTTGAACGCGGTGTTTTAAAAAAGTATTTTCACTGGATGTGTAGCTGAAAAACGCTGTTTTATAAAAGTTAATGCACAATCTTAAATAGTAAATAAAATAGATTGGTACATTCGTAACTATTTGTTTACAATCGTGTTGTTACACAAAGTTCTACCCTTAGACCTTTATTTTGAAATTCATCCAAGCGGACTGTATGACGATCAGCTGACTTCAATGTTGATAAAGCAAGTTAGCTGCCAGGAGGAAGCAGATCTTCTCTGATTGCTTCGGCGGTGGACTCTCGTTGTTTAGGTTTGAATTACTGAAACTGATCTGTGATCTTCTAAACCTCGATTTAATCATCTTCGATTGCTAAATTTTAAAACAGACATTGTTGTTTTTCTGCATCACAGCTTCTTCTGACCGGGAACTCATGCAACGGTGAACAAGAAGAGAAGACAGCAGGACAGGAGTGCAGCCGTCAGTATGGACATCCAGGAGAGACAGAGGCTGCTGGACGCGGAGAGCGAGGACCAGAATCCTACCGGACTCATATCCGAGCGGGACGCGTATCTCAGGTCAGCTCACACACTGATGCACCAGTTTCATTAAAATAACACAAAATAAAGGCTAATTACAGCGTTTTTCTTTACATATCTCTACATGGAAATTATATATTAAATAACAATAATCCAAATAAATTTCTTGAGTTTACTTGTTTCCTCTTCAAACCATAAAAATGTTTACAATTCCCGGTTTTAAAAAAATATCTTAAACTCTTTCCTGCATGTTTTTGTTTCCCGGCTCCAACACCTGATTCATTTGTTGAATTTCCTGTTCAGCATGTCATCAACTTCTGTAGAAACTCCACTACAACTGAATTGATTTATTATATTAAAAGATTTTCATCTGATTTTACAGAAACGTGTTCATCACAAGTCAGTTTAAACAACATGTGGGGTAAAAAGGATTTACATAAAACACAGAAAAACTTCACAAAAAAGAATTTAGAGCTGTCAGAGTGCTGAAAATTGGTTAAATTAACAGTTATAGTATAGTAATTATGGAAACACCTTTGTGTCTTTTAAATTAAAAACATTTTGGAAGCAGAAATTTTCTTGTGTAAATCTAGAAGTTGAAATTTTATAGTTTGTGTTCAAAAAGAGTCACATAATTCCAAGTTATGGTGCTGAAAAGTTCAAATAATTAGTAATAAAAACATAATTACACAACTGATTGTTACTTTGTGCTGATATTTTCTTTCTGTGTGTCTTTTCATAGCAAAGTGAAGAACAGGAAGTTGTACCTGGCAACTCTCGCTGCCGTCCTGGGTCCAATGAGCTTCGGGTTTGTTCTGGGTTACAGCTCCCCCGCCATCCCCGAACTGATGAAGATCTCCAACCCAGACCTGAGGCTGACTGAAGACCAGGCGTCTTGGTTCGGGGTAAGGTGTCAGCCATGATGATGCAACATCACATGTCTGAAGCAGCGCTGAGATTAGGCTGCATCAGCAGCTTTGTGTCCTCACATGCTGTTCAAAAGAACGTATTACAGCAAAAAGAATAAAACTCATCATTTTATAGAAATAAACAAAATACTGATTTGTATAAAGTCAGAAATAGGTACGCTTAAAAATTCAGAGCAAAATTCACTAATTTTTAAGATTTTTTTTTAGTGAGGAAACAGTTTTGGATTCTTACATGTTTGTTTTTAGTCCATAGTGACGATAGGTGCAGCAGTGGGTGGGCTGCTGGGTGGCTGGATGGTGGAGAAGATCGGCAGGAAGATCACGCTGATGCTCTGCGCGCTGCCCTTCGTCTTTGGATTCACCATCATCATCGCTGCTCAGAGTGTGTTTATGTTCTACTTTGGCAGAGTCCTGACCGGCCTCGCCAGTGGAGTCACATCACTTGTAGTTCCGGTAAGATTCATCCAGATGTTTCACCTGAAATCATTTCATCTTTATGCCTCGAGCAGAAACGGTTTTGGTTCTTAGTTCTTCCATCAGTATTAAGACTTTAAGTAGCTGCTAGTTGCTGCTAATCAACTACATTGATTGAGTAAGTAGGAATTGTTTGAATGAAGGATAACAAATTAATGCCCCATCCTGATTGATAATTATATCCAGATATTTAGAATCCGTCGTTTTACAGAGAGAAACATTAAAACGTTCTGAACAGTTCCAGGTCTTCTTAGAAATGGACGTCCCCAGATCCAGCTGTGCTCATTGAAATGACAAGAGAACCTCAGAGCTTCATCTCAGGCGCTGCAGGCTTCAATTAGCACAACAAAGATTAAAGTTCTTGATGAGACAAACAGGAAAAGACCAAACGAGCGAGGCTTGTTTAGAAAGGTTGCAGGAGAAATTCTCTCTCTAAAAGCAATAAAGCAACATGATTTAGGTTTGTAAAGTTTCATCTGATGAGACCAAAGTGCAGATGTTTACGTATAATTCACAGCAGCAGTTTGAATTATGGGTAAACATCCCATAAATAAAAATAAAAGAAACAAAAACCCCTCAAACCTGAATGAACTGAAGTGACTTGAAAAGGAAAAATCTGCCAAAATTCCTTCAAAATGACCCGAAAGTCTGATAATGTCAAAGAGGAAGATGATTAATGAACGTTAGAGCAACTAAACAGGTTTTTACACAAAGTTTACTTTATATTTAGTCGGTTAATTTGGGTTTAAATTATTCTGTTTGTGTTTTTTCCTTCCTCAGCTGTACATTTCTGAGACGGCACACGAGAAGGTCCGCGGGACGTTGGGCTCCTGCGTTCAGCTCATGGTGGTGCTAGGCATCATGGGAGCTTATCTTGGAGGTATTTAATCCCTGCTTCATGCTGAAGACTCATTCTCATAAAACTCAGAGAGCTGCTGATCTGTGAATCATTACGAGTTTTTCATGATCTAACAGACTGATTTACATCCAACACTGTGTCTTCTGATCAATAAAAGGTTTCTGTTGCCTGATCAGGCCTCAGTGGGACGTGGTCTGGCCACACTGTTTGGGTTTAATGGTTTTATCTGAGGTCGTTTAAGTTCTTTGTGACTCTTAATCAAATATTATGAAGAGGTGACCAGATGACAGTCAGGTGACATGATTATCTTCAGATCTGATCAGATTTCTCTAAATGACCTGTGAGAAAATAACTACTTCTTGCTAATCTTGTTTGCTGCATGCCATTCATGTTTTCAGAATAAAAGCTGGATTGTTTAGTGAGGTGGGTCGTCTCTTATTAGGCTCTTCTGCTGCTCAGAGTCTGAATGTTCTGCACATCAGTTGTTAGTTTGTTGTTGGGGGTTTAGATTGTGTCGGGAAGTTTTTGTTGTAACACTCGGATTTTAATACGAACAATTGCGTCATCAGTAACGGTGGAACAGTCAGACCTTTTAGAAGCAGCATGTGGAGGTTTTTCAGACCTGGATTGAAAAACTTTTTGGTGTCATCACTGACTGCTTTGTGCAGGTCTCTTCATGGACTGGCGCTGGCTGGCCATCTGCTGCTCCATCCCACCGACGCTGCTCATGATCTCCATGTGCTTCATGCCTGAAACTCCTCGTTACCTGCTGTCAAATGGAAAGAGGAGGGAGGCAGAGGAAGCCTTACGCTTCCTGCGAGGTCCCGGTGCTCCCATTGAGTGGGAGGTCACTCGCATCGAGGACGCCTGTGACGAGCAGGTGAGCTGAGAATCTCAAACACAGCGAGGTCGCTGAAGACAATGTTCTCACAGATCAGCTCAGAGTGTCATGTGATGTTTCACTACCTGCATTTAAATAAGTTTTACCTGTAAAAACACCTGCGTGGATTCTGTTCTCACTCAGGGCTCGAGCTTCAGTCTGTCCGACCTGAAGGATCCGGGGATCTACAAGCCTCTTCTGATCACAGTCATGCTGATGGTCTTTCAGCAGATGACAGGGATCAACGCCATCATGTTCTATGCTGAGAATATATTCGAGCAGGCAAACTTCCAGGTATTACAGTGATCTTTGTTTACATCATCACATGTTTATTATTGTGTTACTGTAACGTATGAATGATGCTGTTCTCAGAACAGCGCCGTGGCTTCAGTCATCGTGGGTCTGATCCAGGTCATCTTTACTGGCATCGCAGCACTGATCATGGACAAGGCCGGCAGGAAAGTCCTGCTCATCATCTCGGGTATCTTCACTCTTTAAATAACTTTAAAAACTTGTGGGTTCTTTCAATCACTTTGACTTTTATTTTGGTTCCTTCTGAGGGATGAGATTTCACCCCCGTCCCGTTCAGACTCGCTCCCTTGTCCTTTACACACTGAGATTCCTTGAATAGTTTAATCATTTCGGTCCTGTGGAGGAAACAAATCTGCAGGTTCCTTGTAATCTTATTTGAGGAACAATGTTTATTATCAGTTCAATGATTTTCTCTCACGTTTGTTGACAAACTGAACATTGTTGATTTGCTTGTCGGAGACTTTGGACGTTACTTTTAAACCAAATCATGATTACAATCACCTGATGACGTCAAACTTTAACTTCATTACAAGTCAAGCAGGACCAAAGTGTTTAAATCTACTAATGTAAAAATGTAGGAATGGATAAAGTTGGTGAAACATTAAGTAATTGTTTGTTTTTTCTTTTCTTGTTGTTTTCTTGTGGATTTATTTGTTTTTAAATTGCTCCAACTTGTTCTGTAAGGACAACATTAAAGTCACAACTCTTTCTTTTTGTTCTTTAATTTGATTTATTCCAGGTATTGCCATGATGATAAGCACCATAGCGTTTGGTGTTTATTTCTACTTGATATCCAAACCTCATAGCACCACCTCACCACCGCTGGATGTTCAGGGTCCAGTGGGTGCAGAACCCCACCTTAACCTCACCTGGTTGGCTCTGACCAGCATGGCCGTCTTCATCTCAGGTAAGTTCCATAGTCACCTAAACACATCATCCTTCAGCTCATTTCCAGGTTTCCATCTTTGTGTCTGGAAGATGTTTTTTAAATAATTTTCCTGTTTTTTTGCCTGCAGATGGTTTAACATGTGGTTGCCGTTTTCAGGTTTTGCCATAGGTTGGGGTCCGATCCCGTGGCTGATCATGTCAGAGGTTATTCCCATCAGAGTGAGGGGGTTTGCCGGTGCTGCTGTAGTCCTCAGCAACTGGGGCATGGCGTTCCTCATCACCAAAACCTTCCAGGACATGATGGTGCGTGCTCAGCAGGAAACAGTCACAAAAAATTCAAACCTTTTTTCTTACTGTTCTCTTAATATCTTTCTTTTTAAAAACATACTTGTATTTGTTTGTTTTTTGGTCTTATTTTTCCTTAATATTTAGTTAAAGTGCTCTAAAAAATGCAGCCTCATGAAATACGTACGTCGAACTTTCTTATACTGACACCTAGTGGTCAAATACAAGAACTACAAAATGAGCTGCACATTAGAGCATGTTTTATAAAAATATACTGGATGAATTTCGCATAATTTATTTATTTCTGCTATGTTTGATTTCTAAGAATATATTTTTATTCCATATTCAGTGAATATCCAAGTTGAACCTTCTTTGTGCTACATTTAATCGCCAAACATTTAAAATAATAATCCTATGTTTTAATTGCAGGTTTAATCCTCGACATTCCTGTTTTTATTTCTTCTTTTGTATCTTAATAACTATCTGTTTTTTCCAGGATGGTCTAACGAGTGCAGGAACTTTCTGGCTGTTCTCCTGTATGTGTGCCCTCAACATCATCTTCACAATATTCTTCATCCCAGAAACCAAAGGCAAAACGCTGGAGCAGATTGAGGCAATTTTCAGAGGCACATCGGGTCCATGAGATATCCACACGTCAGAAAAAAATCCAGTACCTCATATTCCTTTGTAAACTGATTGTTCCTGTCAGGACGTTCGGTGGGCATTTAAAAATTATTCAGTATGAAATTGTTGTTTTAAACTAGTGGTGCCATTGAATTGTTTTTCATTGGTGAGGTACGACTAAACTGCCAGCAGACAATAATCTTTTCATTAAGAAGATTCATTGAGTGCTCAAGTTTTCAGACTTTTACATGGTGTAAAACAACATGTCTAATATAAATAAAGACGTCAGAAAGGCATTAAACAACAATAGTTCAAGTTGGGAGATGACCCTGTAGGTCACGTTGCTGTAATAGAGCAAAAAGCTTTTTAGCAGATTGTTACTTTTCTAAGATCTTGAGAACTTGACAGTTTTTATTTAAGAACGAAGCTTCGGCTGGAAGTGTCTTTATATTTGAAAACTGTTATCTGTTTCACTCAGAGGTCTCTGCACTGTAATGGAGTCCACAACTACACGGCTTTTACTGTGAAAAAACTGAGATGTTCCTTGGTTTAAAACAGCTTGTGGTTAAGTTATAAAATAACAGCCTGTAAGGTTTATTAAAATCTCTGGTTAAGTTTTGTTACCTAAATATGGGCCAAAATGTAAATGCTTTCTAGATTTGAACTCTCATTTAAAACCTAAATTCCACGTGTTAAAGCTGAACTTGTTTAATGTTTTTTTAATGCTTGTTTAATGTGACTTTTTATATACATATCATAATTATAATGTCTCTGACTTCTGAAGACTTTTCCCTTTACAGAATTTAAAATGAAGAAATGAATGCATCGTGAAATGATGGAGTTACTGTTTACAACTGTTTAATGAATTTGTAACTTCAGCAGAGAAATTAAATAAAAAAAACAGTGAGATTTGTTTTTTTAATAGTTAACAATCATTAGAAACAAAACTCACAGCTGTAAACTGACTGTAAAGAATATGGGTGCTCTTTTTTTAATCATTTGTGTTTTTATATTCTTGTAAAAGAAATGGTTTAAACTTCATGACTTGTGCATAAATGAGTGACATATTTTTCTTTGTTAATTTCCTTCACATTTTCTGGCATTACATACTCTTTTCTTTCTTTTTTGTCAGATAGGTGTAAATAATTTGATATTTAATTTTCTTTTTTTATCTGAAGTGTAATGAGCTGTGAGAGAGAAACTTATTCCACTAATATTAGCCTTTTTTATTTTGGTCGTTAAGGGGTTACGCTTAGATTTACAGATTAAAACTTAGATTTACATCTTTTTCTCACATCTTGTGAAGAAATAAAATGGAAGTTTTGTTTCACAGCATGCGCCTCTATTATGATTCATCTATTTTTTATTTCAACAGCCACTTTCTAGCACTAGAGGTTAAAACAAGTCTTTTATGAAAGTACTCAGATTATAGCAAAAACAGACAAAATCATAAGAAAACATCTGGGATACATTTTCCATACTTCAACAAAAAAAATTGTGCAGTAAAACCAACTAATGGGATCAATTTTGTCTAACGTTTTACTCTTCGTAAGTAAGACAGAGTTGATTTGTTAATAGACTTCAAGATTACACTGAAAACAAGTAGAAATTTGTCATATTTAAGACCTGATTGTCTTCTATTTTGATAAAGTGACACTAAATGTTTTAATTCATGATTTAAAAATGTATTCTTGAATGAGAAATAATAACCAAGTTTGATTTCTCAGTTTGGACTCTAAACTATGAGTGTTTTTTTTTTTCAGTGAAAAAAAGCCTTGTTAAGCAGATTCTACACCCACGTGATGGTTTAATAATACTTATTTTTAAATAGTTGGTGAGAATTTAAGAAAGAAGAAGAAAAAACTAAGCTGGCTTCTGTTTTCATTTTGTTTTGACAAGTCAAAGAATTATGTGTGCTTCCTGTGCGCGGTCGAAAATAACGGAAATACAAATGCCTGGTGTCACACAGTTTACTGTCCGGCGCCGCCTGTCAGCCAGTGTGGCTTCCCGCTGCTCGGCTCCGATAGTCGGGGATGCTGCAGCGATGGAGTTCAATCACAAAAACAGCAAAGTGTTGGACGGAGTTTAAGACAAAGAGACGGGGTTTGGCGTTAGTTATGCAAGTGAACTGACTGCCTGTTGAGTTATTTGGTATTAAGACAGAATAAACCGAAATAAAAGTCGGAGTGAAGATGAAGCTACTGAAGCCGAGCTGGGTGAGCCACAACGGTAAGCTTGTGCAGGAATCTGTTGGACCAAGTTGAGCTTTTGTTGTCGGAGGGGGGGAACTTGTTAAGGAGGCATGATGGTGGTCGACCCTTGTTTGTCTCTTAAAACTTACACCTATCCAATTTTTAAAAAATTGGTTGATGTGACTTGATGTGTTTGTCACACGGTATATTTCTCTTCTGTGTCCCGGTTATATTTCTATTTGCGAACAAAGCTAACTAGTTAGCCCTCTGGCTAACTCGGATGTTCCAAATGACCCGTGTCGAAGTTGCTACTTCAAATTGATATTTTGTTAAATATTTTGGACGCTGAGATCAACATTTCGGCAAACGCTCTGCTATTTTAGTAACAACTTGACATGGACCTTAAAGCTGTCAGTTGGTGAAACATCTAAGCTGTTATTAGTTTTGGAAAGTTAACCGTTGGGGAAACGGCCTAAATATGTGATTTAGCTAGCGATTATCTATATTAGAGGACAGTTACTTGATTCGATTAAATTATTTAGTTTGTGAGGCATCATACAACTTTGAGTTTGCACAGACCTGTATAAAAATCACAATCAGCAAAGGTGATAAATGCTGGTGAAGGTTTAAAGGTTTGGTGTAAATGCTGGTGAAGGTTCTCAGTTCAGGTTAAATATGAGAAGCGAAACGTCTTCATGTTGTATATTAGACAAACTGAATGAATCGACTAAGAGCTGTGTTACAAATATAAAGACTTATCATATTCAAAAAAAGTACCTAACTTAAGTCAATTTTAGTTGTAAACAATTTTCCATGTTATAGATCATCTTTTGTTTAGGCATGAAAATTAGCATGAACACAGCAAATCTGTCTTTTTATAATTAAAGGCATAAAAAGGTTTTTGAGGTTTTAACATGAAGGTAAACTGCTGTTAGTTGTCCTAATATATAAAAACAAACCCGAACTATTGAAAAGATTTTCTGTTGGTTCTGTTCATCTGGTTTTCTCAGAAAAGGGAAACATATCTAATATTTATGCAGAATAACCATCTAAACGAATAGAAATCAGTTATAAAATATAACAGACCTCCAATTGTCAATTAGTAAAAATTGCAACACACTCTTCACAAGGTGACTAATTCAAACTCGACTCCAGGTACATTGTGTTTCCATATTTTTTGTGATTTTAAAATCCCCACGTCCTAACTCCATACCTTAACATGCCTAACCCATGTTTACTGTGGACTTGTGTACGTGTTCCACCTGTGCTGTCATTTAAATGCAACATGTGTGTTCAGGCTTCTTACTGCTCTGCAGCTTTGTGGTGATTCATCACTGGTGACTGACTTTACAAAATAGAATGACTTGTCATGGAAAATGATTGATAATTTAAAAGGATTTGTTTTTAACACAAAGCTGAGTTTTTTTGGGTTAACAAGCTATTAGGTTTCTACCTTTTACTCTTTGTGTGGTTTTTGTGTCTTTCTGTGCATTTCCTATAAAATCAGGCAAATCTAAACAACTTCAGCAAAACTTTGTTTCATTGTGCCGTGCAACTGTCAATCAAAGTTGCCTTTGAAGCAAATTTAAGAACGATAAAAGTTAAATGTTGGCACATTTCCAGAGCATGTGTTTTATGAACTAATAGATTTATGGAAATATATGAAATAAGGTTTGAACTTGCAGAACAATAAGTAATAAAACAAACCAGATTAAATATGAAAGTCAACTGGAGAATCGATGCTTTAAGAGACACAAAGAAAAAGGTGAAGGACCAACAGACGTTTCAGAAAGTTACACAAAAGCAGGTTTCTTTCTAAGAAACTCCTAGAATGCAGATGGGGGGGGGGCGTGTTCACCTCAGCTCAACACTTTAGACCAGGAAAGAAACAGGTTGCAGCTTATCCACATGTGCTGACATAGGTGTGGAAAATCACCAAAGATTATGGAATTTTCCATAAGCCCAATCAGATGAAGCCTCGGTTTAAAAAAATCAAGTGTCTGAGATGTTTCTGTGATCAGGTGATTGTCTTGTTTCTTCATAACTGGAATCCACAGAAAGAAAGTTGTTACATAATCAGGAATCAAAGTATTTCTTATATTTATTCCTTAAAATTTAATAACTTTTCACTTTTCTGTCATTTTACAGGCAAACCCATATTTTCAGTTGACATCCACCCAGATGGAACAAAGTTTGCAACGGGTGGGCAAGGTGAGCCCACGTCATTGTTTTCATTCTTCAGCAAACACTACTGGATTATTGTGTAATAGACCTGCGAGCTTCGAGATCCACATTCATTCTCTGTCCCAGATTTAAGATTTCTTATCTCAGAACTAAACATATCGCTCTTCTTCTGTTGCTTTTATTAAAGTAAGACATAAAGATTTTTTACACTCTGATGTTTTCAGGAGAGGATTCTGGGAAGGTGATGATCTGGAACATGGCTCCAGTCCTCAGAGAGGAGGATGAGAAGAATGAAAATATCCCCAAAATGCTGTGCCAGATGGACAATCACCTAGGTAACCAGCCCTTCCTGATCAAAATGTATTTGTTCTTTTGGTGCCCTGGCTTATTGTTTCTTTCTAACAGTATTCAAACTGTGTCATAAACTATAAACGTACCGACCACTGAAAACAGTTCCATTAGCTTCATGTGCAGTGGTTCACATGAAAGCCGAGGTGAATGTAAAGCCTTTAAAGGAAATAATAAACAGGTTGTATTTGGATCTGAAAAGATCGGAGGTGCTTTAAGACTAGGGCCCGACCGATATTATCGGCCAATATGGGGGTCCAGGGTGATATCGATTGCCGATATTTTTTATTGATTAATTTTTGTCATATATGTGTTTCTGCATCTCCATTAATGAGAATGGCCAGTTAAAAATGCAAATAAATGTTCAGAAAATAGATAAACTTGTCTATTATTTACATTTTTTGGAATCAGTGAATAATTCAGATAGTTCATGGTGTCTAAAAGGTAGACATGAGCTTAAGAATGAGCTTAGAATGCAGTGTGTTAGCTTTCAGTAATATTTTTGACATTTTTTCTGGTGGATGGATTTATCCGCCATTATATCGGCTATCGGCCTGCTCTGAAGTCTTTATCGGTATCAAAGAATCCATATCGGTCGGGCCCTATTTAAGACGTCGAGGATCTTGTGAGTATAAATGTTCTGCTACAGTTTTCCACGTTGCAGCTGATCAACCTTCAGACCGCAGAAAATAAAATTTTTGTAGAGGTGACACACAAAAAGCTTCATGTCTCTGGATGTATTTAATAAAACTCCACTAATATAAAGAAACATAATGTTTATGATTGTAGCTCAGATTTAACAATTAAATGTGTTTTTTAAAGTTAATATTCTTTAATTAAAAATGTGTTTATACAATAATAATAATAATTTAGTTAGAAAGGTTTTTGACGAACGTACCTTATTCTGTTATGGAGCATTACTTGATCGAACTGGGTGAAACGGATCCGCCTCCATCATCAAAAATGTATTTAGCTTTTAGAGACGCCAGCTGTGTGTTTTGTTTTATATGGGATGGAAAACTTCCCGTCCTTTTTTCCCATGCTGTCAGGAGTCAACAGGGCGAGTCTGCACTTGTTACATCACAGCATTGTGAAGATTTTAAATACTTTATCAATTTTCGGTGCTGCAAACTTTGTAACAGTAACTGCAAAACAGTCAGACATTTGCAGTTACACACATCTTTAGTGAATCCAGGTTGTTGCCCAAATCAGCAGGTGTGTGTGTTTCTGTCTGCAGCCTGTGTGAACTGCGTGCGCTGGTCAAACAATGGGCTGTACCTGGCCTCAGGAGGAGACGACAAGCTGGTCATGGTGTGGAAGAGAGCAGCGTATGTTCACAAACTCTATTACAGTTCAGTCTACAACATTTGGACAGAGTAGAATTTTTATGCTTTTTTTTAACAAAGAAAGTGTTTGGAATTGAAGGGAATCGGGTTTTAATGGTCCTTTTCTGTTGTTTGACTGTGCAGGTTGATCGGTCCGAGCACTGTGTTCGGGTCGAGCAGTAAACTAGCCAACGTGGAGCAGTGGAGGTGTGTGACCATTCTGAGGAACCACACCGGAGGTACAACATCTGGAGTATTGTCAACTTACATAGAATTTATCATGAGTGAAAATAAAGCCAAAATAAGAATTATATAAAAATAATATTAGAAAACAGCAGTATTTAAGTGAGGTGTGTGAAATTACAGCGTTTATGACAGTAAAGTTGTATAAAACTGTTGAAAAACCAGTTTTATCAGTCCGCATGTCCAAAGTCTCATCAGGAAATATTCAGACAGCGACATGAGTCTCTGTTCTGGCAGCGCTTTCAGATTTCTGCTTTGTTTGCAGATGTGATGGACGTGGCGTGGTCTCCTCATGACGTGTGGCTGGCGTCCTGCAGTGTGGACAACACCATCGTCATCTGGAACGCACGCAAATTCCCAGGTAGGAAAGTTACAAACCACAACGTCACAGCTGGAAAACTTTAAGCTGTCAGCCGGTCTGAGAGGAAGACTTCAGTAAATAATTGAACTGAAGTTAGAGGAGACTTCAGAGAATGATGCCAGGTCTCACACAATGATGTTGTTTTTGAATAATAAACTATTGAACTAAAAGCATCAGCTGATTTGGAAGACTTTGTTTTTTTATCCCAGTACTTTCTTAAATTGCTTCTCTTCTATTCTTTGAGAATGTTTTTTAGTTTTAACTTGCATCAATAAAAATGTTATATAAAATAATCAGTTGTTATATAATTAATCAAATCTCCAGTTTTGTGTCGTGTCATTGTTATTAAAGTTCTACCAGCAGCTCAGAGTGTCCACTCACTGCTCATGGGTCGGTCTTCAATTTGTCTCCTCAGAGATGGTCACATGCCTGCGAGGACACACGGGGCTGGTTAAAGGTCTGACGTGGGATCCAGTTGGGAAATACATTGCCTCCCAGGCAGATGACCACAGTCTGAAGGTGTGGAGGACGGTGGACTGGCAGTTGGAGGCCAACATCACCAAACCCTTCTCTGAGGTACAGCAGCTGCTTTCAAAACGTCTGTTTTGTTTTTCCTTCATTTCTTTTTAGCTTTTAATTATTTGGATGTGGGTTTAAATTTCAGTGCGGCGGGACGACCCATGTCCTGCGTCTGTCCTGGTCTCCGGATGGTCAGTATCTGGTGTCTGCTCATGCCATGAACAACTCTGGCCCCACTGCTCAGATCGTGGAGAGAGACGGCTGGAAGACAAACATGGACTTTGTGGGCCACCGTAAAGCTGTCACTGTGGTGGTAAGGTTTCATGCTTTCAGTGGATTCTTCTAATGCTTCCTATCAGCAAACTGATCTGGTGTCTGTGTTTGTAGAAATTTAACCCAAAGATCTTTAAGAAGAAGCAGAAGAACGGCAGCTCTCCGAAGCCTAGCTGTCCGTACTGCTGCTGTGCTGTAGGAAGCAAAGATCGGTCGCTCTCAGTTTGGGTCAGTTCACACATTCATTTTTTTCATGCTGTGTTGAAGATGACAAAATTCCAAAATTTTAAGGATGAGCTGCATCATTTCACTCAGAAAGCTGCTGTTCACTTGTCTGGATTTTATTATTGTTGATAATGTTTGAAACTGTTTGCTTTCCCAATTTAAGCAGCTTAAAAACATTTGGTTATGTTTTAATATTAATGTTAGGTATTAAAAACTTTAACCCAGTTTTATTTTGATTTATATCCACTTTTTAAAATATGGTTTATTGAATGAAAATAATAAAGTCTCTCTCTGTCTTTTCAGCTCACCTCATTGAAGCGCCCTCTGGTGGTCATTCATGATCTCTTTGATAAATCCATTATGGACATTTCTTGGTGAGTTTACATAAATTACATAAAATCAAATATTACCTGAAACTGTCCCAACAATTTGTTGACCTTATTTCACTTTTATGAGTCTATGTGTTTATATTACTGGGATTTTATGTGAGAGTCACTAGAAAAATATTAATTATGAGTCATTTTGAACTGTTTTATTTTAACTGTCTGTAGTTTGTAACTTTAGCATTAGCTGGTATATTTATAACTTTGGCATTTGTGTTTTAAAATATTTTCTCTGTGTGTGTGTTTGTTAGGACTCTGACAGGTTTGGGGATGTTGGTGTGTTCGATGGACGGCACTGTAGCCTATTTGGACTTTTCATTGGATGAACTTGGAGACCCCCTAAATGAGGAAGAGAGGGTAAAACACAGATAAATAATTCATGTTGTTGTTTTTTAATTCCCAAATAACAACTTTTATTCTTTGTGTTTTTATTGTGCTGGATAATAATTTCATGTAACATTAAATTCACAAGCCTCAGACTCAGTTAGGAATGATTTATTCATTTACTGTGCAGATGTCACATGATCAAAGGAGAGTTTGATTTATTGCAGCTCATTAGAAATCTCACTGGATGCAGTTCTTTTATTGAATAATGTTGCTCATGTTTTTGATGATTGCAGTGCTTCCATTTTAAATTCTTAATAATTATAATATGAGATTTACAAACATGTTTGTTCAAACAACATCTCTCTCTTTGTGTGACAAACAGAACGGCATCCATCAGAACATCTACGGCAAAAGTCTGGCTATAACCAACACCGAGCCTCAGCTCTCCACCACCATCATCGAGAACCCTGAAATGCTCAAGTACCAACAGGAGCGACAAAATTCTGCTCAGACCAACGCTGGAGCAGCTAGTGTTGGACCCAAATCCTCCACTCCCAAAGTCAACAGTGTGATGAACGGAGAGTCTCTGGAGGACATCAGGAAGGTAAATGTAACACAGATCCTGCAGCACAATGTACAGACTGCTACTCCGTGGTTCTCTTACAGAGTGTAACATTTAACAATATGAGATAAAAAAAGACCTAATGTAGAAAAATACTTGGAAATTATTAACAGTTTATCAAAATGTTTCTTTCAGAGAAAATCTGATTCTTACAGACTTTTTCTGGGAGTCAGAATTACGTTCAGACTCTAAAGGCTGATGTTGGTTAAGATTTTGAAAAGTTATTTTCTTTCACTGTTTGGTGGCGCATTTTATTTTGATCTTTAAAAAATAGTAACAGGCCGTGACTAAATCAGATAAAAGCTCTTCAGAGACAGAAAACAACAGACATTTATTCAGATGTTGGTAGAGTGAGAGATACATGGTCATAACAAGTACAGAGCAGGAACTATCATTTATTTTTTTCTTGTGTTACAGAATCTTTTAAAGAAGCAGGTTGAGACGAGAACAGCTGATGGAAGAAGAAGAATCACACCCCTTTGTATAGCTCAGCTGGACACGGGGTAAGAGAACAGCTGTTGTACAGCTGTCACATCTGTCCTTAACTATTTTCTCTTGGTTGGATTTCTTTTTGTTTTCTCCAACATTTAAACAAATAGAAGAAATGTACCATCACAGCAGTGTTCAAACCAGCAGTCTGTCTTCTGTCCCCTGCAGGGATTTCTCACCAGCTCTGTTCAACAGTGCTCCCATTCTACCATCGGGGTCCTCGTTGTCCAACCAGCTGGCCCCTCAGCTCAGCTCGGACTCCAGCCCGGGACAACCTTCTTCTCTGGGTCTTAGACCCAACCAGGACGGCATGCTCACCTCACCTCCTCCCAACTGCACAAACAAAGGCCTGGAGGACAACAACGATGGGTGAGTAGACAGCCGTCTCACTCTCATGTTTCTCTTGTGTCACTCACTTTCAACTGTCTGCTTGTTGGTTCCAGCATGAAGTCCAGTCTGCTGCTCACATCAGCATCCAAGATGGAGCCAATGAAAGCTCTGGACTCACGGTTCACAGAAAGGTCAAAGGCCACCCCGGGGGTTACATCAGCCATTTCCTCCACTGCTGGACTCACGCCCCTGGACAGGTGATCGATCCAGCAGAGCATTCATGAAAATATGGTGTAAATGTTAGAAAGAAACCACAGAAAACCTCCATCTTCTTTTCTCTTCATACAGCAGACCAAAGGAAGTCCTCTCTGTCTTGAAAGAAGCCAAAAGCAAAGAAGAGACAAGCAGCGACAGTGAGGACAAGATGGCCGCCATTAACAAAAACCTGGCATTTGGCAAAAGAAAACCCGAGCTGCTGATGGATGGAGGAGAGGTGGTGGAAAAGAGGAAAAAAGGGCGGCCGAGGAAAGACAAGATGGCTACGCCTGTCCCTCAGCCCTTTACCCAGGTGAAACCAGAGAGAACTCTTAATGATCTGAATCTTCAGCGATGTGTCTTAGTGTGTTGTGTCTACACATTAAATACACTGAAACCATCTGCTCTGGTTTGTCTTTAGCCTCAGAGTTCCAGTAACAGAGTTTTTGTGTTTCATCCTATTAGATAACGTCTCCTTCTGAGCGGGAGCCCAGCAGGGTGGCACCTTCTCCGGCTGCTGTACCCGTGTTAAAACTACCAACACCAAGTACACAAAAGGCCTTCAGTCTGCAGGTAACAGGCTGTCGCCATGGCTACGTCACCTTTTCTGTTCATTCCTGATGTTAAATCAATCCAGAGAACATCCCTGCATCTGTCTCAACTTCCTGTTTCCTAGCAGCTGGAAGGTTCAACTGAAAAATCATCCATTAGCTTTGGACCACTAGATTTCCTGTTATTCAGTTATCAGCTGCCGTCTTTAAGACTATCAGATAAAGACAGAACATGATGGAGTGAATGAAAGAACGTCACAACAAAGCCATCAAAGACTAAAAGAAAAACAAACGTCTCGATTTTAACCTGTTTCATAGATGAACGATCAGTTTAAATAAAATAATCAGAGAGTTTTAGATTTTTTTTTTGACTGAACCACTTTAAATCAGTTTAATATGATGCATGTTCTACAAAGACAACTTTCACAATAAGAGTCCTGCTATAAACGGGAGGATTTCATCCAGAACCAGATTTAAATTTGACACGGATAAAATGAAACTTCAGAATCCAGTAAAACGGGTTTCATGTTGTCAGGAGCTGCTGATTTCTTTCCAAGCTGTCAGAAACCTGGTGTTTGACCTCAGGGAAGACACTCGGCCTGTTTTTTTGTGTAAAAATCGTTTCCATGTTTGTTTTGACTTGTTTTGTAGGACTCAGTCCCGCCACACCTGCTCAGTTCAGGGCCACGGGAGATTCTGTTGTTGTTGAACTGCTCAGCCTCGATTTTTCTCTCTGTTTACACTTTGATTTGAAACACAAAGCAACTTAAACTTTGACCTGGTGTTACTCAGGAAATTTATTCCAAACTTAATTAATAAAACAAACCCAGTACAGATTCTTTACAGGTTTTTAAACATGGTGGTTGAAAACGTTTCTGTTTTCCGTTCTAGTATAAACTCACTGTCCGATGTTCGGTGTGCAGGTGAGCATGGACCCGTCGGTGTTCCTGGAGGTGGAGAATGAGGTGTCGGTGGTTGCGGGTTCGAAGCTCAGCCAGGTGCGATGCTCCAGAGACGGGCGGGACTGGAACACCGTGCTGCCCAGCGCAGTGGTTCTCGCTGCAGGAAGCAGGTGGGAAGTCAAACCAATTAATCAGTCAACAGAAAACCTGACCGTCTTTATTTGGTGCAGTTTGATTTGAAACAGATTATTATCAGAGAAATTTGCCTGTGACATAATGATCCACAACATCACATTCTAGAATTTTCTTGAGATAAAAGGAGAGAAAATGTCTTTAAACAAGTAAATAAAACTAATTTCTCTCTTTAGTTTATAAAGTTTGTGTGTAAGTAACTGAATCTGTTTCTTTTAGTGACATACTTGCAGTCGCCTGTGTAGACAGGATGTTGTCAGTATTCTCTTCTTGTGGGCGGAGGCTGCTTCCTGCCATTCAGCTGGCCACGCCCATCTCAGCCCTGCATTGTTCTGCACACTTTGTCATGGTTCTGACCTCCGGAGCGACCCTGTCGGTCTGGTCAGTGCTCATTTAATCTGTTTCCTCAACATTTATTCTGAGCTGATTTGTTATTCTGTCATAAGTTCTTTAGGTTTTAATAAAAGGCACGTTTGAGCTTGTAAATATTTTTCTTTTGTGCCTTTTTAATAGAATATTTTAGTATTTTAGTTCTTTAAGAAAAGTAGCTGGTGTGTTTGAAGGTTTATTTGTGTTTGCGTGCAGGGATGTTCATAAACAGAAGGCTCTGGTGAAGAACGAGTCACTCCTGACCATTTTATCTGGTGAGACATGAAACCATGTGACTGTAGAGTCAGAGAGAAGAACTGATCTGACAGCAGATAATCTGGATGAAGATGTTTCAGTCATACGTGACTGGTAACTTCTGACATGTTCTACATAAAAACTTTTAGTTGGTGTTTTTCAGGTGCTGACACGACAGTGTCTCAGTCTCTGCTGACTCAGCAGGGAGTCCCGATCGTCGGCCTGTCCAATGGGAAGTCTTACTGCTTCAGCTCCTCGCTGGAAACATGGTGAGAAACTGAAGAGTCCAGAAACCCTCCTGACAAGCTCTTAAACCAAACTGCTCATGAGTTACTCTTTTTCTCTCAGGACTTTAATAGCAGATAAATCCGACTCTTTAGTCCAGTGCGCCGACTTCAGGAGCTGCCTTCCTTCCCACGAGACTCTCGTGTCTTCAGGGCCGCTGGCTGTCTTGCAGGGACGCAACCTCAAGTACGGTTTTAATATTTGAACCAGAAGCTCTCAGTCAGATCAATTCCTCCAGAAAAAAAATCATTCAGAACTTGTCTTTTTATTTCCCACAGCGCCGGTCGACTGGCATCCCGTCTCTCATCCACCCCTCACCACCTGCAGCAGAGCATGACACTCACCTTCCTGGAGAATCAGCTGGCATCTGCTCTGACTCTACAGTCGTCACAGGAGTATCGCTACTGGCTGCTCATCTACGCCCGTTTCCTGGTCAATGAAGGTACTGAACTGTGATCCGGGTTCTTTGAGTCCAGCAGGTCCAACAGTTTATACTCAGAGACTCGGTAACGCTGCTGCTGTTTGAAATAAGATGAATAAAACATAACCAAGTGGAACACGTTGGTGAAGCAGGTGTTTTTTTTCACATAAATCTGATACAGATGTTTTATTATCACCATCACAAAATACTGAAGTGCTTGGAAGTAGCTGTTTGATTGTTAACAGTTTATTTTTTCTTTCCAGGCTCAGAGTTTCGTCTTCGGGAGCTTTGTAAGGAGCTTCTGGGTCCCGTCCACAAATCAGCTGCCACGTCCTGGGAGCCCGTAACTTTGGTACGACACCTCATTACTACATTCTGCTGACCGAGTCAGTTCATATAAAGTCAATAAGGTTTTAAAACTTTAAGTTTTTAATTCAGCTACCTGCCCAAATTTATTCCACTTAAAATAATAACAATGATAATGTTTTTTACAGTCTCTATAAAGTGTAAGATAAATCTATTTAAAGCACAATGATCAGTGTGTCCACTTATACTTGATCTCAGCTACAAATAAATCATTTAATAAGTATTTTATTTTCATCATGATCTCATCACTGTTCATGTTCTGTGTGTTCAGGGGCTGCACAAGCGGGAGTTACTGCGGGAGGTTTTACCCGTCATCGGTGAGAACCTGAGATTCCAGAGACTCTTCACCGAGTACCAGGATCAGCTGGAGCTTCTGCGCAGCAAATAACACACACTGACTCACACAGACTGACCGAAACACACTCACAGACTGAAACCCATCGGGTTCATCTCCGCCCGGTCCAGTTCGGGGAAACGAACTGTTGTCATCAACTTGGGATGCTTGAAACGCTTCTCCAGCTGAGACCTGATAAACACACCTGTGGTGTTAATGACAGCGTGTCTACTGCTTTTTCGACGCTGGGACTTTTCACATCTTCACACTTTTTTGTTTTTTTTGCATATTTAACTTTCAGTCTACCCTTTTTCTTTATTTTTCCTACTAAATGTGCTTTTTCCAGCCTTTGCACCTTCCTCCCGCCCTTCTAATCATGACTTTAGAGAGAAATGGGAAATGAAAAGTTACAGATTACATTTGAATTAAACATCAGCTGTTATTGAAACTCAACTCATTGATGCATCAAAGGAATGAATCATCGTTAAGGACAGATAAGGAATCAGAAGGGACATAAAGAGGCAATAAAATAGTACCAAAGGGACACCTTAACCTGTAGAAACATAAAAACAAGGTAAATCCAGGCAGAAGCTCTCAGTCAGGTTTTTATAACTGATATTTCAGATGTGATTGTCTTACTGGATTCGTTCTGTAACTTGGAGATTTACTCATTTCAAAATGTGAAGCTGCTGCAAGAACAATGAGTGAAACTACTTAAATGCAGGTTTACAAATCTAGAAGGGTTTAAAAAGAAGCTGAACAAACATTCATTTTTAACTCAAAAAGCACTTAACGTTTAGAAAAAAACAAAAACCGGAGCAGGTTAGAAGTCCGCAGAACATTCTGAGTCATGCTAGTTTAAGTTTTGTCTGGTTTTTCGGATGCACGTGATTTTATTTTTCTACAGTGAATAAAGGAGGTCGAGCAGCTTTGTCCCACTCTGAAAGGTGACATGAACACCATGTCAGACTAAATAATAAAATACAAAATGAAGAAACATTAACATTTTTTTTGCTTTACAGAAATCCCGAGTGAATGTGCAGCTTTTTAAACTTCACCTCGAGACTGTTGATCATCGTTTATAGACTGTTAGATTAAAGTGTTGTGCAAGAATCTTAATGTTTCTCCTGCAGCATCAGGTGAAATCTGCTGCTGTTTAATTTCTCCTGTTGAAGTTGTGACTCAAACATTCAGAGTTCAAATCATGAGGTCAGAAAGTCTTTAAATGAACCAACAAAAATCCTGTTAAATATTTATTGTTTTTGGTTTCATGTTTTGTTTTTACACCAGACTGTGATCAGAGAATCGAACTGCATGTTCCTTTTTGTAAATGATTTGTAATCAGAACCAACCAGGTCCTGTAGAACCGCCCGACTCTGCAGAGACATTGAAGCTAATGAGGTGCTTCAGTTTTGTTTTGTTTTTTCTTTCTGACATCCATTAACTTGATATTTGAGCAGGTTTCTGAGGCCATGAACCGTCACAGATAGAAGTACTTGTGTTTAACCTTTATCCTGTGTGCAGCAGCATTAACACTCCTGTAGTTCAGTGCAGAAGCAGGAACCTTCACAGACAACAACAAACTCATCCCTCCGTTAACTCTCATCTGTACAGCGTTTCTTATTTGTGTCTTTTCACCTGCTTCTTTTTGTGCTGTCATTTTCAAATGTTTGTAAATGTTTTTTTTTCATGTTTTTCATTTTCTATAAGAAATTAGAGATGAGCTGAAGTTTTGCTTTGGGAGGAAGACGGTGGAAATTAAAAAAGGAATAGTTGGTTTTGGTAAATTGTTTATTTCTTCAGTTTCAGAGACGACTGCTGGTTTAGAGAATCTGATTATTTAAACATTAAAATGTCTGAATATAAGAATTAAAGTTAGAGTGAGGTTTATAATTGATGATGGTGCTAAAAAGAGTCGAAAAATGTTACATTTTTACTTTGATGGAGGCAAACTGGATAAAATGTTTTAAATCAAAGAGATTTAAACAAATCTGAAACAAGCTGGTGACATTAAGGAACACGAGAGTGACGCGTGATGTTAATTGGAGTTTCATGATCGTTTGTTTTGGATTTCCTAACAAACACGTTCAATCAGAAGGATTCTCATCTGCTCCAGAGTGAGTTGTAATAAACATAAAGACTTAGTTCATCTTTTGCTCCGTGAACGCTGCTGGTTTCAGAACGTTACGGCCAAAATGTGCTAAATATTATCAGACTATTTAAAAAGGGACATTTTTCCAACATCACAGACATCCACCTGCTGATGGCGCTGAAGGAACACGAGTGATTCTCTATAGAACCTGAACATCCATCTATTTTCTATACCTGCTTGTTCCTAAAGTGAGAGGCGGGGTTTCACCTGGTCGGGTCACCTGTCAATCACAGGGCCACACTCAAACCCAGAGCCAATTTATTTATTGTGCAGGTTTTCAGTCTGCAGGAGGAAACTGGAGTTCATGTAAAAAAACACAGAACCAAAACAGTTCTACAGAATGTTCTAAACCCAAAATAAATGAATCTGTTTTTGTTCTTTCTCAGGATAAAGAATAGGATGCATATTTAATTCAGGGTTAAAGTTAGATGGATTAACTAGAGTTCCCCAAAAACTTTCTTCCTTTATTTTAAAATTTGTTTTACAAAAAGATCAAACAGAAATATGAACTTAGAACAGCACAGTGTGGGTTGGCGTGTAAAAATCACATCACGTCACAAATGATCTTTACCACAAATTTTACTCAAAATATGTAGAACAACCAGCCTGAGATCCGATGTTCAATTAAAAACGTCTGCAATTAAAACTAAATATTGAATTTGTATAAATTTCTTCAGTCTGCAGGTTTTTCCACACGCTTCATTAAAACATCCTCTGATAGACTGGAGCTGTATGTGTGTTGATTATGTTGAGAGGAAGTGAAATTCGAAACACTCGGGTTCGATGTGGTGATAATCGTCACTATTTTATATGTATGAAGCAATTTCCTGAGAAGTGTCAGTCTGAGTGGGGGGGTGGATGGACTTCGTTTTCTCTGCAGGATTCATCTTTTGGTTGCAACACACAGATCAATGTGAGTGTAGAAACCTGAAATGTTTTTACAACCAGCTGGGATTTTTCATGTTTGATAGTTTTTATTTGTTAAAATGGACCTTTGGCCTGTTAAAGTCCATCTGGTGTCGTGGACCCTGATGAGCCTCCTTGGTCTGTTTTCTACTGGTGAGTCAACAACAAAACTCTGAATCAAAGCTGTTTATAGTTGTTATATTGAAATAAATACATGTTTAACTGAAATACATATTAGTTTTACCTGAACTAACCTTTTAAAGAAAACGTTACATTACACGATATTTATTTTTACTACCTGAAACCTGTTGGAATATCAGCTTATGCAGTTTTTTTTGTAATCAGCAGCTGCTCTGAGCTTCATGCTCCAAACATTTATTGATTTGTTCAAAGTTCTGTGTGCGCTTGTGAATGTTGATGGATGAGATGTGAATTTTTACGACGGGTTTAATTTAAGTGGTTGTTTGGTTTATTTATTCTCCCTGAAAAACAGTTTACACTCAGGTTTAACTCTGTCGAGAAAAAGAAAAATACAAAGAATACATGGATATTCTTTTTAGTTTGAAGATTAGAGGATTCTAAACTGTTTATTGGTAAAAGCTTAAAAATATGTAAAAAATTGTGTTTTACAGTTAATTGTAAGAATCTGAGGCTGTTTTTTATGTTACATTAGAATTAAGATTCTTAAACTAGAAAATAAAATAAGAACTATAACCTTGTACAAAGACAAAATATTGTGATACATGTTAAAAGAAGTCTGAAATTATCAGAGTTTATTCTGTAATTTAGCAGAAAAATCTCAAGGTTTCAGGACAGATGAAGATGTGTAACTAAAGTAAAGACTGTGTCTATTAATGAAGATCTGAGTAGATTGAAGTTTCTTGTTCTAATCAGTCATCACGTTGCTGAATCTCCATTTTACCTGTTTTTATCTGACAGAAATAACAGTGAGAGACTCTCAGCTGAAGCCGTGTAAAACAAACTTATGTGTGACCGACCTGGAAGACTGTGACCCTCCACCTCCTTCATCTGTACAGAGTGAGGATACACAACCACCTGTTGAGATCAAGTTTGAACAACAAACATCAGATTTGATTGTTTAAATCAGAATTTCTTTGAAACAAGTTTCCATGGCTGCGGTTTTCACCAGATATCACCAAATACTTTGTAGTATTTTTATTTGCTTTAAACTTTTACATGTTACAGTTAACTGCTGGGTAATATCCCATGATGCACTGAGCATCTCATCTGAGTATACACAGGTATTTTAAAGCAGTACAAAATAACTTTTACAACTTTAAGCTGCAGTTATGAAACTTGTCTAAGTGGATACTCACCGAAAAACATGTTCATCTTCATATTAGACACTCTGGACCCTCCAATGGCTTTAATATAGACTAAATAACTTCAGTAATTCAGGTCTCAGCCAGGAGCGGAGCTGGGGGCGGGGCCAGGGGTGGCCACGGCCACCCCAAGATGAGTTCTGGCCACCCTATTGGCCACCCCAGACACATTTATATTTTTTGTATTTTATATATTTTTGTAGTGCATCGTTGTTACTTTACCTGCACTAATAAGGAAAAATACTTGGAATATTTGGAACAATAATAGATCTTTGCCACTGCTGCCAATGGCAAAATGTTGTAGTTGTTTGGTTTAAGGCGCTTTAAAATTGTGCATTGTGTGATATGTTGGCCACCCCAAAACTTTAACAGTTCCATGCCGGCCACCCCATTGAAAATTTCCTAGCTCCACCACTGGCCTCAGCAGGAAGTGGTGTTCTGATGATTTATACTGCCCTGATGAAAAATGCTTCCATAGTACGAATTAACAACTTATATTCATAATGAGATGTCATTAGAAGTTTATACAGTATTCTTGTTTATAGCGAGTGTTTCCTGTTAATTATTTAAACATATTTTTATGATCCTTCCCTGATATTCTCTATATAAAAGCTCTCTGGGTCCTTATTGGTCATTGTTGGGTCCTTTTCCTCTGGGTGTGTCCAAACATTTGCCTGTCACTCTGACAATGTAAAGAAAGTAAAAATAACATCATATTTAGTGTTTCTGTCCTGTGAGAATTTATTTGATAGGTCAAATGTATTTATGGAAAAATATAGAAACAAAAATAAATGATAAATTTGTTTATTGAAGTCAAGACTGTAGAACGGTACATGTGCAGAAGGAATCGGTAGCACATCTCAACAGGTAGCATATTTCAACAGAACACCGGTTCCAGCAACAGCCGTCTGAGACACGGCTGCAGAAAAGTTATTTAGTACTGATTTAAGGTTTAACCTTGATTTTGTTGACAAGCGATGTGACAACAAAACAGACAATGTAGAGAAACTCAAGAATGAAAATAATAATGAACTAAATTAGTAGTTTTAAATGAGTCTCCTCTTTAATCTTGACAGCTTGATAAACCTTTAAACAGCTGCATGTGAGAAAGGAAACAGTTTCACTAGAATCCACTTTGTTTTTTCTGTAGTGACTCTGAACTTGTCATGTTACTACCAGGAAGTAACGAACCAGTTCAGATCCATGACGTGTGATTGGACTCGAGAGTCAAACCTTCAGCCTGATGCGTCTCTGATATTCTCCAGGTAAACACAGTCCAACGCTCAAACTCAGAAACTCTTCAAAACATTAACAAGCTTCGATGAACTTATCAGTCTTATTTTCTTCCTCAGCATGAATAAAATCATTTCCTGTCAGGGCATCTTTAACCCGACTGCTGTCCTCAACGTGACGGTCCGGATAAAGCAGACTGAGAGGGACATCTGGTCTCAGCCTCATACCATCTTTGTGTTTGACATAGGTTGAAATCTTTACAAAAACCCTCTGATTTTAATTTAACATAAACTTGCAGGAAATTCATGGAAAAAATTAAACACCTGAGTTGTTATCAGTAAAATGTCATTTAATCTTGTAAAAGCAGGTAAATGTAATTAAGAAATCTGTCACTAAACACAAAGAAAATCTATGAATTATTAGAAATAAGAATTTAGCTGAATTTCTAACCGTTTGTTGGAGATTTTGTTTATTATAAAACAGTGGTTCTATTTTCCACTAGATTAAACAACATGACAGTACAAGCTGATTAACCAAGTGTAGTCAAAATTATTAGCCTCCCTTATGAAATTAAACAGATTTATTGATTTCTCAATGAAAATGACCAATAACAACAAGCGATTGTTGTTTTGGAAACAAATTAGCTGATTTCAATGTTTGCTTTGGGTCATTGTCTTGTTGGAAGACTCAGTGATGACCTGAAACCTCGACTGCGAGCAAATTTCTGCAGATTCTCCCTCAAAACAAGAAATTTAGAAAAATCTTTCATAATTTCTGGGGGGCTAATAACTTTGGCTTCAATTGGATTGAAATACTGCAGGTGGCAAATTCCAATTTTATTGTTATATAATTGCATATTAAAACATATTCTTATAAAATTATGACATAGTTGTTATAATATTATATTATAAACTGTTCAAGTTTAAAATCAAGATTTTCTGACTGAGAGTTCACGTGTTAAAAACCCCTTCCGCACATAATACCAGTAGATATTAACATACACACGTTATATATGCTTGTGTTAAAACTACGTATATATAATATATGAAAGTTTTTGTACAATCTGACTGATGACGTTCACGTCTCGTCTCCTCAGTCAAACCCCTTCAGCCTGTTTTAACTGTCACTGGCTTCACTGAAGAGTCTCTCATCATGTCGTGGAAAACCGACTTCAATGGCAGCTGTCGGCTTCGCTACAGACTCAACAACACACGCGTGTGGACGCAGGTCAGCATCACTCAAACACATTCTGGAGTGTTTAACTAGAAGGTCTTCATCTGGTGGCTGGAACAATGATGTGTGAAAGGTCACATGACCCACTTGTTTCCCTCTTCCTTGATTAAATCCTCTCGCTTGCTCTCAGATCGTAAAGAAACCCAAAATGTTTTTTGTTTTGTTTTCTCAGCTTCATTTCTTCTTCTTCTTCTTCTTCATTTCTTGTGTTGCATTTCTTTCTTTTCAGATTCCAGGTTTTGTCCCTGCACATGCAGATCAGAAGCTGACTTACACATTCAGAAACCTCCTGCCTTTCAGAGTGTACAGAGCAGCTGTGGCCTGCAGGGCGGAGTTCAGCATGTGGAGCGACTGGAGCTCGGACACAAAAGGAAGAACGCTGGACAGAGGTAACACTTACCTAAAATTATATTCAAAAGAGGTGCAGAATGTGTTTTTTTATTTATGAGATTCTCTCTTCATATTTGTGCGGCTTTGGGCGGGACAGCCAATCAAAATGAGCTTTAAAAGTAGATTTTGGTGATTTTTTCCAGTTAAACCATTTAAACTGTTTTTTTAGTACCTTCCAGACCTTCGGAGGTGTGTTACAGAGTGGAACAAACAACTGCAGCTGGATCTCTTCTTCTTTATCTCATGTGGAAGGTAAACTTATGCAAACAGGGACTTTTATTTAGAAATCAACTTCTTAAAGTATCAGTTAAAAGTTTTATTCATATTTAACTTTCCCAGCAAATTGTTTTGCTTTTGATTATTGTAAAACAAAAAGTGTTAAAATGGTTAAAAAGCTGAATGACATTGAATTTATTGGTATAATCTTTAATGAGTCAGATGCATATTTCCATTAATGACTCAATAAACAGCAAGTTTGTCAAGTTTACTTGCTTGTGGGTATAAATGTATTTATATCAATTATCTTTTTACTGTGTGGCTTATGAATTTAATTCTATGTAAAAATATTTAATATGGGTGAACAAAAGGGAAAGAAACTTGATGTGAATCAGAATGTGTTTTATCATCAGAGAAACACCAACATGTTTCCAGCTTTTCAAAAAGACATGATGAAATTTAGTTTTAAATAACTAAAGAAATAACAAAATACTTGTTTTGGTTTTTTAAAAAATAAAATCCAAGGATTTAAACTTTTCTGCTAATGAACAGAATAATCCACACACATAAATTTGAACCTTCTTTCTCTAAAATGATCTTCTCTTTTTTAGACTCCCAACCCTGATGAGACTAAGGGTCGTATCCTTGGATACCAGGTGAGCATCGATCCTCACAGTAAGATTGAAAACACCTCTGAGAACTCTGCGCTCCTGGTGGTGGAGGAGAGGAACTACAGTGTGACCGTTCAGGCCTTCAACACGGCCGGTTACGGAGCTGCAGCTCATCTTCAGATCGACACACAAACACAGATTAGTGAGTGTTTCATACGTTGAACAAGTGATTTGATTTGATTCATCTTGTGGTGCAGCGTGAGTATACGCTGGTTCTGGTTCATGCAGGTTGGAAATATCATGGGAGGTTAAAATAATAAGTAAAATGGACTTTTTTCTTGATTCTTGAAAACATTTTGTGGGAATATTTAGGCTTGATAGTATAAAACTGTGATGAGAGACAGTTGCAGAGACGACCAGTGTCTTCAGTTTGCACAGCAGGACAGACAGTTTGTGTTTCACCACATCGTCTCTGATGAACTTCATGTTAAAATAGTCAGTGGAAAGGTTAGAGGTCCAAAAGGTTCAGACAAAACCTGGTTCATCAGAATCAGAAAAAACTTTATTTATCCCCGAAGGGCAATTAAAAAACACTAAAACAGAAGCTGAATGGTCCAGACTCTGTAGTCCACCTGCATCTAAAGATCCAGACTCTGTAGTCCACCTGCATCTAAAGATCCAGACTCTGTAGTCCACCTGCATCTAAAGATCCAGACTCTGTAGTCCACCTGCATCTAAAGATCCACACTCTGTAGTCCACCTGCATCTAAAGATCCAGACTCTGTAGTCCACCTGCATTTGAAGGTCCAGACTCTGTAGTCCACCTGTAGTCCACCTGTATCTAAAGATCCACACTCTGTAGTCCACCTGCATCTAAATATCCAGACTCTGTAGTCCACCTGCATCTAAAGATCCAGACTCTGTAGTCCACCTGCATCTAAAGATCCAGACTCTGTAGTCCACCTGCATCTAAAGATCCAGACTCTGTAGTCCACCTGCATCTAAAGGTCCAGACTCTGTAGTCCACCTGCATTTGAAGGTCCAGACTCTGTAGTCCACCTGCATCTAAAGATCCAGACTCTGTAGTCCACCTGCATCTAAAGTCCAGACTCTGTAGTCCACCTGCATCTAAAGATCCAGACTCTGTAGTCCACCTGCATCTAAAGATCCAGACTCTGTAGTCCACCTGCATCTAAAGATCCAGACTCTGTAGTCCACCTGCATCTAAATATCCAGACTCTGTAGTCCACCTGCATCTAAAGATCCAGACTCTGTAGTCCACCTGCATCTAAATATCCAGACTCTGTAGTCCACCTGCATCTAAAGTCCAGACTCTGTAGTCCACCTGCATCTAAAGTCCAGACTCTGTAGTCCACCTGCATCTAAAGATCCAGACTCTGTAGTCCACCTGCATCTAAAGATCCAGACTCTGTAGTCCACCTGCATCTAAAGATCCAGACTCTGTAGTCCACCTGCATTTAAAAGTCCAGACTCTGTAGTCCACCTGCATTTGAAGGTCCAGACTCTGTAGTCCACCTGTATCTAAAGATCCAGACTCTGTAGTCCACCTGCATCTAAAGATCCAGACTCTGTAGTCCACCTGCATCTAAAGATCCAGACTCTGTAGTCCACTTGCATCTAAAGATCCAGACTCTGTAGTCCACCTGCATCTACAGATCCAGACTCTGTAGTCCACCTGTATCTAAAGATCCAGACTCTGTAGTCCACTTGCATCTAAAGATCCAGACGACCCTCAGGAGGAAGAGGAGAGGAAGATCTGCAGCCAGACCACTTACTACAGCTTAAAAGTTGGAAACTTTCCATTTCAAACTGATGAAACAACTTGGATGGGAAGAGAAACTTCTTCAAGTATTAAAAAATTTGTTTCCTCATTTTTTACCTGACTAGTACTTATAGTGCCCTGTGATAGTATTACTTAGTTTGAACATTATCAGAATATATCAACATCCAGCTGAGGAACACGTGTTAGAATGTGTTAAAATAACTGACTGTTTGATGAAAAAAAAAACTTTAAATCTTGAAGAAAGAAAAAAAAAACCTGAAGTTTGATACGTTAACTCATCAGTTTTAATGATCTTAATTCTCAGTCCTTTGCAAAGAGACGAAGACCAGTTACTCTGTTTATGCACACAAAATATTTCAAGCTTTCAAAGTATCATCATATCTTCATCTTCTGCTTTTTCGGTCTTGCAACATTGTGGATGTTCGTGAGTTTATCAGACAGGAAGTGACAGATCAGGGACAAGATGCTGAAACGATGATAAAACTTTTGTTAGCCAAATGTCTTCCTGTCACAGTAAGACTTCCTGTTTCCTCAGGTAAAAGACATGACTGGTGAACACGTTTAAAGGATGAAGACAGTGTCTTCAGGATTCTCTTTCTTTATTATGTTAAATTGAAATTAAGTTTCAAATGGAACATTTTAACTTCAAACATTTCTAATCTGGGAAAATATAGTAAACCGTGTATATAAAGTTATTCAAAAATTTTGTTGAACCAAATTTAAACTTAATTTTTGGAGCTATAATCATAGAAACTTGTACTATATGTTGTATAAATCACCAGTCACTGTCTAATAAGATGAAGGACAACAATGTTAATTAATATGCACTGCTGCTGTTTAAATATTAAACATATTTAATTGTTGAAGAGTTGATGAAAAATGTTTTAACAAAATCCATCTGATTTATCTGATTGTTTCCTGCAGCTCCTGTCTCTGTGAAGAACTTGTGGATTTCCAGTGATTATCCAAAAAACAAAGAACTTCTAGTCCAGTGGACATTCTCCTCCTCTTCATCCTCTGTCAGTCATGTTTTTGTCGAGTGGCGGGGGGAGAAAAATCCATCCATCAGCCGCTGGTCTAAAGCCGATGGCGCCGCCGTCTCCGCTGTCATCCGAGGTCTGAACGTGTCCAGTTTATCTGGAGATGCTTTTAAGATACAGAGAAACGTGTAATGAAGATTGTAACTCAACAACAGAAGCTGGTGTTTTTGAGGTAGTTTTTATTTTCCTGTTAAGCAGCTTATAGCCACTCTGCCCTGATCTCAGCAGCATTGGCAAGGTCTGGTTAGTATGTTGATAGGACACAGATGTGCAGCTAGAAGGTGTCCACAGCTTTATTAGAGTGTTTATACCTGTGTATTTTTGTAGATGTTGACCCAGAGGAGTCGTACCGGGTCAGTGTGGTTCCTGTGTTCATCCATCTGTGTGGATCTGCTCAGTCTCTGACAGCCAGTCTGCAACAAGGAGGTAAACATGACCACACATGACCATCAGCAGGCGAACGGCAGCATCATTTACATTGTTTAGTATCTGTTGAAACATTTTTCATCTCTACATGCAGATATTGTTTTCAAACAAGCAACTGGAGGTAGATTAAAGATGTTTTCTGTGTTTTTGTTCTCAGCTCTAATAGAAGCCAACAATCTGAAGGTTGTCAGTGTGACTAAAACAACGATCACCATAATGTGGGTGTGGCAACAGAAGACTGGACCAATCAGAGTGAACAAATACAGCGTGACGCTGAGGAGAGACTTCGACATACAAAGTATGATTAAAAACACATTTTTATTTCCACATGTAAATCTTTAGGCGTCCTTTATTTATTAAAATTTCCAAGAAGTCAGAATGTCTTATAATCTTTTTAAAGCGTTGTTGGTCTGAGCTGGTTCACGTGTCGACTCAACACTGGCTCATCCCTTGAGTTCCTGAATCTTTATATATATAAAGGATAAAGAGGTTTTACAAACGCTGCTCTAAACGTACAGCGCTTTGTGATTTCTGTCTGCGAAAGGCGCTTTTACTTACTTATTATAAGAACTGAAAATGAGTAAAAAAAGTTGCTAAAGTCCAAAGAAAACATTTGAAAGACAGTTTTAAGTGAATATAAAGAAAGCTTGTCTTTTTGGAAAGTAAATAATAAAAAATGTACAACTGTTTATATAAACTGTAAAGTCTTTTTTTTTTTCCAGCTCTGTCTTTAAGGCCGGACCAATGGCAGCATACCTTCTTAAATCTGACTCCAAACTCAGAGTATTCTCTCTTCCTGTTTGCTGATAAAGTTCCTAGAAACACCATCACCGTGACGACATATTTTGGTGAGATTTTGTGGTTATTTTCTGTTTTAAAGGCAGATCTGCAGATTCAACCAGCCATGTTTTTATCTCCACTGAAGCCGAGGAATCAGTCATATTCTCGTTCCTTATCTTAGTCATGTGAAGTGGATTCTTAAGTAAACTCTACAGAAGACACAAATACTCAACAAATACACATTCATTCCTGCATTATTCTGATTTTGAATATGAAAAATTAAAAAAAGAGTCTGGTTTGTTTCTCCAGACGAGGTTCCAGTGGTGGCGACGGCGACTCCTCTCCTGCTGCTGGCCGTCTTCGTGGTGATCATCTCCATTCTGTCTCGGACCGTGTGAGTCCTCAGAAAGTTGTCACCTTCTCCACGTTACAAACAGCTAGTAGTTGTGAAATGTAGTTTCCATGTAACATTCAGACTGAACATGATGAGATCGGTCCGTCTTCCTCAGGATTTCCTGTTTGTTGAGTGTTTTATGATGAACTAAAAACACTATTTAAGTTTTAAAACCAGAACATTTCATGTTGTTCTTAATGGAGTCTGTTTAAAATGAATGAAATGTTTCAGCAGGCTCCATCTCTACCTGTTTAAACTATAAAACATTTTTACTTCTTGACTTTCACTGAAGCACAAGAGCATTTAAATATTGATTTTCAGGTGCTTTTAAATGTTTAAAGAAAAAACTGTGTAACTTCCTGCTTTACTTTAATTTAATACCTGAGAAAGAAACAGTTAATCCATTAATATCGCCAGAAAAGTTATCAAACCAGACTAGAAAAGAAACTCCTCGAAATAACTGACTTCCTGCTGATGTCGTCTGATTTCTCTGCAGGTACAAGTCGTACTTCTTCCCCCCCATTTCCAGTCCTCGATTTAGCACAACAGGCCAGTGGCTGATGAACCCGAAGGTCATTTAATTCAGATTATGATGAAGCTGGGACTGCAAAAATATGAAAAATGATCTACAAGCAAATTAAATTGTTTTGTTAACAGCTGATGCAAAGTAATGCAAAGTAAAATGGGATACAAAAAGATGGAGGCACTTAATGAGACAAAATAATCAAACCTCTGCAAGAAAAAGATACAACTAACATTAACAGTTCTGATAAAACCAAACTGAAAATGTCAAAAACAGTTTTTTTGTACGTGAGCTGTCGTGTTTTATTTCTCCCCACAGAAACATGCAGAGAGGAACATCCTGGACATAACAGACTTCCAGGTGACGGACAGAAGTCTCATCTTCGTTGACCCAAATGATCAGATTTTATCAAAAGACCTGCATGAGGATGAATCTCTTCTGTCAACCAGAAGCCTCGATGTCCAGATGTCAACCGTCCAGCAGGACGTGGTGAATGTTTGTGATTCCCAACCAATCACAGAGCAGCTGCTCTGCCTTCAGTCCATCCATCATGATGAGATTGTTTTCCCTACCAGTGAGAACATACATGACGTTAACCACAGCTTTCCTCAGAAAGACAACAACACTCATCAGAGAGAGTCTGTTGGAACGTTTTGTCTTCGAGACTTCCTGTCCAGCAGCCGCTTTTTGACCGACCTTCAGAGAGAATCTGAGGCTGAAACGCCTGACTGCTCTTATCTGATGTGTGAGACGGAGTATTTATCAAACGGCTGCATCAGGGCAGAAACTTCAGAACCAGACGACAGGTTCAGTGTTGTATTAACTAAACCACACACTGACCCCAGACTGGCGACCTGTCCAGGTGTAGCCCCGCCTCTTGCCCACTGACTGGACTGCTGGAGACAGACATCAGCTCCTGACTGACACGTCAACTCCTTCTGAATGTAAAATCTATTACAACTTTTCAATTTAAGCTGCTGAATGTTGTAAAAACATTTAACCAAATGTGGAAACAAATATCAAAATAACCAACTTTATCTTGTAATATAAAGTTATGCATTGGAAAAAAGTCTGAAAAAGCTGAAAAAGAACAGTCAGTGAAGATAAATTCTAGATTTAAGACAACGTAGAAATCTAATAATAAACATCTGTACAGCTGTTTAGTCATGTATTCTGAATATTTTATCAGATTACACTGAATAGAGTTATATAAAAACATTTTATTGGACCAAAAAGACATTAAACAGAAATAATTTTTAATGTTCTGATCCTGTTCAGTATTTCCCATTTAAATCAAATCAAAGTGATTAAAATACAGAAACATCATTTTTTAAACACTCCTTAGTATTTTGTGTTTTGTCTATGTGATTTAAGAACTTCTGTGAAGTTTCAGGAGGAAAAGAAAACCAGTTTGCAGATGATAATGACCTATTTTTACTCTTTGTTCACACATTTCTGTTCTGTCTGATCCATCTTCATGTAAATATTTGAGCTGATTTTGAAGCATCATGTGACGAATCTGAAGAATCTTTCAGTAATCAGCTGTTTGTTGATTCTGAGGTTTTGTGTTTAAGATTTCACGTTAAAGGTTTGAGTTCATGCCGATCCAGTGTCTGATTAGCTGGTGGGCGATGGTCTGTCTGGGGGGGGCGATGAAGGCTGGGTTTGCTCCTCGGATCAAAGAATCGATCACCTACAGAGAGAAAGAGGGTTCAAATTTCTGTTTTTTCAATGAAAATCTCTGTGTGCAAACAATTTATTGGATTTTCTATTTTGTTTATAGAGTAATAAAATAGTTAATTTGGTTCTGCATCCTCCTTTTTCCTTCATCAAAGTGAAAAATGCTGTTGTTCATGATTTTTTAAATGTATGTCAGTTTTGTTGCCTCAGAACCTGCAAATAACACAAACTGTTTTTGATCAACACTTTGAAGCTGCAAAGAAACTGAATCAAAACGTAAGTTAAACTTTATCAGATCAACGTCAATGTTTTGCTGGATTACAGATTTAAGTCTGTTGGAGTTTGTTTTAACATCACTGAGATATTTAGAACTGATAGTTAAACAATGCACCAGAGTTAAAAATTTTATTTTACTTTTAGTTAATTGCATAATTTTAGGGCTGAACGGAGGTGGCATTCGGTCCAGTTCCCCACCCCGAGACCCCGTACTGGAACAAACAGATGTAAAAGATGGAGGGATCCTAATGGTTGATATTATCATACAAAGAAAACAATGGAAATATGGTCTCAACTGTTTGTTTTTACCTGTTGCCGTGGAAACCATCGAGCCTCTTCAATCTCATTCTCATCCACCTTGATGTTGGTTGATATGGCAACAGCGAGACAGCCAATCATGAGGTTGGAGGGCATGGGCCAGGGCTGGCATGAGATGTACTGAACCGGTCCAACCTTTATCCCGCTCTCCTCTTCCACCTCCCTCCTCACTGCGTCCTCGATCGTCTCCCCTGCAGCGACGACGGCTCAGTCACATCACAAGGACTCACTCAGAACAGAATCTAAACTGTTTAAAGAAGGTTCATTGACGTGTTTGTGTGTTTCACTCACCAGGTTCTACAAATCCTGCTAAACAGGAGAACATCCCTGCAGGGAATATCTTCTTCCTTCCCAGTAAACACTGGTTTCCATCAGGGTGGATCACCAGCATGATCACCACCGGGTCTGAAAACATTTAATAATTATGTCACCGTCCTGTCAAATATCAGATCCAGTCAGGAACCCTATAGTTGTATCAGATATCTTCTGGACTGAGAGTCATTGCAGTGGAATGGTGATAAACACATATAAAAATGACTGATGGCTTTGTGTGTCCACAACAGTTTCACAGCACTTATTACGTACAGCTAAAGGATTATTTAGTTAGGATTAACAGGACAGGAACTTTGTACCAACTCGTGGATAGCAAGTGTTGTGGACCCCCCGCAGGCTCCTGCAGTCAGAGTTCAGGCAGCTCCTCTTGTACCCGCCCTCCTCCAGATAGGTGCTGCTGCCACACGTGGAGCAGAAACTGTAGCGGCTGTGCCAGGACAGAACCGATCGAGCCTGAGCTACAACACCTTGGAGACATAAACAGGAACATATCACCACTCAGTTACAACCGAGACAGATGATGTGAAAACTTTAATGCTGCATCTTCCTCACCTGCCTCGTCCTCACTGAGCTTCAGAAGGTCTCTGTTTGGAGTCTTTGGGAACGAGCAGTTCTTTTCTCTGCAGCGTTTCAGAAGTGCAGCAGCATCTTCATCTGTGTTGATGGCAAACCAAACCGGAGGCTCACGAGTACCCCCTTCGGTCTGAGAAGGAGAGGAAGAGGAGGGATCCTTCTTTTCTGCTCCAAGGAAGATGAGCACAGATGAAGGTTTCTGGAGGAGGTCTTGAACTGTCTCGTATCTGAACCGACACAGCTTTACCTTTCACAGTCAGAAAGAAAACAGGATAATTACAGCATTGAAGTCATAATTCTAGACTAAGATTAAACTGAACTGTGTTAAAGATACATTGTGAGATTTAAACCTAACCAACATACCACTTCATTATCGCCCTGGGACGTGTTGACCATAGGACTGAGGTTAGAGAACAGGAGGTAGACGGTATCTGGGTCACGCTGTTTGGCCTCCAACCAGACCTTGTCTGTCCTCTTCCCACTCAGCCGGTCCAGAGTCTCTCTGCTGAAGTAGTTTTCCTGTAGGCTGCGTTCACCAGACGACAGGATTCGCTGGCAGCCGTCATCCACGCGGCTCAACAAGCTGGCAATGTGGCGGTGACCCCAGAACTTGGCGATGTCATAGGCAGTCTGCGATGAACTGTTCACTGAAAACTTGTCACAGCTGAAAGACGAGGATAAAAAATTCATTTTGATGGAGGAAAATCTGATTATTTAAACAAAGACTGACACCTTCATGTCATACAATGTCACAATGAAGATATTTTAGCCTATTCTTATATATTTTTTATAAGACTGATGATGTTTAAACTAACTGAGAAAATGTCCATTAGAAATATGGACCTACTTCACAAGGTAATCTCTTAATTTTCTAGTTTTCCACTTGTTTAATTGATATAAATTGCATTTACCCAAGAGACAGAAGCTTTTCCACCACATGGTGGTGTCCATTGCGAGCTGCGAGCATCAGCGCTGTCCAGCCGTTGTACCCTGTCTGATTGATGATCGAGGGGACGTGGGACAAAAGGGTGGACACCTGGGTAAGGTCTCCTCTCGATGCCGCTTCCAAAAGCTTTTCCACCATCTCTTCATTCATGCTCATCTTAAAGCTCATCCTGCCAGCTAATAAAAGCAAAAAACTAAAGTGTTATATGAGCTGTTTTCATGTCAGATATAAAAATCTACAATCACAGTTAAATAAAATTACTTAGTTATTAAAAAAGAAGCCATTTACAATTAAATGTAGCTCTGTTATCCTTATAAAATCATTGCTATTGATTTTTGTCAGTATGTTGGTTGTAAAGATTTACTGTAATATTAGAAATCAGATAGTTTTTATTTGGTTTTGAGGAGTAGAATTTTAGTGAAACACATTTTACAGATTAATCCAATATCAATCACAATAAAATACATTTTTTAAATTAGAAAGCAGGATCCCAGAAAACAAATGTCCCCCCTTAGTTTGCTTCTAAAAGCAAACTAAATAGATTCCAACTAATTTTTAAAAAATGAAAAAATAAATCAAAACATTTAAAGGACTCTGTACCTTTAATTGTTTCTCTCTCTTATTGGAGCAGAAGGCTGTCAATCATCAAATCCCATAACGTTACATAAAATAAACATAATAAACAAAAGTCGCGTTTATTTTTCAACACAGTGAAACTCTTCAGTTACCTGCTGTGAGTTAATCACATGTACTCAATGTAATCACGTGATCTTTAACATGACAACACGAACGTTAGAGTTCTCGATTTATTCGCGACTGAAACACATCAGGAGCACATCAAGGTTCGTTTACAAGTTAAAATATCAGAAAACTGTCGGTTCACCTTCTCCTCGCTGAACCTGCGTTGAAGAAACGGTGACGAGTTGCGTTCAAATACACGGTGGCGTAACCCGGAAGTAATATTCTGTCAGGTTCTGGTTCTTCTTCACTTGGCTGCTGGTTTTATGGTTGATGTAATTAGATATCTGCTGCTTTATTAAAATCCACTTACACGTGCACACAGATATATATGTATCTTTAAAAATACTTCTTCAATGTCTGCTGTCACAGGTGTGTAAAATATTATGATATTCTCTTTGAAATAAGAAGAGAAGGATCTTTTTAAATCATCATACCTGTTACATAAAAATACAGCAGATACACAAAAACAACCACCAACTCTTCTGTTGTCTGTCTGTTTCAGTCTCATAGGTGCAACATCAAAATCCATGACTGTGCAAAGCGGTGCTGAATATTATTTCTATGAAATATAGATCATATGATTCAACTTGAAGCCTTCAAAAATTTTGGAATAAATAAAAAAACGTTAAAACCAAGCACACCATTGTTTTCTTGTGAAATTACCAATAAGTTTGATGTGTCACATGACCCTCTTCCTATTGAAAAAAACAAAAGTTGGATCCAAGATGGCCGACTTCAAAATGGTCACCATGGTCACCACCCAGCTTGAAAAGTTTGCCCCCTCTCATATACTAATGTGCCACAAACAGGACGTTAATATCACCAACCATTCCCATTTTATTAAGGTGTATCCATATAAATGTCCCACCCTGTAGATTTCCTACTATCAGGATGCAATTTTTAGTTTCTACCAACAGATGTCAGTGAAGTTGTAGGATGCTTTTATTACACCAAGTTCATATGTTGTTAGTTTTCTTACTTAAATAAATCATTTTTTAACAATAAACACAGTTACTTTTAGTTTGATTAACCTGTAACTATTATCAGTAAAGGAGAACATTTCTGTGACGTTCTCAGTTTGTGATTCTGCAGCGATCTTCTCTTCAAGAAATAAGAATAATATGATAAAGCTTTGACAGCTCACTGCCTCTGTAGTATGAAAAACTATTAAGATCTAAAGGATTGAAAAATTACAGCTTCTGCTGTCAAGAAAAAGAAAAGAAAAAAAAAGATTCAAAAGAGGTGCAGCAGGGTTTGAAACATTGTTACCAAGAAGCTCAGATGTGGAAAAGATCAGCAGAGAGCAGCTAGACATTAATTTTTACTACAAATATTGACAGAGAATCTCTGATACATACTGGGAATTAAATAACGGGTCGTACATTTAAACTATCATGTTAAATGGCCTCTCATTGGCTGTTTTCCTTCCACGTTGATACATAACATGACACGTTGTCAGCATGTGGGCCCAAACTTTAGCATACACGTGTACCTGATGATGAAATACAGCTCTGTTTATTTTGAGGATAACAAAGAGATGACACAGCTGCAAGAAAATAAGAAGCAAGAGTTGGATCAGATAACAGATCAGACTGGATTTAATGTTCTAAAACAAAGAAGTTTATGTTCAGCTCAGTAGCTGCAGGGTGTCATGGTAACAAGCCCAAATCATCAGCCCTCCACCTCCATGCTGACATGAGGTGTTTGGTCCTCTCCAATCATGATGCTGTGCATTATGGGTAAATGTCTCTACATTGTTCCTGAAGTCTTATTGTTTGTTCAGATGAAATTTTGCAAACATGTCTTTTCTCAGGTTTTGTGTCATTTCTCTGAGTATTCTCTGACCTTTAACCTCTTGAGCCCGAGCGTCCCAATACTGTGTTTCACATTCAGCAATCTCCTGAACCTTCCTCAGACTCTACAACATGAACATAACTTTAGGAATTTCTGCAGAAACTCAACTCCAAAGTTCAGACTTTTAACAACCTTAAACTTCACAAACAAAGTCATACAAATTTTTTTGACCGCAGAAGAGATCAAAATTAGCTGCAGCAGCTCTGTTCTCTGTTTGTGTTTTGACCTCCCGTCTTTCCGGCTTTACTGCTGCTGCCCTTTTGTTGCAGCGAGGCCCGTCACAGGTCAGCTGGGTTCATGCCAACACCAGAGAATGTGGGTTAAGGCCTTCGAAGCCACTAAAACTCCCCTCCAGGGCCAGTTTTCATAGCTCTCCACCCAGCCGACTAAACGAGGCTGGACACTTCCATCTACACGTCTGGTTTGTATTAAATGGACACATGTGGACTTTGTTTCGGGAAGTGCAGCTGACATAAAACCAACCAGCCATAGTGAAAAATGGATTTCTTAGGCAGCAGTTTTCTGCTAAACTTTGTGCAGATACTAAGATGAAGGGCATGATCTAACAAAAGACTATCATTAAAGAAGATGGATGGAGTGAGTTCATAATGTGAACGAGTTGTATTTGAGTCAGCTGTCAGAAATGATTTCCAGCATGTTTGTTTGATGTTTTGCCTCTAACAACTATATCACATATCAGAGATTTACAGCTGCGTGTTGCAGTAAAACACAACCTTTTTGTCTGATATTTATCTTCCAGACTCTCGCACAATGGCTCAGTGTTCAGTTTGGACACAGATGGGAGCTGACGGACATATTAGTTGTAGCAGGGATCAAACCTGTGACCTTTTTTATGACCAGGTAATTTATGTAACCACTGGACCACCCTGTAACTCCAACAACAGGAAAGTAAAGAAAGATTTCTTTAAAGAAACTAAATATTCTTCTTATATTTAAATAATTCAATTATTGCTGTCCCAAAATATTTTTTTATTTACAGTAATGATATTTGTTCTTTTTTTAAATTTTTTATCACACTTCTTTGGTTCCTACCTGCCATGTTTGAGTAATTCCTTACTGCTTATTTATGTTTCAACTTTTGTCCACATTTTGTTACTTATTCTGTTTTAGAATTAAATAATTGTGTACATTCAGTCCTGTATTGCTTGATTTTTTGTATTTTTTACTGAAAAACCCCCAATAAATATTATTAATGTTATTTTTGATCAGAATAAAATCTAATTGATAATGTTTTATGTAGGTTGTATGTGTTTTTGTTTCTTTTTCTTTGTTTTTCCTGTTTTTACCTTCTTTAAATCATTTTGTTTCCCTTTAAGTCTGCGTGCAAAGTGTTCTACAAATCAAGTCTGATTGAATGAATCTCTCATCTATTCATCAAAGCTGGTTACACATGCATTACAATCTGTTCGAAACACATCCGAGAGCCACATTGTTCCAGTTAGTGACATAAGTCAGTCTCTTATTCTCCAGCCAGCTGCACAAAACACTTACTGGAGCAGTAAAAGTGTTTAATACACCGCTGTAAATATTCTCCAACATGTGTTTTAATTTCTAACATTGACAGATTTGATAAAACATAAAGAGCTTTTTTTTTCTGAGTCTGTTTATTGGCCATTCTGGGACTTTCAATCACAGCATGTGATCTTCATTTAGCAAAAGAGTTCCAAATGTTCCAGTTTATGTTGTTTCCAGTCAAGAACTTAATACCCATGTTGGTTTAAAAGCTGACGCTCGTCCATGTTGAGGAACTGAAGATAAATGTTCGACGGGGCGTGTTTACGTGACTGAGAGATCAGTGTTTCTTTTGATCTTTGGATTTTCATTTCACACACTGAAACTATAAAAGTCAAAATGTTCTCTTTTACTTACGACGACCAAAAAGCTGCACAACACTTAACACAATGATTACTGAATTAGAACCATTGTTAAATACAAAATGTATAAATTGAGTTTATGTACGAAAGGCCAAGACACAGTTTAACCAGTTTTTCAGTTTGATCAAAATAATCAATAATCTGAGCAGCTTTGTTGTGAAAAGATTCTCTGATTCACAGATCAGACGTCAGAAACAAAAACTCATAAACAAATAAAATAACACAAAAAAGTTTCCCTTTGTAAATAATTTGTTTTTATATGAGTTAAAGTGTCTTCTTTTGAGGACATACAACAAATTCTGATGAAAGAATTATTAAAATGTCTTGAAACAGTGTTCTTGTATCAACAACCGAGCTTCGCATTTCTGTGACTGGAGTTTTAACATGTTCCAAAAGTTTGTCATTTTTTTTCTTCTCAATAGAAGTCAAGTCAAACTTTATTTAGATATTTAAAACAGATGTTAAAAATATGTTAAGAGCAAATAAGAATAATAACATTTAACACAGTTGCAATTAAAACAACCAATATAAGAAAATATTCACATTTATAATGGTGACAGAGTCGATACAGAGTGTCTGAAATCCTCAGGAGGAAGAGAAACAGGATAAAACTCTGAGTTAGAGAAGAAGAGAGTCTCATATTTTGAGCACAATAAAATTAAGATTAAAATGAAGATGAATTTTGAACAAATTAAGATTAGATTAAAATGTTTTGTGGCTTAATTGAGACAATAATATTTGCATGACATTCACCCAAATAATGGGATTTATTTGCCATGAGTAAAACTGTCTTAAGTACCAATCCAGTGTGAATCCGAATAAAAATATAAGTATTTCCTTTAAGATTTAAAGCAAATTATCCTTTGTTTCTAAAAGTTTATGTAAACTCAAGGTTTTTCAAATTGATATTAGTTTTATTTTCCTTTATTTACTTCAAATTTATTTGATAAACACAGTGTCAGTATAGTATAGTTTCATGCTCATTTAGAGTTCACATGAACTCAGCTCACTGGAATGCCAACTGGGTATTTTCTTGTCCCTTTTATTCTGTTTTATCAAAGTCATAGATCAAGATAATCTGCATATGATACAGACTTCCTATAAAACGGACCTGCAGTCACTGAATCAGAACCAGATAACGACCACAAAAACCTTTTCATCTGGATAGATTGGCTTGATTTCACCTGAACAAGGTAAGAAGGACTGAATGTTGGTCGGGAACTTCCAGCATTCCTGGTGTCGTATACATGATGTAAATATTTTTGTTCAGTTATAGACACACTGTAGCAGATTATGGAACTCAACTGATCAGAACTTCTGTATTGTTGCAGCAGAACAATGAAGTTCTGATCCAAAAATTTATGCTATCTGCACGTCTGAATCAAGTGAAATTTTCCATTGAAATTAACCAAAAAAAAATTGTTCAGCTGGACAACTGCTGCATGATGGATCAGCTGGTACCTTTGTTGCTTTGGAGTAAGAAGGTCCAGGGTTCGAAACCAGCCAGTACCTTTATGCATGAAATTAGCATGTTTTCCCTGCACGTGCGTGGGTTTTCTCCAGAGACTCCGACTCGCTCCCACAAACCAAAAATACACATGATAGGTTAATTTTAAAAATTTCCCTGGTTTGGAGTGATTGGTTGTTTGTTTCCATGTTGCCCTGTGATGGACTGGTGACCTGTCCAGGTGTGACTCCGCCTCTCATTGCTGGAGATAAACACCAGCTCCCTGAACAGGAACAAGCAGTAAATAAAATGACGGATTGTTCAGCTCTTTGGTATAAAAACATGAATAATAGCCAATATGTTGCGTTAGACTGAATAATAACAATTTAACAATAATAAACACCTAAACAGGGATCTTTAGCGAGAGCTGTTGAGCATGTCGTCTCATTTTTGTGATTCGTTGTATAATTCGGATGCTGCTCAGATTATTTTGAATTTGTGAAGGATTTTACTGTTTGGGTTCCAGCACTGGTAACATGAATGACAGTGTTCTGTTCAGAAATTAGTAGCGTCACTTTCTTATTCGGCGCCTCAGTTTACTCTGTCATCACACTTGCAGGATGACAGACCAGATTTGTACTCGCAGCTTCTTATCAGGCAGTTTTATTATATCAGAGTCTTTTTTGTTTTATAACAGTTTTTAAGAAGCCGACAGTCATCACACAGGAAATCACTGCTGAATTCTTTACAGTTATTAGTGGTTGTAATTATAGATGTGATCTCAAAATGACTCACTGTTTTTTTTCTTTGACTACAACAGAACAGTGTGTCAGAAATGAAGCATCCATCTTGTTTTTGCAGCTGTGAAAATCTAAGATTTGCAACACATCGAGAACTGTGCAAAAGTTTTAAACTGCCTTTTTATGTTTTTTACATGATGTATAGTTGGGATGTCTAACCACTTTAGGGTGTTTATTTTTTACGAATGTTATATCCATGTAAATTGTCTTTAGGATGCAAAAAGGCACAAGTTGTGTTTTGATCATCAAATAACTGCACAGAAAATAAAAGACGTTTGATTTGAATGGTCATAAAGAAACATCTAAAAGATTCTGTCCTCAGTGTTTAAGTGAAACTTTATAGAAAGTTTTGAAATAAACCAGCATCATGTAAGTGATCTGTGCCTGTGAGGGGAGGATGGAGAAAGTTTCCCCATTCATTAAACATTAAGTGAGAATATTTGAAGTTCAAAGATTCAACAAACTTGTTTCAACCTGTCTGAAGAGCACGAAGCTGACAGATACACTGTAAACATACATTACACATGCAAACTGAGACGCACAATGTAAAAGCATTTACTAGACTAATGTCGAAAAAAGCTGTAGATTAATGTGTCAGAATTTATTTAAAATGCCGATTTTAATTTGACCAAAGAGTTTTACTGATATTCCAGACATCAATGCTATAAAATAGGACATTAAATCACCTGTAAAATGTATTAAAGGTGTGTTTTGTGTTGTTTGGGTCATCTTTTGTTGTTTTATGTTTCTTCTGGTTAATCCTTCAGTTAATTATCTGATTTGTTTTTCGTTTTTTTTTCTGCGCGTCTTTCACACCTGGTTCAGATTTCTAATCCTCACACCTGTAATATGTTAGTTGTTCTCCTCCATCAGTTTATGGTCCCTGTTGTTTCTTTGTTTGTGCTGCTCTGGTTTTATTTCAGTTGTTTGCAGTTTGATTTCATCTGTTTCATTTTAGTTTGTTCTTGTAAATAAAGTTCTTGGATTTCACACCTGCCTGCCAGCTGAATTCTGTCACTATGTTTAGATCTTCTCTACTAACACACACCCACAACACCAATACAAGGAATGGGAATGAACAATAAAATAAAATGTTGGAATAAATAACTGTAATTAAACCCCAATGCTTGACTGGAGTCCAAAACCAAAACAAAAACAAGTTTTTAGAAGACAAACAGATTCATGGATTTGAGAATCCTGTAAAACTCAATCAACTTGATGTTTTGGGGGTTAACGGGTTTAGAAAGCGCACAGTGTATTTCATTTGTGATATTTTGATCATTATCATCATCACCTCACACCAAGAAGGTCCAGGTGTCAGTATCCCTGGGATTTAAATGTTCTCCTGTTTGGGTTGTCTGGTTTTATTCCTCAGCCCAAAAACACGTGTGTTAATTTTATGAATAATGAATAATTTTATGAAGCACTTAATTTATATTTACATTGGATGTGTTTTCTGACTTTATTTTGTTGTTATTTTGTTCTCTTCCTTCTGGAGGACTGATGGGCCAATTGGAACCAAGTGGGTGGAGTCAGGTATTAAAGACAGGTGTGGTTCATAAGGATGGAGCTGGTTGAATTGTTTTTTTTTTGGGTGAATGTTCCGACTCACTCCAGTACAGTAGGTGGCGGAAATGCACCTTTAAGTTAGATGCCACCCGCCAATAAACACAAAGAAGAAGAAGAAGAATTGTTTGTAACCAGCCATGTGGGAGGAAGCAGTTTTTCCCATAGATATGTATAGGATCTATAAGAACCAAAGCAGAAATGGAAGGATAATTGAACCACATCCACTACGGGACCCTGGTGAAGCAGCTTTAAACCATTTGTTTGATTCAAACTAACTACAGCAAAGGCCTGTGAGTAAAAACCTCTTTGAACTAGACATTTATGAGGAAATTAGAGAACTTACGCATCACTGTAAAATAACAGGCAAATTAAACAACTATATAAATAAGAATTGGTGCTTCCTAACAGTTAACACGTGACTGTAAATGGTCATGCTCTTGTCTTCTATGGGTCTCTGTGTTGGCCTTGTCATGGACTGGCGACCTGCCCAGGTTAAACCCCGCCTCCTGCCTGTTGACTGCTAAGACAGATGCAGCATCCCACAACTCTGAACAGAAGTGACAAGCTATCCAACTTATCAAGGAATAAAACTTCAAGGTGAAGATCTAAAGGAAGCTCTTTGAGGATCACATCAGAACAGTTCCAGGTCAGAGTTCAACTAAATCCCCAAAAATAACTCAAATAACAGAAATCTGTGGGTGTAAATCAAGACTGGGCTTTTTCTTGTTTACATCCCATCTTCACGTGGGAATACTTCTCCAGAAAAACATACACTGACATTGTATCGTCTCAGTAAACATTCTTTTTAGCATAATAATGTCTGGGAAGCACGTTCCTGACAAATGTTCTGAAGTTACAAACGAATCATCTATTTTTAGGAGGCAACATCTTGTGTTGATCTTTTGAGATTCATGAAGAATCTGTTAATTACAAACAGACATTTGGAACAAAACTTCAAACTCTGACCACAAAAATTACAACAACAGCTCACTGGTGAAAACAAATTCACACATTTTACAGCAGAGATGTGGCAAATTAAATAAAATGAGCCTTTTAAATGCAGCAAATACTGAATGATGCCGTTTTAATTACAATGTATCCAGCTGCTGTGATGTTTGTTAATTGAAACTAAAAGGTGTTTATATAAAAGGAGGAGCAGAAAGGATTTAAGTTAGAAATTACACATCAGTGACATGTTTTGGAAATCCCGAACCACAGCTCGAACTTTCTGACTGAAACACTCATTTCTCTCCTCTTCCATCACCAACAGGTTTTCTCTCTTTTAAAATTGATGGTTTCGTTTTGACATGCCTTAAAAAACAAAATTTTGACAGAGATTACATTCAGTAATCATGCTGTCATCCCAATAGGACTTTATATTAATGTTAGGGTTTTTGTTTTTGTTCTTGATAAATTCCACCTCAGGCTTTTTAGATATTGAGTAAATCTCCGAAATTGGCACAAACTATTCAAAGTGTAAAATAAAGACTTGGATGTCAAACTGAGAAAATTATTTTTGGATGACGTTGGAGTATTTTATCGGCTGCCTGGTTTGTTTTTTTAATCTCAAGTATTCATGCTGCGCCTCAGTTTGAGTTTAATTAGTAAAGTTTTTTGATTTGATATTTTTGGTCAGTTACTGGATTTCTTGCTGTTCATCAGCTGAGTGAAAATTCATCAGCATCTGGTTTTCAGCCGCAGTTTGCGGGAGCGAAAGAGTTAAAGTGTCACATGGTAGCGGGTGGTATTATCAGCCCGGGGCTGTGAAAAAGTGTATGCGAGAAAAAAAAACTAAAGGGAACAAAGAAATCAGTCTATTTAAAGGGAAGGAGCCGTGGGACTCCTGCACACCGCACACAGCTGCGCCAAATCCTACCTGCTTGTGCACCAGCTGCGCGGCTCCGGACGGCGGTGAGGATGCGGACTTCTCTGGTCATGTGCTGCTGCATCTTTGCGCTGCACTGTTTTCCGAGCGTGTTTTGTTTCCCGTTGCACCGAGCCAGCAGGTACAAAGCAGCACCGGTGAGTTTCAGGACCGTTTTTAACTTTTAACTTCAAACCAATGACTTTTTACGCAGAATTAATTTGTTTTAAAACACAAAACTTTATTTTTAATTCGTGAGGAATTTACCCCCCACCTCCCACCCCACTCCGCTTCCAACATGCAACCCCGTGCGCAACAGCACATGCACGAGCACAGTAAAGTTTTGCACATGTTCCTGTGCAACATGTGGCGTGAGTTTGTTCCAAAACAGAGCTGTGTAACATGTTAACGGTGTGCATGTCTCCACTTCTCTGCACCATCAGCACCAGCTAGTCACGGAAAAAATAATGATTTTATTTTTCAGTGCAAAAGAGACTCGAAGAAATAACTATCATCAGTAGCTGTTTGTTTTTGTCTGCTCAGCACCAACAGCAGCCTGCAGCCTTGACTCTGCAGCCAAGCCTGACGTCTTGCACATGCATGATGACAGCAGAGTGTTTTGGTTTTATAACCAGGGCTGATCTGAGTAAAGAGTGAAAAATAAAGGTTTCAGTAATAACAGGTCTGAAAGACAGTTTGTCAACAAGACTATAAAAAAGAAAAGGTTCAACAGATGCACCCGTCATCGTGGCATCCCTTTGGGACAGTGTTATTGTGGATTTTTAAATATTTATTATTCTAGCTTTTATTTCTTCTTAAATCATTGATCTAAAAGTTTTCATTCCGTCACTACAACTCGACGTTGTTTTGTTTACCACCCATCTTCCATGTTCCCTGGACAAATATTTTGTTTATGTTTACAGAGTGGATGTGTTCAGCACGCATGCTTCTTGATAGGAATGTCCTGTTTACAGGTACACAGAAAACAGTTTATCACAACAAGCAGGCGGCGCTCATTCATAATGACACAAAAGAATGTAATTGTTAGTGGAAACAGTTCAGAAGTTTCAGAGGATCGTTTATGTATTTTAGATTCAGTGTATGTTTCATCAGCCAGTTACACATCACAGGTGGTGCCATTTAGAGCAAAGCTGCAAACACTAAATCCTGACAAGGAAAACTGTAAATACCACGATGTTGGAACATCTGTCAGTCAGAGCAGAACAAGCTTATTATCACCAAAGGTGGAACGATTACCTGAAGGTTTTAATCTTTGCTCTCACTAGATTTATATTTGGTTGTTAGCAAGTCAAGACGAGTCCTCAGCTACAGATCACTGGGTTTAAAGTTAATGGAGCTGCAAGTTCACAGAGTTTGAGAGGAATTACAAAGTTCTGAGACTGAATTATAGATCATATTGTAACATTTAAGATGGAGCCACTTTCTCATTACACCCTGCACTCTGATGGAGTGACTGTCTGAAACATCAACTGAAATATATATTCAAATTATTTGTGAAAAGACAAAGAAATTGTCATAAAATTCACCTCTAAATATAAAAAAGGGTTTTCTGAGGAGGCTGAAAAGGTGGCGGTGGAAAGTAACTGGAATGAAAACCATGAATATCAGCTTTTATTAGGAAAGGGAAAAAAAAATCATCCTACTCAGAGACCATGTGGTTTCAGGGATCCTGACTGTCACTGTGATCACAGAACACATCAGGTGTCATTAAATCTAAACTATTTAATAACTTTGGTTTTGGAGGTTGGTGCTTGCTTGACAGTAAACAGGAGCAGTTGATGTAGTGAAACTTTCAGATGATTCCAGAAGCTGTTTTAACAGCAGGAATGTTACGTGTGTAAATTCATCCAAAAAAAAAAAAGATAAGATGTGACAAATATGTGCATGAAAGAACTGTATTCTAATAGAATATAGAAATATCAAATTATTATAAATGCAGCAAGTGCAGAGTCTTACACCCAATTTCCTTCCACTTCATACTTTTGTGCTGCTTTGTGCTGATCGATTACATCTCTGTAAAATACATTGAAGTTTGGGCTTTTAATGTGAAAAAATTTGAGAGTTAAATGGAATGGACATTTATGAAAAGGGCCTGTACATTGTAAGCTAAAATAATGATGCAGTCTGTGTGAGAAGGAACATTTTCTACTGTCAGCCTGTATTAAAACTTTCACAATAAGAAGTTAATCTGTCAGATTAAAAAATCCAACTGAATTCAGAAACATTAGACAACACAGACTGTAAAACTCCAAGATTTTCTTTGAATGTAATGATGGAGAAGAAGTGATACTGCTTAATTCCACCTGGAGATCAGGACCTTCTTAACTTCCAACCCTCAAAAAATCAGCTGTAAAGATGGCGGCAGTTGTAGAAAAGCAGGTCCTTAAACAGAAAATCACCTGTTATTATGTTGTTATCACAAGTATGGAGCTAATTCCTCCCAGTAGAAAGATCTGTCATGTTGCTGTGCAGATTAGAGTCATTCATTAGTTCTCAGTTTTAACTTCCTGCAGAACTTTGTGGACATTAAGAGGTGAATCTTTTCTAGCAGCTCATCATTAGAACCATGGTGCACTGATGTTGTCTTTTTCCTGAAAGTTTAATCTGTAGTTTTGGTTTTTGCAGAGAGTCTTTGCACAGGCCTCGACAGGCTTGTGTGTCTGTAGCATTCAGGGCAGTGGGATTCACAGAGTTCTCTCTGCAGCGGAGGGGCGGGGGGGGGGGGGGGGGGGG
>SSNP01000099.1:1723885-1736387 GCA_006937955.1 Pachypanchax playfairii
GGGGGGGGGGGGTGGAACAGCGAACTGTTTGGATTCCACTTCTGTCAATAAAACCTGATTCCCGTGGTTTTCCCTGGCTGTTTTGTCCTGTCTTGTTGATGTCTTTGGGCGATGCGATTGGCAGAGGGACCATGTGAGCAGAGGTGACGTTGAAGCCGACCAGAATTCCCATCGAGAAGATCTAGGTCACAGCTGCGTCGGGTTGAGTGTGCCAATGAAACACAACAGGGGGATGTGGTTAAAAGGCATACGCCCCCTCGTTCATAGAGTGAATGTTATTTTGGCTTATTAAAAGCAGCATCTGATTCAGACACATTCAGATTACTTTACTAACAAAGTGAGAGGAGTTCAGGATCATACCTGTTCAGGTGAAGCTCTAGACTGAATGAACCGGACACATTTGTTTTTCAGTTTTAAGTTGACAAAATCACAATTTCTTTGTAGATTTTATTCTTGAAAAAAAAACTCTTAGTTTGATTCCATGCAAGCAACAGAACTGGTGTCCTGATTTAAACTTTGACCTTTTGTTTCATGATTCTATTCAGCTGCCAAAGTTAAATAACAGTCAAATGAATTCTTAAATTCCATCCGTGTGAGGAAAGCTTTGATTAAAGGGAAGACTGCAGGATTTTCAGGGTAAGAATTGCCCCCCCGAGGCTCTGCTCGCATGAATTTTTTTACAGGAAGGATAAGAACTTTAAGCAGATGTCATGCGGTTTGTATCACCTTCCATTTCCAGATGTTTCTGATTCTCACCTGATATACAGGATTAGCACAGTAAGAAGAAAGATAACAGGCTATTTGTTGTTTAAATTCATGCACTACTTCACATATCAGGTACAGTAAATCCTCTCCAGCTCTTTGTCCCAGTTTTTCTTGGAAACACACCCTTTAAAATGAAACGTTATCTGTCTTTGAAAGTAAACTCTCACTTATCATTTACTTCCTGTCGTCCGGATTCACTGGTATCAGCTTCAGATTGTTGCTCCCTAACGGTTAGATATGTCGATTAAAAATGAAGCTCCCAGGCAGTTTTTTCTGCACCATACAGACTTAAATTAAAACGCTCCTTCAGGTTATGTTAAAAATCTAATGTTTCGCCATTTATCCTTTCTGTTGTACATCTGCTGTTATAAGTATATTTAAAACATTCTGTTAATTGTTGTATCATTTTTTCAATCTTTTTATTAGCTTTTCTGTTTATAAACCTGATGCATCAGTTAAATCAAACCGAACTGACCTTCTCTCAGGCTATTAGTTCTTGCTGAATGTTCATATCTTGAAAACATCTCAGGATTTTCAATTTCTTGTTGTTATGTCTGCCTCATAGGAGCCACAGACAAAATTTCTTAAGGCAAAAGGACAGAAAAGGCAAACAGGAAGTTAATAGAACATCCATCCATGTTCTGTTCCTGTTCAGGGTCACAACGAGCTGCTGCCGGTGGTCAGTAACAAAACGGTCATGTCCAAATTTAAAGACATTAAAAGATTCTTTTTGTACTTAAAGAGGAAAATATGATACACTTGAGCGCAGAAGTTAGTGACGTGATTTATAGAAAACTTCAGCATAAAATGACAATAAACCTTTTATGATACAATAAGTATTTAACATCTCCAATAACTAAAATATATGTAAAAAAGAGTTTAAAACCCTAAATGTTAACATTAAATAAACACAGATTTCAAAATATGTACAAGAAAATTACATGGATTTTAAAAATGACTTTTTGTCTTTTCTTTCAAAGAAAATGTTTTTCTAATTCATTTTCATTTATTTAAAAGTGGATGAAAGAAGTTTAACCTTCTGCCCAGTCAGAGCTTTAACATGATTTACAAACCCTTGTTGTTTCATATATGCAGCTCATTTCTGTGTATGATGCCTAAAGAAAAGCTGCAGTGCTTTAAATTGAGCTGGAACACAGAAGGATATTATACTGTAAAATAACTAACAAATACCCAAAATACTTTTTAATTACTATATCTTTGGAAGTTTATTGTTCTTAAAGAAAAGAGAGTGACATACAGCAGTGTTTCATCGACTGACGCCTCGGTTAGTTGTTAGTGAGTCTTTGTTTTCGGGTGAAGACGGATTGTGGTTTAAACCCTGCGGGTTTTTGACCTGTCAGGAAGGAGGCGGGTTTATTGTTGACTCCAGACTCTCCTCAGATGCACTGACTGTGCACCGACATGTTTTGGTGTGAATCTGAATACAGCTGTCAGATTCCCTGAACTGTTGTGTGCAGATCTTGTTATCACAGTAACCAGAAACTAGATGTGTCCATACTTGTAATGGGCAACCCCCCCACCATCTTTTACCATGACAGGATGCTTCTTTATGCTCTGAAGAAGAATCCCCCAGGCCTTCAGGCGTTTTGGGGCTTGTGTGTTTTGTCTTTGCCTTTTTGCCTTCTCAGCAGAAAGTGATGAGTAATTGTGCTGAGGGTCTCGTTTTAAAACAGCCATCTGACAAGATTTCCTTTGTCTGTGGAAAAAAAAAAGACCGTAAAACCTCTGTGTCATCTGCTGAGTGTGGATGTGGTTTCTTTTAAATCTGAGCTTCATGTATTTAACTGTCATAAAGAAGGTGATTTAAAATCAGCTGATGCTCAAAAACACTGAGCAAATAAATCTTATTTTTAGCACGAAAGTTCGATCAGAAGAAAAACAGATGAAGTACACGCTGTGAAACTTTTAGTCCTGGAGTTTATCCAGATTTTTACTTTTATTTTCTCTCTAAGAACTCTATTTATCTCTATTGATTTTTAACATTAAGTTAAAAATACTCCAAATTTAAAAGAGACTGATGGCAAAAAAGTCAACAACTAAAAATTTGGATAAAGACAATAAAACACAAAAGTTTGTCACCATTCAGTTTTGCTTAATAATCTTCAGTTTTTACGTTTAAGAGTTAAAATCCCAAATTATATGTTTTTATTGGTTGAAACTGAATAAAAGGAGAAACATAAAGTTTCTGGATCCACTTGTTTGACTTTAACCTTGAACTTTGATGTTGAACCTGTTTGGAATCAGCCTCGTTTATTATTCTGTTGTGAGGTCAGACAGGTCAAGCAATCCATTTGACACGCAGTCGGGGGGTTTAACTCTTTAACCTCACGGTTTTCCTCGTTTTCTTCTCTTCCTTTGAAATGACACTGGCAGCCCCCCCCCCCCCCCCCCCCCCCACCCACGCCGACTCACCCAACACTTAGAATTAGCCAAAGTTTTATGAGCATGAAAGCCGACGCTACACCCACCTCTGCACTGATTGGGATCAGGATCTGTCGGCTGGTAAAGTCTGGTCTGAGGATGAAGGTCTGCTCATGACCGAATGACTCATAGTTCAAAACCCCTTCCTCAACAGAGACCACCGATGCTCTGGAGAAAAAAAATCTGCATCATATGTTCAATCAAACCCCAAACGATGATGATGATGATGATGATGAAGTGTTTTCATTCCCTTTTACTTTTTCCTTTAATCTCAATAGTAGTTAATATAATCTGACATTCAAATAGTTTCACAAGTCAAAGTTTGCTGGTTAAGAAGTGAGAGCAGGAACTGTCAAAACACCAGTCAGTTTCAAAATAAAACACGACTTTCAGACTGTCTGAAAGAACAACAACATCTTGGCGTGACCCTGCAGGAATGTGCCACACTGCTGATTTCTGTGACTACGGCTGAAAGTTATTTCAGCTCTTCTGCATCAGAGACTGAAAAGGCAAACAATGCAATTCCTTAAAAAAAAAACCTCCCTGGTGTTAAGACTGAGTACCTGTTATTATAAACAAACTGCAGCTCATGAGGACTAACTGTTAAGTCAGTTTGAGATCTGTGCCTTTCAAAAAATAATAATTTGAAGATACGATCTTTAATTTTATGTCTCAAAGCCAAATTGATCAAAGTTCTAGAAAATATATTCAACCAGATACATTTTTGCTAGTTACTTGTCAAAATCTCCTTATTTATTAAGAACTTGTTGTCTTTATCTTAGTCAGAAATCAAATATTAAGTTCATGTTTCTTTATTTTCTCATATTTGTTCAAACTCAAGGCCGCAACCGTTTGCACCTGCATTTACTGCAATCATTTCTTAACATGACGTGTTTAAACTGTTTCATGAGAGTTAAAATTGGTGTGCTTGAATGTGTTTTTATAATAGAAGTGGTGAGAGACGCATCGAGAACATTTGATATGTTGCCAGGAGCAGATTAGTCCAGCTTTAGCAGCAGAATGACCTGCATCTCAGGAGACACCTGTTGTTTATGGGGGCAGGTGAGACCAGAGACACCCAGGTGACAAGACGGCTCCAGTTGTGAGATTTTGTTCAAACGACTGAGACTGAATAGATTTCCAAACGGTGAACAGCAGCTGAGATTTAATAAAAGTTTAAATGGTCATGTGACTCAGAACAAACAGGTGAGCAGCTCATTAAAGTGATTGTTTAAAGAGGCCCTTCCATTAAAAATGGTTTTTCTGAGGTTTCTGTTGAATATTTTAGCTCCACAGGTGTTCTTACCTTCATAGTGGGTGAAAACAGGTCAACAACTTCTCTTTCAGTTTTAATCTCTCAAACTACGCAGGTGGTGATAAAACCCGAGTTCTCCCGAGTCCGAACGGCCTGTATCTGTTTCATCACAACTCCTTTGTTCATTAGTATTCATCAGCTCCCGCAGTTGAAACCACACCTAGCATGCTGCTGGCTAAAAGCTGTTAGCATAAGACGTATCAAACAGGAAGACACGACGTCTGCTGTTGCCATGCGCAGCGGGGCAGGAAACAGTACACCTTGCTCTCATAGGCTAGTTTGTTAGCCAATCAGAGTCCAGCAAATTCAAATAATGAATATGAACGAGCTGCTGACGAAGCAGCCTGACGGAACGAGCCGAAACCATCCGAATTTTAATGCAGACAGATTGAAAGGTCTGTTAATCAGTGTTTCCTGACGTTTTTTTAGATGTAAAATATTTCATATAACTGGTTAATACTTAAGAAATAACCACAAAGTCCTGAAATTTGTATGAAATTGCTTCTTTAATCAACAGGTAGCTCAACTAAGTCTTATTAATGCATGATTAAGTAGTAATAAATACTTTACCCAATGATAATAAAATTAAACTGCAGTTTTCATTTTAAATGGAGTTCATGAGCTTGTTCTCTTTTCTTTTTAAATTCTAGAAAATAACTAAGAGTTTCATTTAAAATAGAAGACTTTATAAATTAGTGGTTAAATTGAATTATTTGTCATTGAAGCAGATTCAAATATGAATGTTGAAATGATGCTTTTTATACTTAGTTTTAGTTTAGAAGCACCGGAGCTGCAAATGGAAATAAACGTTAGTTTAGTGCATTTTATTGGATTATGTAAATGTTTATTAAATCAATATTTTCCTCCCTGCAGCATCTGAAATGGTTTAGTGTATGAAGTATTTCACTTTTTTCACTGCTCAGTTTCATGTCAGCAGCCGTTAGATCGATACGTTTCAGAGCTACTTTACACCCGTGATAAGGTTTATTTTGTTTTTCTTTTATCAGGTTTCTCTCCAGGAAGGCAGATAACAGCACAGAAAGAAACCTCATGTCCAACTAGTCTTACTCATTTCTGCAAACACAAAACTCCTGAAAAACAGCAAATAGGAGCCTAACCAGAAGCAGGTTTTCTGGGGATGCATTGAAACCTCCTGGGGGTTTTGTTTGGAAGCTCTGGCTCTTTTACTTCATTCATAACAGCTTCAACAAGAGAAGCTGCAGGACATGAACATAAACATCCCCTCGAACATGAATAAGCGCTTTGTGCCGTGGAATAAGCAGCTGAAATCTGCTCTAAACAACATGAACGCAGGAGGTGGAGCTGGATAGGACGGGTTCTGCGAGGTGTGTGGGGTTTTTCTGTTATTCAGACCCATCAGTCACTCTGTTTTTGCAATCTGGAGCACATTCCATAAATCCTGCTGGGTTTTGTTCTCCTTAACGTACAGCAGTGACACGTTAGAGTTCTGCATTTCAACAAAAAACCCACCACACTTTGAGAAATATTATGTCTCACAATATTTTATGGATCTTATCAGAATATTGGATTTTTATATTTCTAACTCAAACACAGTTTCATCTTTGATATGAAAATATGTTCATGAATCTCACTGTTTCTGTCTCTAACTAGGCTAAAACCAGCCAAAATACAAAAAAAAAATTTTTTCCCAATTTGTCACTGGTCTAAAAGTTGCAAAAAATCTTAAATAATTTGCAGATTTTTTTACAACCTCAAACTCATGCTTCTGTTATACAATGGGATGAAAAAGACGAGGGTCATTGAGTGTATGAATGGTTCGTTATGTAACACAGCAGCTCTGAGGAGATTCTCTTCATCTGGTGATGGAGCTTATTGTTTTCATCTCAGCTCAATAAATTGATAGTGTCTTTTCCCACAGGTTGTTGTGAGCTGCAGCGGAAAAGGAAATGCACGTAATTTAGTGATAGGAGGAGACCACCCAACAGTTCCCTGCTCTGCCACGGTGGAGATGTGGTTTTCCTCGAGTGGATAAAGTGAGGCAGATGAGGAGGAGCCGATGGGATGGCTCGGATCTGTAATTTACTTCTGTGGAAATGAGCAGAGTCATTTCCTTTAGATCAGGTGGAGGGGGCATTAAGGATAATGGGACACTCTGGGACCTTTAAATGGGGACAATGTAAGTAGTTCGTGTCCTGATTGTGAGGTCGTGCTGTCATTAACCTAAATCTGGGTCAGATATTCATGATCTCTGCAGGATGAGCTGTAATGACTTCAGTTATTACTTCCTCCGTTTATATTTTTTCTTAGTCGTGTTTTTTGAAAATGATGAACTCACTAAACTCGAGAAAAGGTCAAATTCTGAGCACCGGAAAAGTCAAGCTAAATCCATCTTAACAGTCCAACATCAGATACATCACATGCTGTACTGATAGGAAGTAAGGTGAATACATTCAGCAGCTTCTAATCAGTTCATGTTTTATTGTTAAATAAGTTTGTTTTTTCACTTTTTTTATGTGAAGCAAATCTAATCTATAAGGTTTTCACATGGGCAGCATCTGATTTCACCCTGGAAAGAAACTTTCCTCAGAGATGATGTAACTCTTGTTGTTTTAGGCCTTTGAGAAGTTCCCGGACCCGAAGAGGAGAGGAAAGGTTCCTTACACTCAGGACTCGGTAGATGAAACAAGTTCATCCACCAACACCTCAAACACATGGAACCAACCTCGCTGTGGCGTCCCAGACTTCCCAACCCAGAAGGAGATGCATCACCGAGGGCGACACCGTCAGAGACGCTTCGTGCTGCACGGAGGTCGTTTCGAAAAGACAAACCTCACCTACAGGTGCATTTCAATTGTTTTTATTATAAGCTTAAATCGTGTCTCATCCCTTCCTATTGGTCCAAAATATCCTTCAAGAAGTTTAACAAAGTTTTAAAAAGATAATAACATCTATTAGTTTATATTTTTTCACCATTTTTATGATTCTTGTAGTTAAGGTTAATGAGTTACTTTGCTGTCTGTTAATTTGGCCTTTGTTGTGTTTGAAGGCTGATTGTGTGTCCGAATTTGTCTCTTCTGTAGAAAATCTAATTGATACTAAAAGATAAAAGTGAATATTTGCAGTTTTAAACTGTAAACTTCATCTGCTGCTGTAATGTGGAATTTGGCCAAAATGTGCAGCTTTAAGAGAAAAAATTAAGAGCATCTTGCAGCGGAGGTGTTTGTGTTTCCATCTGCAACCCGCAGCTGTTTCCAGAGAGTAAATAAATAAATAAAACAAAGTGGTTTTAGCAGCAAACCATCGGTTGACACAGTTGGAGTAGTTGAAGAGCCAAACAGGAGCTGCTGGAGACCAAAAACAGGTAAATGAGTGAATATTTATAGCTCGGCTGACACGCTTCAGCTGCACTAAATGACAGACATGAAAAAAAACAGTGAAAAATGAGAAAGCAGATAGAACATCATGAAAATGGTCTTATGATTTTTAAAACGAGGTGCTGGTTTTCTTTCATCTGAGTCCGTGGCACCATCGAGACTCTGGTGGCGTCTGCTGGCTGCTGCCTCTGTGTCTGCGTCTCCTGGGGTCCCTTTCATTGTAGACATTCTTTAACATAACAGCATATTAAGGCAGACGGGGGGAGGAGGAGCTTTTAATAGCAGCACCGGCCACAGGCTCATTCAATTCTACTGGATTGGGTCTGTATAGGTGACACCTGAGTGACGTGGTTAACAGGGACTCGATAAAAACCCACCAAGTCAAACAAGATCCTACCGGTTCAGGATCGACTTTTTAACTTCACGTTTTGATTTGATTGAGAATCAGTCACTAATTTGAGCTTTTGGAACAAGTTCTGACATAAAACTACCGGGTCCAGTGAGAGTTGTTGTTTTTACAGTTGGTAAGTGAACGCAGCTCAGCAGCGGATCCAAAATGTTAAAGAACCGAGTTTAGAGTGACAGATGGGATGTTTAACCTATAAAAATTATGGAAAATGCAATTTCAACAAAATAATAATTTGATGAATCTTTTGACTTTTCCAACATTGTTAAGATGAACCAAAATATTTTATAACTTTAAATGTTTCCTTCTTTAAAGATCTTCAGGTAGAGAAATGAAACAAATCAGGTTCGTAGTATTTAAAAAAAACATCATTATTTGATCAAAATAACTTGTTGAACAGACTGTTGCAGCTTAGTCTTCATCTGTTTGGTGCTCACACCAATTACAGACTTCCACTCATTAAATGGAGCAATAAAAGCGGGTGGAGAGTTTCAGTTTTCTTGGTTTGAATATTTAACTTTAACAGATTTTCTCTTAAAGTGGAAATGACTTTTGCCAAAACAAGTTCTTACAGCACCAAGTCTGATGAGAAAACACAGATATGTTGAATTCATGTTGTTTCCAGTAGAATAAACATCAAAGTAAATATAAGAATCACTTTTCTTCCTGTTTTGAATTTCCTTGTATTTTTATTGTTTAAAAATTGTCCTCAAACTTGAAACAGAGACTCAGTTAAAAACAATTTACTCTGTTCTGAACAACAGCTGGTTAGCTGTGACAGTCAGGTTGAGTCACTGTGGTTGATGTTACACAGATGTGAACAGCTGTAAAGCAAATTCAGACTGAAATTTGTGGTTTTTTTTCCATTTTTCCTGTATTTTATTTCATTCAGTACCAATAAAGACTCCGAAATATAAAACACTGAGATAAATCGTCTCAAACGAACACCGTATTTCATTTTGTTTGTTTATTATCAAACTTTTTCATCCAGGTAGTGCTGAAGTAAACACGTTTTATTAAAACATCTGTTGTGAAGCTCAACAATGTTTTTATTTAAAGGAAACGGTGCAACAGATTAGCTCAACGATCAGGGAAAGTCCCAGTGTTAAGACAGTCTGCAGCTTTGTGTTTAAACTTTCATTTATCATTTTTATTACAATGTGTCTCAAACAGGAACATCTTTTAGTCAAACGTTCTTTTTTAAAGAATCACAACAGATTTCTGTCTGATGACGCGTCTTTTCCATTTTCTTGCCAATGACCTGAAACTCTGTCTCTCGTGCTCTAAGATGAACCAGGAAGAGTGAGGAGCTTTAAATGATGATGTTTCTTGTCAGGAAGACTTAAAGAAACATGTAATGGAATAAACACTAGTGAGAGATTCTAAACTTCAACTAACTAAACAACACTTTGTGTTTCAAACACAAAAGGAGAACAAAGGTGCACAACCTGATTAAAGAATCCAGATAACCTAAACAATCCATCTTCAAAATATCATTATAAGCAAATCTGACCAAAATGAAACATGGAAAATTTTAGATTCTAATTTAGATGTTTTATCTTTGAATTACATTGTCTCTGTGCAGAAAGGGCTGATTGTCGTCCTTGAGGCGTTTTACATGTTGGAACTGTTTCTTCATGATTGGTCAGCTTGCCAGGTTTTATATCATTGCAGCAAAAAATGAAACTGCCAGAAGCAATTCACTGATTACAAGTAAAACACATCCTGACTGCCAAAACTGTGTGGTAAGTTTAAAAATATAGAATAATTACTAAAGTCGCATCAGTTTGCAGCTTCACGATACCTACCTACATGTTTAAAGATGAACGTTTGCTGTTTATTACAAAGTGTTTTTCTTCATGTTTTCAGGTGTGAACAGATTTTTTATGTTTATCTCTCTGGGTGGTTTCATCTAAAAGGAAAAGGAGGGGTCAGAGTGTTTTGTTGGGAGTCTGACGGCGTCAGTAAGAGTCAGATGACAGGATATATCATGGTTGGTGGTCTCCCTCCCCGTCCCTCCTGTGTTTTTAATGTGTGTTGCTACCTGTGCTGATCTCATGCAGGATCTACAGGTTCCCCTTGCAGATGGGTGAGGAGAAGGTACGTCGGGTCTTCCGGGAGGCTGTGAAGATCTGGAGTGACGTCACACCCCTCACTTTCACCGAAGTCCGCAGCGGGAAGGCCGACATCCGGATCGACTTCACCCGGTAGGTCGACTGTCTGACGGTAAACCGTAAAACACAACCAAAAACTAAAGGAACCATTTTTATATTATTATTTTTATAATAAACATGAAAATAATTTCAACATGATCTTCAGTGTTGTAGATTTAGATTTGGACAATCATCATATGCATTGCATTGTGGGTAATATAAGAAATCTCTTTAAGTTTTAAAGATTTTTGAAGCTTTTTTTTAACCGTAACATCATGGGACAGTTAATTTAGTGCCGGATGGGTTCAGTCCATCAGAACCATCAGTGTGTTTATGATCTCAGATTATTTGTTAGCTGAATTTAACATGGATTAAGTTAATTTACCTCCACTGTCAGCGTAATGTTGACCTCGATGAGTCTAAAGAGCTGCGATCCTCTGGAGGTTTGACTCTGACAGTTCCAGCTCTGTTGTGTTGTTTTTCCTCTCGCTGATGTCTGTGATATGAACATCATTCAGCAATCAGTAATGCTGCCGTGGTTCCACATGAGCAGCTTCTCTGGAAGGACAGATACGTGTAGAAGAACAAAAGAGTTGAATTGTTTGAGGTATCGTCCAGAAAAATTATTTGACAGATTCTTCTTCTGTGTATATAAATATGTCTATTGATGTGGTAAGGTGCATCTATTGGATAAAGTCTGTAAATAAAATCATTATATTTCAACTTCTTGACAAGAGTTGATGTTCTGACTATAGATGAGTGTTATAAATACACATTTGTTGCAACATAAAAGATATTTGATGTAAAAACAATCAATTGTTTGTTAGCAAATATAATAATAAAAACAGCTGTTGTTTCATGGTTCTACTCAAGTCTCACTGGGTTCCAGATAAATAATCAGAATAATTTCTGCAAAGCCAAATATTTTAGCAGTTAGATAAAATCTGATTCTGACAACAAAAACTTTTACAAATAAAAAATTCCCAGAGCCACAAAGATGGAGTGAGATAATGGAGCAAGAAAAGACAAGCAGATTATACACAGCAGATACAAAGTATAATGGTTTGTTTTCTTTTTTCAGTGATTTGATGTTTTTCCCTCTTGATCAAGCTTCAACACGTCGCTGCCGTGTTTATTCAAACAACAATGAAATATATACGTGACTGATTATATAAAGTCCATGAACACATCTTTACACACCGGATGTAATTTTTTTCTGATTGTTTGTTTCTCATTGTTTAAGTTTAATTTCTGTATAAAGTACAACTTTTTATTTATTTACCAACAAGATTGTCAAATAGCTTAATCAGCACAAAAGGAAACAGGTGAAATTATTATTGTTTTTTTTAGCAGCTCATTAAGGTTCAACATGGTTTAAGTATCAACCATTTAAACAGATCAAACTGGAATATTTGTTTTTTTCTTATTTAAAGGGACAATAATTGAAAATAAATTGATTCTTTTGATTTTTAAAATATTTTTTGTAGCTTCCTGTCAGCTGGTATTTTATTTTTCAGCTCTGGTTTCCTCCAACAGTTCAAAATATGCATGTTTGATTATTTAGCAAAAACTTTGAACTGATCCTGAGTGTGTGTTCGTGCACGGTGTGCGTGCATGTGCCTGTCCAGGTGTGACCCCGCCTCTCCACACTGACCATTTCATCAGTGTGTTTCTTTTATCTACCTGCAGCTACTACCATGGAGACAACCTCCCCTTCGACGGTCAGGGTGGGATTCTTGCTCACGCCTTCTTCCCAAAAACACACCGACAGGGTGACATTCACTTTGACTACGATGAGTTGTGGACTCTGGGAAACCACATGGGTGAGCAGCTGGCTGGCGTTACGTTGGTTTTTAGTTTCACGGAGCAAAATAATGATTGAATTCTTTAAAGCTGAACAAAGTAATATTTAAAAAGCTGTTATCATGAACTGTGTTTAAATATTCAGTATTAAAGTCAAACATGACTGACATGTATAAGTCATGTAAACGAGTACATGTCTGTAGATCTGAGTCAGCACACAGAAGGACTTCTTTATCATTTGTGTTGGGGGGGGGGGGGGGGT